>OX422218.1:9029143-9629143 GCA_949130495.1 Sambucus nigra | reverse complement strand
AGAGAATGGCTCTCTATACTTATACCTCGCAGTTTCCAGTCATGCTGCCAGTTCTGCACTAGTATCTGAAAGAATGGGGATACAACACCCAGTCTATTATGAGAGAAAAACTCTCTTGGACGGAGAACAATGATATTTACCACTAGAAAATCTCACCTTTAAGCTAGTGGTGGCCTCGAGGAAATTGAAACATTACATCGAATCACACTCCATCATCATCCTTACACCCCATCCCCTTAAGGCATTAATGCGAAAAGCAGATCTATCCGGTAGACTATCAAAGTGATCAGTTGAGCTCAGGCGATTCGACATCCTGTTTCATCCAAGGAATGCCATCAAGGGACAAGTCCTCGTCGACTTCATCGAAGAATTTATAGGAGAACATCCTTGCGACCAACTTCAAACTATTGATGAAAGAAAAAATACCTCAGCACCAGGTGTCTGGCGATTAGTTGACGGTGCCTCCATTTCCAAAGGGGCAAGAGCAGTCATCGTTCTGATTACACCTGAAGATGTAATCCTTAAGAGAGGAATCATGCTTGGATTTGAACCCTCTAACAACTAAGAAGAGTATGAAGAACTGATTGCAGGCCTACAGAAGTCACACACGCTGGGTGAAAAGAAACTCCAAGTGTTTGGATACTCACAGTTGGTCTCCAATCAGATAAGTGGTGGCTTTAATGCTAGGGATGATAGAATGACGGCCTACCTAGCCACAACGAAGAAATTAATGGCTAACTTTGAATAGGTCAGCATCCAATAGTTTCCAGAGGACAAAACAACCATGTTGATGCCCTAGCGGCCTTGAGCTGAGTGATCAATTCTAACTTGAAGAGAACAATTCCGATTGACTTCCTCACCCATCCAAGTATTAACCAAATCGATGAACTACCAAACATAGATCATGTTATCAAGATTGAGTTAGCCCCCAGTTGGATAGACCCCTTAAGGTATTATTTGAAAGATGGTTCCCTACCTGACAATAAGAAGACCGCTCAACATATTAGAGTCAAAGTTGCTCGCTTTCACTTATCTCCTGAGGTCAAAATGTATAAGAGATCTTTCAATGGTCCTTACCTCCAATGCGTTCACCCAAAGGACATTGAGCAAGTTCTACACGAGCTCCATGAGGGAATCTATAGGAGTCATATTGGGGGCAGGTCGCTAGATTTCCGAGCAATGAAGGAAGGCTACTAGAGGCCGTACATGCAGAAGGATTCTGGGATACATAGTCGCAAGTGCAAAAAATGCAAACTTCACGCTCCTATGGTTCACCAGCCATCCAACGACCTAAATTCACTTACTAGCCCATGGACTTTCGCCCAATGGGGAATGGACATAGTAGGCCCTCTTCCTACCGCTGTCGATAATCACAAGTATTTGTTGGTCGCGACAGATTACTTCACCAAATGGATAGAGGCAGAGCCGCTGGCAGACATTAGACATACGAATATGATAAAATTCATATGGAAGAACATCGTCACCCATTTTGGGATCCCCAGGACCATCATCACTGAAAACGGAACCCAGTTTGAAAGTGGCCTCTTCTAGGGTTTCTGTAATGACCACGGGATCAGGCATTATTTCAGCTCTGTGGCATACCCTCAGAGCAACGGACAAGCTGAAGCTTCTAACAAAATAGTGATTGATGGATTGAAGAAGTGATTGAAGTGAGCTAAAGGGTCATGGGTAAGAGAACTACCCTACATCCTATGGTCTTACCGCACTACCCCACGATGAGCAACCAGGGAAACACCATTTGCACTGACATATGGTATGAAGTCAATCATCCCCTTAGAAGCTAGCCTCCCCACCATGAGGTCCACCCTGGTCGACCAAGGCCAGAACGATGAAGCATTGCTCGCTAAACTTGACCTAGCTGAGGAACGAAGAGAGGTGGCTCTAGTGAAAGTAGCAAGTTATCCGCAACAGCTAGGAAATCACTATAACAAGAAGCTCAATCCAAGAGCATTCCAAGTTAGGGACTACATCCTAAGGAATGTTCTTAGCAACATAGTAAAACCATCAGATGGCAAGCTAGAGCCAAACTGGGAGGGGCCAGTCAAGGTGATAAGAGACGACCTACAAGGAGCCTATCACTTATAAACTCTAGAGGGAAGGAAGATACCTCGAGCTTAGAATGCAGCCAATTTGAAAAAATTCTACTTTTAGTTTTCTGTGTTTTTTAACCCAATGTTGAAATTTGAAATTCATTTTTGATAAATAAAAATTATTTGGAAGTAGCATTCTATAAAGTGTTGATTTTTTCTCAAATACTTTATAATTCATGCACCTTCTCCAAGTTATATGCTCTCCTCTTAACATGTACAATCAAGGTATTACCCTCATTAGGTCTTTATTATCAAACACGAATAACCTC
This sequence comes from Sambucus nigra, assembly GCA_949130495.1. Lineage (NCBI taxonomy): Eukaryota > Viridiplantae > Streptophyta > Magnoliopsida > Dipsacales > Adoxaceae > Sambucus > Sambucus nigra. The sequence goes on along the minus strand of OX422218.1, from coordinate 9,626,763 downwards.
CTAGCATTGCCTTGGCAATATATGAAGCCATACAGGGGACCCTTGGGCATCTCGGCCAACCCAGGTTGGTCGCTAAATAATGTTTGGTTCAAAATACCTGATCAGATAGAACATCCAACACCAGGTGTGTCCCCTCCATTGCCACACTTAGGCCTAAGGGAGTGTGATGACATAACCTAAAAGGTAAAGTGAGGCAGAATGGTATCTTATAAGCATACTGGAATGGGGTGATACTCACTCAACAAAACAACTCTGCCTATATCAAATCTAGTCGGCTATGAAGAGCCTAAGATAGTTGAATAAGAAATCAATGAAGTAAAAAATACACAACACATGTTTAGTCGGTGAATCGCCCAAAATATAATTATTTTATTACATCATTACATATACAAAGAGTTACATGTGCTGAATAAAATAAATCCTAATGAGGATTAGGTCTCTGAGCAAGATAGTTTGCCACTTGCTCTGTTAGACCATCATCTGGGTAAGGAGCTAATTCTTCCTCAATTTCATTTGAATCTAGTTCTAATATCTCCCTTGGGATAACATCTATGGGGACCCATTGATCATTCCTCCAGGATGGGTTCGGCATCAAAGTTAAGGGGGGGATGTGATGACGATACCAGAGGATAGAGTTCCTAGGGACCTGCAACTCCCTAAGAGCACTCAACTATTCCCTTATAAAGGAAAACTATTAAACATCCCCCAACTTCGTCGGAGCATCGGTCCAACCCTGATCATAACAATCAGCCCACACTCGCCGAGGACCTTTCATGAATGGGTGCCTGAGTAAGGTAACATCTCTTTGAAGCCTGGAAGCTATCACATACACTCGATGGACATCACCTCAAAGCTCGATAATCTCCCTAGCTGAACCACTGTCATCAGTACCATCTTCTGGTCTAGTCGATGAAGAGGAACCACACAGAACTCGAGGAGAAATGCTCAGCGCATGCTCCCTGAGTCACTAGACTTCTCTCCTCAGAGCATCGTTCTCTTGCTGAAGTACCTCTCCAATTTGATTTACCTCGAAGGCATTCAAAAGCTTAGACTTCAGAGTATCTTCTTCTCCTTGAACAGAAGCACCGATCTCCTCCATCTCTTGGAGCCTATCCTTTAGCTTAACAACGATCTCCGAATAGTCCTTATATTCTTGATTCCTCGACCTAAGAGACTTGTAGATCCTAACAAAGGATTTGCGAACTCAATTGCTCGCATCAAGACAAAGAATCTTTCCTAGTTGAGAAGTAGCAGATATATACTCCTTAACATCAATCAGCTACAAACCATATAAGCATTGAAGAATAAATAAATTAGTATGAAGAAGCGAACTGAATTTCATTTCATTAAAAGAAGGTTCAAAGTATATCATCAAAAAGAAAGAACAATAAAAATACAAAGAGCTCCCTAAATAAGACTAAATGGCCACCTCAATCTTCTCTGAAGTCGCTGGTTGCTTTCCCTTATCTGTGACAGCCCCAGGTACGCCTACCTCAAACAAAGAGTTCAACATCCCCTAGTCAAGGGGAGTACCAGCATAAGTAGTCTGGACAGTTGGAGCACCTTCGTTGACAGAAGGAGCAGGCATCTCATCCACAACAGGCTTGGGGCCAGGATCGTGCACATTAAAGGGGGGAGTCAATATCCACCTAGGAAGAAAGCAAGGCCTTGTCCCAACCCTTCTTGAACTTGATATGGCTAATATATCTAATCTGAACCTCACCATCCTCATACGATGTGACCCATCCAGCATTGTACGAGCTCTCCTTGAGGGTGACAGCCTCAGATTCCACCTTCTTCACCTTCCCCGTGAGCACGTTGTTCTCCTCAACCACAACCATCTTACTCGTGCAAACCAAGTCATAGGACTTCCTCATCTCTTCAAGCTCATTGGTCGTCGCCTCTTTTGATTTGTTGGCTTGGGCCAAGGTGAGGTCAGAAGACTTTTGAGCAGAACTCGCAGTTTTCAAACTATCCTCCAGCTCAACATTTTTTCGGTCCGGCTCAGCGTTCTTCCTCGCCAACTCATCGCGGCTACGATAAAGGATAATGAAATCAGACACAAACTGCAAAGAAAAGGAAAACATTAGCAGAGAAAGCATCGGAAGGAGTATTGCTAGAAAAGAAAAGTAGAAGCAGGCTTACCAAGGCTAGTCCCTGACTCTCCTTCAGGGCTAACTGGTCGTTCCTTATATTTATCGACGTCTGGCGATCAACTAGTAGCACCTATCTCTCAAGCCCTGCCAGAGCTAACTGAGGGGTAAGAGCAACAGAAGCCCCGTCAGTCAGAGTGGACACGGGCACTAGGGACGGACCCGCCTTTGTCCTAACGTCTTCTGTCCTCTTTTCTTCTTCTCTCTCCTTATTTTCCCTCTCTATCTTGTTTCTCTCTTCCACCTTCTTCTTTTCCTCTTTCTTCTTTCTCTCTTTCTCTCTCTCACTTGTGTCACCTCCTTTTTCTTCTTCTCCTGCTCATGAACAACAGTCTGGGAGCCAATGGCAGTATCCCCGCTCCCAAATTTCCTCTTCTTCAACCGGTGAGCAAGCAACACATTGTATTCATCATCCTCCTGGATTAAAATTTGCCTAGGAGGAGCCATATCTTCCTCGCTGGAACTACTTGAATCCCTTGAGTACTTTGGAATCTATGAACCCTCCTTCGAGCTGGAAGATTCTTTTCTACTTGATCTACCCTCACTGTAATCACCTTCAACACCACCCCTGTTAGATCCCTCGCTCTCTTTACCAGAGTTGTTTTCCTCCTAATCCAATTAAATTGGGTCAGCAACAACCTCTTCTTTGATATATAGCTGAGGAATGCTATCCACAGGTCGTGCGATTAAACTGGACCCAATGTTCTTGTACTCCAAAAGGAATGTTTCTAATCGTGGATGCTCACCGTCAGCTAAATAATCCCTATGCCGTAGAGTTGGTTAATTCTATGGACACCATTGACAATTTTCCAAATATTTGGCGAGCACTGTGCAGGAAATATATAGAAGTAACTAAAAAAGTGAAAAAAACAAGAGATTGGGGGAAAAGTAAGCTCCCCCCCCCCCCCCCCCCCCACGAGATAATAGAAGAACATGTATCTAGTGATCATACTCAATGTCCCTGACATTACGAGGAACATGGGTACATTCAATGTCTACCCAGTTTGGAATATTGTAGAACTTCCTAAACTCAGTTATCAACCTATTGCTTATTTTCGTCATTAGAAAAAAGAAAATCTAGTATCGATAATGAAGAAATTTCAATAGAAAAAGAAAAGAGAATCAGTGTGAAGAACTTACGAAGTAAGAATCAGCTTGAGACAATGCAAAGCCACAAGCAGGGAAGATGAGAGGATAAGGAAGAAGCTTGAAAATGGAAGACGAGACCTGGAAGTGAGAAAGCAACAGTGAGAGGTTGGAAAAATCTAGAGAACACAAAGAAGTTTGAAGCGATGTGAGGGAATGACCTATCCAAGCTAGTTTAAACCTTCCCAATCATGACATTTAGGAAACGAAGCAATCTTCCGCCTAAATCAACCCAAGAAGGACGCTTTAATCCCAAGGTGCTACACGATTAACAAAAATTCCATTAAGGCAATCATTTAAAATTATTTAGCCCAAATTGTGACCCAAAATTTTTGGGGTAATTATCGGTACCTCGATTAGTTATTTCAGCCCGATGAGTAGCCCAATTAAGCCCAGCCCAAAGTCCAGAGGTCTCGCACTTTAACTAATTCAATTATGACCCATTCAACTACTAAAATCTTTAAAGAGATATTCTAGGGATTATGGGCTAATGTGGAGGTGTCCCACACCCCCACTCTTCGAAAATGACATGTATAAATTAAACCTCAGCCCGGGGCAAAGGGCATGCAATTGTAAACACTCCCCTGGAGTAAACATAAATAAAATACAGAGAGCACCACCGTGGACGTAGGCCTTCTTGCCGAACCACATATATCTTGTGTTGTGTGTGATTGCAATTATTTTGAGTTCTTTATTTATTTTGGTGATCGCCTTTGCTTATTCTTTTGTGTTGAGTTTAATTGTCACCACACATAGTATAAGTAAATGTGTTCTCAATGAGTCAATATATGTGAATTATAATTTAACTACTGATAACCACAAACATTGCATTCAACCAATGACTCAATTTTTAATATAAGATGTTAATTATCGATTCCATTTAAATCGTATTAAAAATCAGTTTAAAGATTCTATGCAAGATTATTTCATAAGGATAATGGTTTCAAGGAACATTTGGATTAACTTCTAGCACATGATTGACAGACAATATGCTAATTAAAAAAACTTTGTCTAAATGTAAATTGACTTCAATGGGCATGCATATATTACATGCATTATGTTTCCATATGTAAAAAAATATCTTTACAATTTATAAAGTATGTGAAGTCTAATAATAATTTCAAAGGACAAACATGAGACTTACAACATGGTGTGGTGGACTGAGCAAAAATTACAGCTTAATTCGCGTGAGTAGATAGTTACAACCCTTTAAATGTTGTCGGCATTCCCTGAATCCATTGTTGTTGTTGTTTTTCATTTGGGAGGATTAACTCCTAACTATGAACACATTACTTTGGATCATTACTTTGTCACTTTTAAAATATTTGACTTCTTCAAATTTTATGTTTATATACCAATACAAGCACTTTTCCTATATGTGTTTTACTAATTGATGCAAAATTACTATCACAATAGCGGCCCGCGCGCAGGTTTACACCTAGTTTTACCTTATAACCCACAACTCTTGTATCAACAACTTGAATTCTAAGTACGTTACATATTTTAAATATTAAATTTTCATCACATATACAAATTAAATTGAATTTCATGATTTTTTTCTATACAAAAATGACTCAGTAAAGCTAAAACCGTTCAATTATAATTAAAGACAATAATTTGACTTGAATTTAATATTGATGCACATCATACTTGTGGTTGGTTTGGTTGTATCTTTCTAAGTAGAAGGCCCAATCAAACCCAACCTGACCCAGCACATATCTCTCTCTTTCCAACTTAGGATTATTTCAAGATCTAATGCTTTATTTTGGAACAATATTTTTCCATGCCTATTTATGATTTTTCGAAATTCTATCGAATCAAGCATAATTTTCAGACATTTTAATCCACTTTTTCTTAAATTGTATTGCTCCTCTATTCTTTAATTTTTTTTAATGAAATTATACTACCCCAAATTTTTGTGAAATTATTCCTTTTTTCCTTTTTTATTTTTTGGTTATTCAAAATTTTCTTAATTTATGATTTTGCCATTTTTTAAAAATTTTGATGTGTGGGAAAACAATCCGATTTCGATTAGATTAAAATTCTAGTCAAAAAAATCCAAATTTTCTTTGTAAATATATTTATTAATCCAATTCGACTGAAACTCAACCTTATTGGAAGTTCTTTAATTTCTCCCTTTATTTTTTATTTTTTAAGGAGACTTTCCAAGGCTAGGGCTTATGAACAAATCGTATTTCTCTACCCATAATGCTAGGGCAATATAATTTTGGGATTCGCAAAACCTGATATGTATCGAACTCACGCTAAATGTGTTTTACACGTTTGAGGTCCAACTTAGCTTCCATACGCATTCGAGACAGCTTGGATCTTTTAATAAGAAGGTTAGATTGACCAATCAATTGTGTACATTTTATAACCATTGTCGACTTGGTCATCTCATCTCTTTTTTTTTATTTTTAAATGAGAGGTGTAGCCATTGGATTAATTGAGGATAAGGAGAAAATCCCTCTCTGAGACTGCGTATACAAGAACAAGAGTTAACATAAGAAAATGAGCAACATTAGAACACTTCATATGCCTTCTTGATATGAACTAGCTTTTCATAATGAGTGGCTATTATGCTAGCAATGTGTTTTATGATCTCTGGCTCAGCAATTTTGGGATAAAAAATATAAGGAATGATAGAAAGTGTCCCCTCCCTCAAAAGGTTGCCTAATCTTTCACTCACCCTATCAAATTCTTCTTCGGCCGTTTCGAACTAAATTTAGAGTCCGCAAAAAGATAAATATCATCCTTAGCATTATGGTTGATAGCACATTTTTGGAACCTACTTGAGGAAAAGAAAAGGAGATAATCATTTTGGTAATTTTTGACTTTTCTATAAAGTTCATCAAAACCGATTCCATGAGATTTGAGAAGTCATTCCCACTGTTATAAACCTTGTTTTCATCGACGACAACTACGAAATCAGTTATGGAATTTCAAAAGGTATCACAACTTCTGGTCATGTGAACCTACCACATTCGATCCGTTAACCATTTGAGGACAAGTCAGGTCTTGTAGAAGCTAAAGCAGACCTATGTCAAACATATTCACATGAGTTTTAAACAATAACTATACATAAGCCAGGCCCATTGCTTTGTGACCTCATCTAATCTCATGACTCATATCAACATGAAAATCACACTCTTTATTTTGTCATAATAGGGGAGGGGTGGGGTTATTTTTTTTTATTTTTTTTGGTAAACAGATAAATAAAAGATGTTAATGGAAGGTTACATCAAATCAAAACATAAGCCATCGAGGAAATGCAAATTAAAACTGAAGCGAGAGGGGTAATAAATCAATATCCAACAAAGACATGAGCATGCTACATTATGGGGATATCAAGGATCCATATCATGGAAACGGGGACCTCATCAATTTCCACAAGCGTATCCTCGTGTAACTTGGCCTCAAGTGCCAACCAGTCCGCATAACCAGGGGCGGACCCATGTAGGGCAAAAATGGGGCGGCCTTCCCAGCTCACTTTAAAAAAAATAGGGCATATACAAAATAGTTCATCAAACATTTTTTAATACACGTTTACGCCAATCCTTTTTATTTTCTCCAAAAAGTCCTTCACCATGCCACTGGCACGGACGTTTAAGAATAAGAGAATATTAGTTAAATGGGTGTTTGAGGGACTTTTTGGTACAAAATAAAATGCTAGGACTAAATGTGTATTAAAAATGTAAAATTTTGATCCCCTCTACCACTTACCCTGCTGCTCTCTCCTCCACCAGGTATATTTTGATCGCCGTTGATATGATCCCCAAATTTTATTTATATTTATACTTATATTTCATCATTTGTTTATTTTGTGAAATTATCTGTGAAATTGAATTTATAATGTAAAATTAAATTTGTACTGAAACTATTGATTTATGTTATAGTAATTATGATATGATTTTTTGATAATGGTTTTTAGTGTTGAAAATGAATATTATGCCCAAAAAAGTAAAAACAACCCAAAAAATACCTGATAAAACTCGAAATAACCCCCCAAAAAATTGCCTTTGGGGCTCCTGCCACTGAACCCCCGGCAACACTCGAAAGTTTCGCCCCAGTTGACACACAATCTTGGATCCTCCACTGCGCATAATGAATCTTGCACGAGGGGGTACAAGTAAAATCTTCACCCATAACCCACATAAGTTTATAATAGTCAATCCTGATATTTCAGAAGTCAGTCTCCTACAATTGAACCCCCTTGAAGATCTCAATTAGCTCATGCGAGTCAGTCTCTCCCATAATATCTTTCCACCTGCGCGTTTGAGCCATGTTCAGACTGTGGTAAAGCCCCTCCATCAGGTCAAGTAAAAGGGTGGGGTTCCTTTAAGATGACTGTAGATATTATGGGGTTAGTGATTGAGTCACAAACACAACAACAATGGTGCACGTGATCACCACTGGGTCGTCACCTGAACCACACCTTTTTTTCTTCTATAAACAAAGTCACAATATATTTAAAACTCAAAAGAAGTCTTTATGGAATTTGTGGTGATGTGTGAACAATCACCAACCAAATGTTCGATAGCCATCCTTTCGTCTTTTACCAAGTACAAGCCCCCACTGCACTAAAACATTAAGAAAAATAAAAACAAAAGATAATTATAAGTGGACGTGATTTTCCCATTTACACGTTGAATAAAATACCACCAAGAGGATAGGATTTTAGGTCCCATTGTTACGTGGACACTCTACATTCCACCTTCAGGATATTGATTACTCGTGATTTTAAAGTGCAACAAATAAAGTAAATTGAATTTTAATTGTGAGTAATTAGACACATAATGGGTAAGTCATTGATAATCGTATTTGGGTTGGTTGATGTTTAAAATGATGACAAGTAACAAGGGGAGATCCGGGATTTGTCAGAGGGGTAGGTTAAAATTATGACAATATCATAATAAAGTGATCATTCGTCTAGTTCGAGATGAAACACTTTGCACCGTGTTGAAAAACAAAATAGTGAAATATAATTTTAACTACGTGGGTTTAAATTATGTTCTTTATTTTTTTTAAATATATTGTTATTATGGAGTGTTCAGCTATTTACAATTTCAAATGAACAATAAATTTTAATGTGTGTTTCATTATAAAGTTGGAAAAAATTGAAAAATAATTCATTTTTATCAGAAGTTGGAAGATGAGTGGAAAAGTATAGGAGTGGTTTTATCTTTTTTTTAAAGTTTTTCATAAAATCAATTTTGGGAGATGAAGACAATAAAAATATGAAGTACTTTAAATACATATAACGTAGAATGTATTTTAATTCAAACACCAAAAACTGAACTAAAATAACTTTTTTTCATGGAAAATGAATCAACGACAATAAAACGGACCATTAATTTTGACTGCGAAAAATTATTATACTACTTCACTTTACACGACTTAAAATAATTTATCCTTAACTAAACGGATCCTTGAATGAGGGAAAATAGCTTGTCAATTTTTTTTTTAATTTATAATTTATATATCCATAGACAAAGTTGATTTCCAATTTTATGACATTGTTGGAGGAAAAGGTGTAGACATTCGAGTCTGAAAAAAACTTTCATACATTAATTATTTCATTATTAAAATACCAACCAATACAAGTGTATACACCCAAGTGGAACAAACTTAAATTCAAATATTGAGAGAGAGTAGTCAAGATAAGCAAATAAAATAAAAATGACTATCGGAATACCAATCTCAATTTCACGTGTGTCCAAAACCATTCAAATTGACAACAAAATGAGTGCTAAAATTTCAGACCATTGACATTTTTCTTCAATATCCTTGTCTCAAAATCAAGTGTTTTGTTTTGGGGTGAGGTAAAGTGTGCTGAATTGGGTGTTTGAGTTGGCTAAGAAAATGACTAGTAAAAAAATTCTTGTTTTGGGGGGGGGGGGGGGGGGGGGGGGGGGAAATCGCCCTGATCTACCCGCCCCTAATCCGCCCATGATCAGTAAGTAAACTTCACAATCCAACTGATGCATAAATGACATTTTAATGTGCCAAATTATGTGTCGCTCAAGATTTATTTTTTAATTATTTCTCAACCTAAATTTAGGGGTATTTTATTATAAAATTTATTGGTTCTTACAAACAAATTTTTATAAGATCAGTTCAGTGACTGTCCTAAAACGATCTCCAAAAATTTTGGGTAAATGATTTTTTAACTCTTCCTTTATGAATCTAAAATAGGATTTTACTTATTATCTATCTAAATTTGAAACCATGTTTCTCCAAAGTTTATATTTGTTTTGCTTAGTATTATCTCACTCGGACAATAACTCACATGCCGCTCCAACATTTTTCTTAATAATTTTCTTTTCATTTTATTAACCTATTAATCAGTGGGGAAGCAAAAACATTTCGGTCCGAACTCAATATATAGATAGACATCGGAATTTCCACTCATTGAATTTTAGCAATAGTGAAATTACACATATTTTGCTCAGCCAAAATGGTCACACGGTTGGTGATCGGCTAACACTCTCCCTCTCTCTCATGAATTTTTAGTGGGATACACTACAGGTATCGTTTAACTCTCTAGGAGAATTGTAGTGATGTGAGAAACATGAATGACAACAACATATGGAGTTGAAGGTTCCTTTGCAAAATAGTAAAATCTAAAACATTCGGGGATAGATGCCTTGAAAATATAACTATAACGCCTGGAGATGGGGGCGGGGGTGGGGCTTGTTAATTTTTTTATTAAATTTTTATTGGTTTATTAGATATTTTTCCTCATATGCAAGTAGTTGTCCTTGTAAACGAATTGATTGATTATTAATTTTTTAGGTAAATTAATATATGAAAGTAGGATTGCCCCTCATTGTAAATTAGTAAATTAATAATTGTATGCTTTAATTGTTAGTTTAATTGATGAAAATAATTAATTTAGTAGATGAATTAGAAGGAGTACGGGATACACATTTGTTGTTGACATTACGGTTGGATTATAGTGGATCGATGTTGGGTTGATTAATTTTAAAACTGGTATGACTACTCGATTATTGTCCATATGGGGGTGAAATTTTTCAACTTTCTTTTAAAATTACTTTGTATAATCAACAATATATATATAGTATGATAATTAAATGAAACATACTTGAAATTACATATAGTGAGCATAAATACTAGCCTTCTAGTTCTTATGCGTACGCATTAATTATCCCTTAGACCCATTCGAGAGTCATTACCCGTGTAATGAGATCTCTCGAATTGTCCCGTTTGGAAAGTTTGGGACTGCATAATTTTTGTATAATAATATTCTTAGTGGCTTAAAGTTGTTACTTTTAGAGGAAGTTCTGCAGTCGTATCCTAATGTTCTCTAGGTACATACTAGATTGACAAGTGTGACTGTTATTTCAATTGATCAATTGAAATAACACTCACACTTACCAATCCACTCCATGTACTTGGAGAACCACGGGGATATGATACTGAATGTTTTTCAAATCGTAACAATATGCATGATCTGTTAAGTATATTAAAGAAAAATGCGGTCTTGAATGGGATAGGATCACTCACCCTTTAGAGGAGATGGAGGAAATAGAAATTTCTATTATAAATTAAATTTTAATATGAAATTTAAAAATCGAATATAAATAAGACATAATTAAATGAAACATACTATAAATCTATGTTTTGTTTATACTAATCCATGAATATACGCTTCTTACCTTTAATAGGTGATTAGTTGTGGTAGCTGTGATGGGATATCCAAAATACAAAGAGTGGATGGGTGAGACAAATGGAATGTGGGATTTGTTTCGCTAAGGTGCTAATGAATTTGTGAAATACGCAAATAAATGTCATAATGATGAAGAGTTTCCGTGTCCGTGTGCTAGGTGTAATAATGGTAAGATGTTTAAGTGGAAAACAGTTGAACTACATTTGTTAAGATCTGGTATGCAAGATAGTTATCGATTTTGGAGCTTTCATGGTGAATTAAGAGTTCCTTTTATCCCCGACCAACATTCACAACAACCTTCAACACGTAGGATAGATGTAGATGGGGACGACGCAGATCATAATATGTTAGAGGATTTAGTTGATGATGCGTATGGAGTTTATGAAGTAGAGGAGAATGAGGTTACTGATGATGTACAAGGTTCAAGTGCTCGTGAAGATATCACGATAAACCTTGACAATGACTAACAAAGTTTAAAATTTAAGGCGACCCAACTGTTATACTCTGGCTGTGAGAAAGATCAAATAAATTTACATGCCATGGTTGGTTTGCACATTTTGAAGACGCTTTACGGGTTGTCTAGCAATAGCGTGACAGGAATTCTGAAATAGCCGAAGGGCTTACTACTCAAGGAGAATATGCTTCCAAATAGCAATCATGTTATGAAGAAGAGCTTGAAAGATTTGGGAATGAAGTATAAATCGATTCATGCTTGTGTGTATGACTGCATACTATACCAAAAGGAGTATGAAAATCTCGATCGTTGTCCGGTATGCCATGAACCTAGATATGTCCAATCTACTAGTAAGGAAGGCACAAGCTCAAAAGTGCCTCAAAAAGTGTTGAAATATTTTCCCGTTGGGCCTAGATTAAAGCGATTTTTCACAGTACCATGGATAGCGGAGGCAATGATTATAATGTTTAACATTATTTTAGATTATTTTATACATGATTAATTTTATAATATGCAGAAAATATGAAGCCTGTGAGAACAATAAAAGACGAAACATAATGGTACAATCAGATAGGCTGTGGTTGACACAGGAGGTAATTATAATGAAAATGGTCGTTATAAAACGTTACATTACACTCAAATTTTACAACTAATATAATAAATTTGTCTATATTATCAGCTCTTAAAGACGGGTGATGCGACATCAAGGCTTGCTCATCTAGCCACCGGAGCCTTGTTCGTGGCACAAGAGTACTAATAACAACGAGCCGTGGTTAATTGTCCAACACGCGCCGAAGCGTCTAAATAGTAGTGTGAATGACTTGGCTGCTCCTACCAAATATCAATCCATTTTTTATGATAACCCGACTTTTAAATAATTTTTTAATTTGTAATAAATATTCCAATTTGTATCGAAACATCCACTTTTAATGCTTTTAATTGATTTTCACTTTATCATTTTCACTCTTGTGTAGTGTGCGTGTGTGTGGGCAGTAGGGGTAGGGGTGAGGATGTTTAACAATAACAATTCATTTTTATTTGTAGTAATTGTACATATTTGCATGTCTTCTTCTAATTCATTTGATTTGTACTAATAACATTTGTTTACAACAAATGTCTACTTCAGGTATTAAGGCGAGGCTGATGATGTTGGTTATGATGATGTCGTCTGGGTTTGGTGGTAGCGGAGACGACAAGGGCTCCTCGGCCCCTAGGCTCCCCAAATATGGCAAATTGGGGATTGCCATCGAGAACAAGTCGGGGCTATTAGCGAGATCCCTTGATCTGGTAAAGACGACCATCGGCCCGGGGTACATTAGTTGGAAGGAGGTGCCATATGATATCAAGTTAGATGTTCGGGTGGCACTATAGGTAATGTATTTATATTTATATTTATATTTATATTTATATTTATATGAATATGAATATTTCAATTTCAATTTCAATTTGAATTTTATTTTATATTTATATTTATATTTACTCGCAATTAACATTATATTTGTTGGACAGGAACAATTCAGCCTGGATCTAAAGCTACGCGATTCCGTCTTGGAGTAGTTGAGGGAGAAACACAAGACGTGGAAGAAAAATATATGGACCCGGTACTTTGGAAAGACACGAGAGTCCGTTATCCGAATGCGTGAATCCGTCTCAACGAAGGAGACGATCTCATTGGCACAATGGAAAAAGTTCATTGACAATGAGATCGGGGAGCGACAATTGACATCTCACCAATCGGGGAGGAAAAATTAGGCAAAAAAGATGGACGTGCACTACTCCGGCCGTACGTCTTACACTGAGGTGGAGCATTAGATGATGGTAAGATTTAATCTTTCTATAACTACATAAATATATTATTCTGCATTATTTTACTTTGCGAGGTCGATACTAATTTTACTTTATTTTATTTCAAGGGACAGGAACTGGCCCTAGGGGTAGGCCACATAGGCTCGATACTTATGTGTCTCTTCGGACGAAGAAGGGGAAGGATAAGGAGGTGTCCCCGAGCATCGCAACCCCGATTGTAAGTAATCCGACAGTTTACTTTTTATTAATTACGTTATAATTTTTTAATTTACTTATTTTACTAATCATGTGTTTTTTGTCGTTTTAGGCAACCCTTAAGGAAGTGCATGAATCGTAGTTCGATACCGACAAGGAATCTTTGTCCACGGACTCACTCATCCAAGTGTTTGGCGCTGGTCGCAAGGGGAGGACAAGGGGGGTAAGCTCGTGGGTGGCGAAATCTAGGATCATAGAATTGGAGATGAGCGACACCGGGTTGGCTCGAACGGTGGACTCGCATGATACGAAGCTGTCACATTTGGAGGCAACGGTCCAAAATATGTTCTCATTCATGAAGTGTTCATTGGGAGGAAACCGTAAGGGGAAAGGGAAGCAGAAGTTGGTGGATGAGGAGGTGCAGGAGGATGAGGTGCAGGATGACGCGGATGTGTACCTCGCTGCTTCATCACCAACACGTGCGAACTTTGATGATCCACTTCCCTATTTGGCTCCCTTCAACCGACCGATGTCGACATGTGGTCGACCGAGCGTGTTTATACTAGACATATTTGATGGCTAGAGGATAGGGCGGGGGTTGAGGGAGTCGAATATCGTCCAGGGTGCACTATTTTATGGACGTGAGCTTCAAGACATCGAGTCCAAGGTGCTCATCATGCATGTGATACCCGGGAAGGAGAACTCCCCATTGTGGTTGTGCGAAAAATGCGGCACGATGTATATTAGTGGGTGTGTCAATTCGTATATCGTGTGGCCTACTCACCTCCGAAGAGTTAACCTTACCCAAGACATGTAGTGACATTATTTGAATTGAATTATTTTTATGTTGGTACATTTTAATTATATTTGGATTATATCGTGATGCTTATTGTCTCTATTTTGAATGTATATTTGCATTATCTCTATTTTATTTGGAGATATGATGCTTGAACAGGTAACACGTTACTATAACAAGTAAAAATATACTATTGGGCAGTGGCAGTGGCCAAACTGCCTAGCAGATTTTTTTTCAATTCTGCCCAGAATTGTCACGGTCAATGACCGTGATAATTTTTTAACCATTGTCACGGGCTTGTCACCGTCCTTAATCGTGACAAACTTGTTAAGGTCAAGGACCGTGACAATTGTAATGAAATTGTCAAGGTCAATGATCGTGACAAGTCCATGACAATAAAAGTTGTCACCCCCATAATTGTCATAGTCATTGACCTTTACAAGTCCAACTTTTCAAGGTCAATGACCGTGACAATTTGGAAGATTTGGTGTATTGTAGACAATCCCAATGTTCCTCATTATCTATCTCGGGATATTTATATCCCGATCACAAAGGATGGCTCACCTAAACCTTTCATTGCAAAGTTTTCAGAACGGTATGTCTTGGTTTCACGTAATAAACCAAGATCACTATTGGTGATAAGCAAGTTATGAACATATAATAGTAAAAACATAAACTTTCCCCCACTGATACTCTGGTATAAACACCAATCAATAATGTCTTTTCTTAAACCCAAAGGATGTTATGGTATCGTGAAACTTAATGTACCATTGACGAGAAGCATGATTTAGACCATATATTGACTTCTTTAACATACATACCGTGTTTTTCTTTCCTTCCTTTATAAAGCCTTGTGGCTGTGCCATGTAAACATCTTCTTCTAAACTCCCATTTAGAATATCTGTTTTCACATCCATTTGGTGAAACTCTAAATCATAATGAGGCACCAATGCTAATATGATTATTAATGAGTCATTCTTAGAAACTGGAGAGAACGTCTCATTATAAAAAATTCCTTATCTTCGATTAAAACATTTGCCAACAAGTCTAGCTTTATGTCGCTCGATATTGCGCTTCAATTCAAGCTGGGTCTTGAAGATCCACTTGCACCCAACTCATGTTTGTCCTTCTGGAAATTCAACCAACTCCTAAACTTTGTTTCCATTCATATATTTTGTTTCTTCATTCATGGCATTAATGCATTTATCAAAATCATCACTATTTATAGTTTTTTCATAAGAAACTAGGTCATTAATATTCCCCATGTTAAATTCAGCCTCTTGAAGGCATACCATATAATCATCTGAAATTATGGATCTCCTTTACCTTTGAGATCTTCTTAATGGAACTTCCAATGGTTGTTCAGTTGCTTGCCCATTCACTTGTTGTTCATTATTGTTGATTGGGGTTTTTTGAAACTAACTTACTAGGAGCCCGATTTAAGATGTGTACATCGATCATTAAAGCTATGCACTGCCAAGGTACGATTATGCCTTTCAGCTACACCATTCTGCCAAGGTGAACCTGGCATTGTGTATTGGGCGCAAATACTTAATTTTTCAAAGCGTTTACAAAATGGGTATGGGCGTTTCCCTAAGTCATCATATCTACCATAATATTCACCACCTCTATCAGACCTAATAATTTTCACCTTTTTGCTCAGTTGCCTTTCAACCTCATTTATGTATATTTCGGCAACATTCACAGACTCGGATTTATCATTCAACAGGTATAATATGTAATAACGTGAAAATAATCAATAAAAGTTATGAAGTATTTTTCTCTACTAATGGATGGAATATCAAAAAGTCGGCATATCTTTGTATTTATTATTTCAAGCAGCTGGTTGCTTCTTATGGCTACTTGCTTTGTATGTTTGGTATGTTTTTCCTTTAATACAGTCCACACATACATCAGAATTGTCCCAATCCAGTTTATGGAGTATTCCATCCTTAATAAGCCTTTCAATTCATGGTCTGGATACGTGCCCCAATATTTTATCCCACAAATAAGCAGATTTTTCATCATTAAGTGTACCTTTCATACCATCATTAGGATTCAGGGTCACAAGGGTTTTAAAAAAATTATTTTCAAGATTCCATTAATATAAAACATCTAATGAAAATCCAGAGCCAACATTAATAGAATTTTTAATTAAACCAAAACCATCATCCTTAAATTTAATCGCAAATCCATCTAAAGCAAGTTCGAAAATAGAAATTAAATTCCTAGAAACTAATGTAACATAAAAAATCTCTTGCAAATCTAAAATAAACCCAGAACATAAAATATGGCGAAAGACTCCAATAGCTTCTATTTTAGCCTTCGATTTATTGCCCATGTAGAGAAAATGATCAGTTGGAATTGTTTTGTGGATCGAAGTGAAGCCATGCATTGAATTAGAAATATGACACATATAACCATAATCAATCTACCAAGTGTTAAACGGAACATTAATAAGGTTTGATTCGAAACAAACATAAATAAAAGGCTTACTCTTTTTCTCGAACCAGTCCTTTCTTTTATGACAATCCTTCAGGAAATGACCCTTCTTTTTACAGAAGTGACACTTGTCGTTCTTTTCCTTCTTCACATCAGATGACGGTTCTGTTGGATGACGGCCAACAACCTTTCCAGTCTTCTTCTTAAACTAGCTTCTTTGACTATGAAATTTGCTACCTATCCTTTAGTCACATGAACATTATGTTGCTTGAGTCTGCCTTCATCCTCTACTAACATTCTCTGCAAAGCATTTATATTTCACTTATCCTTAATAATGTTGTGATTGATTTCGAAAGATCCATACTCAGGAGGTAGGGAGTTTAGAACAAATTGGACGAGAAAAGACTCGTCCACTCTCATGCCCCAAACCCTTAGTCTAGAAGACCGATTGATCATCTCTATAATGTGCTCGTTCATGGTTCAAGTACCATCGAACCTTATAGTGGTCTGATCGGCCAATAATTTCCTAGCAAGGGATCTACCAGCAGTGTAATAGTGTTCACTAATGTTGTTCAAATACTCTTTCTCTTTCATAGTTTCATATAGGGAGGTCTTAATGTTAGCAACAATGCACATTTGCATAAACAAAAAGGGTCAACATGTTGGATCGAGACCATGCTTCATGGGCAAACAATTTCATCTTCTCTATTTGTATCAGTAATTAAAGCGGGTTCATCACACAAAATTTCCATGTACAGGTTAAGAACCCCTAGGCTGAACTCAATTTTCTCATTGCATTCAAAAAAATTAGTTCCATCAAATTTGGAATAGGACTGAGAAAGTGAAAATAGGTGAAGGGTTGAATACTAAATTTTACACATAACAATAATTGCATGGGTTGAATACTATATTTGTTGACTAAATAAAATTTTGGCATATTTGTTAAATAATCCAAATATCACGGAATCTGTATTAGTCATCACATAATATTCATAATATAAAAATGTACTACCCTTAAATTCATTTATCATGGTCCCATAATTTTGGCATCGGTGTTGGTTGCCTAAATATTTCATACCATGATTAATGGACATAGTGTCAACTAATCAATTGTCCCAAAAATAGTTCTAACGTTGTTTAATCCAGATATTAGCATGTGTTGCGCCTCAATACAATTTCACAATGAACATTATAATAAACTTTAATGAATTTATGTGTAATATTCATACACACGGTCTCATCCTGTGTTTGGATTTTGACTTAACTCAAAAGAATAATTCCTTACACGTCTCCACTTAAATATAGTTAACCGTGCATTAATGTCAACTACAATATGTAATCTACAAGTAATCAACGATATGTGAACAATGGCTTATATGCCTCAAAACAGAATTGCTTAGGTATAGGAAAATCACAAAATACATGATTTTTGCCAAAAAAAAATGGCAAAAATGAGTTTTTACCATAGAATCGAAGTAAAACATGCCAGAAAACCCAAACCTTTTGCGGATCATTAAAACTTAATTTTGTGTCAAAACTTATAGTACCTAAGTTTATTTCCCAAAACGGAAAAAACGAGGTTTTTGCACGTTTTCAGTCAACCCACCAAGTTTCAAGTCAATTGGACTCCCAAAATGTCAAAATACACTGTTCATAACGGAAAAAAAAAAAAAAAAAAAACTGCCCCATATTTGTTTTACCTTAAATCATAATTTCCATCGAATTAATTTTAAAAACCAAATTTGTTTCTTGATCGTGATCATTATAAGTGTTTTCCAGAATACTTAATAGACTTGAATCATATTAATCATTCATGAGACAGATTAGGTCTATATTAACACAAAAGGGGTTACAATAATGGGACAGTTATGACAAAATTAAGGACTGTTTTCTGCAATTTCGTTCTCAATTTTACATAGACGTGCAGATCTAAAAATTTGAAATACCAATATATATTAATTGTGTAACAGTTCTACACGAGTTCTAAAGGGCTATCATACATGAGTTTTATGATTTTCAGATTTTCAAAATTCTAGAATTTGAGCATGCAATAGATCAATATTGTTATAAGAAAAATTTCATATACGGACAACATGAGATAGTAAACTTAAGGCTCTGACACCACATGTTAATCAAGACTGCTTCGTTATCATAAAATCAGACATAAACCTTACTGTTACATCAGGTTTAAAAACAATTTTGTCATGAATCCAAAATGTTTTATCTTTATGCAATCAAAAAATTAATTGATCTATATAACAATGATCTAAAACAAACATTGGTCAATTGTTATTGATTAGGAATAGTGACGTGAATGCTCCTATTAATTGCTTCATAGAACCCCCTGAAGAATATCCTAGAAATGTGTTTTAGTGTGCCCATAATTTTTATGAGAAAATATGTATAATGGGAATGTCTAATTGACTCTTCCACCATAGAAATACAGTGTTATGGGATAACCCTTGATGGTGCATGACACCTCTATTTTTAAGGGGAAGATGACCGAAAATCCTAGTCAAAGTGTAACGTTTTTTCAAGTCTCCCACTAACGATCAAGTGGTTAAAAGATAGGAACAACCCAATCATTTCATATTTCATTTATCACGTACAAAATTATTTATATGTTATTTATGAAGACCACATAAATGCAAAATTCATAATTTCAGAATTTAATATAATTGAAATTAAAAAATAAATTTTGAACTTTAATTATTAATTGTCAACAACATATATCCCATTTTAATGCAAATTATAGGTAACAAGTATGTAACGGTTGGTTGGTTAACAAAATTATGCCTCGTGCAAAACATTATTAAAGGTGATAACTTTGATTAGTTTACACTGGTATAAGTTGAACCATCTTTATATGTATATACATATGTATAGTGTTGAAAACTATAATTTGAGTGCGATTGAGTAGAAGTTATAACTAATCAGATTAGAATGGTTACATTGAATACAAATTTGTTGATTACAAATTTGTTTAACACACTTTACTTATCCTAATTTGTCAATAACCGGAATAAAAATATTGAAAACTCATTATAATTACTTTTTTATATTTAATTTATACATTTAACAATAAAAAAGTGTGAATCACATCCATGATTACTCAGCACAATCAAATTTACTTCAGTCCAGTTGTCATGATCAACAAAAAAAGGATTCAACTTCATTTTCAAGCTACTAATTCAATTTAGTCGCCCCTTATTATTATTATTATTATTATTATTATTATTATTATTATTTATTTTTCTATAATTAAATTATTCATAAAGAACAAAACCCGCCTAAGGGGCTAAATCCCGTATACATAATATATACCCTACAAAAGAAAATAATAAAACCAGTTGAAAGCTCCAGCCTATCAAAAAAAAAACATCTACCCACCACCCCCTGAACGCCCTCCTCGAATTCCATGAATACAGGAAGCGACGTGGGGTAAATGTTTCTATGCCATACAAGAAGCATACTAAATAATGTGTACCGAAGTCTCTATGGGACAAGTTCCTTCCTTTTGAAGCACCTCCTATTCCTCTACTGTCAAATTGTTGAAAGAATACAATGAGGGACACCACCCTCCACCCCCCCACCCCCCCCCAAAAAAAAAAACTTTTCTATCTCGTCCCTTAGGACTCTTCCATGCTGCTAATACGTCACTGACCTCACCGCCCAGGGCATCACCCAACGCATCTGACAAACAGATAAGAAAATATCCCATAACCTCCTTGTGTCCCTTTTTAGAGTGGTTCACTTATGGAGACTGGAGTATCTTATTCACCAAACCAACTTAATTTTAAGTATTTTTCCTTGTGTTTTAACCATTAGGGAAATGACAAAAAAATGTTAAATTCAAACATGTGTTGAAAGTTCGTTAATTTTATTATTATGTTTTTGTTGGAGAATCTCTTTAGTAATCCAACTCTGGACATATTACTAAATATTTGGTTGCACAGTACGAAATAAATTGACTCTCTACCACACAAAAGGGTTAGAAATTCAAACATGCATGTATAAGGTGCAATAAGTACATGCATTTTCATTTTCCATGACATAAACTTAAGTCGTCTGAAAAAGAAATGTAAGACTTTTAGTTCCAGATAAGGAGCTGGGATTTAGCTGGAAAATATTTCATCATTGTTGATAACATTTTAAAGCAACTAGCTTGTATCCCGTATGATGCACAGATGTTTTATAATATTTGATAATAATATAATAAAAAAGTAAATAAAATAAACAACTAATTATAAAGTAAAAACATTTGAGGATGAGTGGATTTTAAACTTAACTATATAATACAATTGTTAAATTTGTAACTAAATATTACAAATGAACATCACCCTACTCTTGGTCATATAATAGTTTCAGAATTTCAATATCCATTTTGATTAATAAGGTTTACACATCTCCATTAGCCTCCTATAATAGACAATAAAAGAGAAATAAGAAGAATTAAGTGTGTATTATAAATTTCAATATAAACAAAGTTATGTATTTGATATAAAAAAAATTATACATATTTTGATTTGTTTTTAGTTTAAAAAACCTCATATAAAAAATAAAAAATATTATTTAAATTTTTTCTTATGTTAGAGATTGTTTTGTACCATCAAAATGTTTGTTTATTCTTTCCGGTAATTGTTTAGTATACCTTTAGAAAATATTATTGGGAGGAATAACTTTCTCCGAATTCTCAAACACTCGAAATTTCAAACGGAACCACAAATTTAAAAAAAATTGTTTTCTTAACCCATAAAAGTCAAAACAACTCGGGGAGAATTACCCTCCCCCCACCCCCCCTCTCTATGTTGTCAACCATAAAATATCACGCGTCTTCACTATTTTTAACTCAGCTCAATCACAACATAACATATAATTAACCATGACGTTGAGATTCAATACTCACCTTCTGCCTCCACTTCCCTATTATACTTTAAAACACACCCTTTCAATCATCACAACAACCTCTTCTAAACCCATAAATTTTTCATCTATTTTACAAAGAAAAATTCTATTTGCACTACGATAATTTGTACAGAGATTTGTACATTTGTTCAATATGAGGTGGATGACTAAAAAAACAAAAAAAAAGGGAGAGTTAATAGATATTTTTATCGACATTTGTCCAAATTGTTTTTTTTTAAATAAAAATAAAAAATTTGTATTTTCAATAAAACTTTTAAAAAAAATGTTTTTAACTTTTTACAACTGTTTTAAAAAACAAAAAAACACTTCGCTATAATTTAAAATGTCTTTGATTGAAAATTTGTATTTTCAGTAAAAGTCATTTTATTAAATGACGCGGGTCCGCGTCAGCGACACTAACCAATCGCGATGATGATGTGGGTCCGCGCCAGCGGTGCTAATCAAACGCGATGATGTTGTGGGTCCGCACCAGCGATACTAACCAATTACAATGATCTTATGGGTCCGCGCCAGTTTAAAAAAAATGCAATTTTTCCTATGTTTTTTTAACTTTTTATAAATGTTTAAAAAAACATTACCCTAATTATTTTTAAAAAATGACTTTTATTGAAAATTTGTATTTTAAATAAAAGTAATTTAAAAAAAATAGTTTAAATGACGTGGGTCCATGCCAGTATCTAAAAAATCAATTTTCATACTTTTTTTTTTTAGTTTAAATGCATTTTATTTTAAAAAAATCATGCTTTTACTTCTTTTTTTGTTTTAAAACCAAAAAAAGAAAATTGTTTGTTTGTTTTACGTTTGGTTTAAAAAATATATATTTTAAATTTTAATAAAAAAATGTTTACTTTCAATAAAAGAACTATTTTTTTATAATAATAGGAAAATAGTTTTTTTTATACTTAAAAAATTGTTTTTATATCCATTATTATAAACAAACGGATAATAACCTTAAAAAAAGGGATGGAAGCTATGTGACCACGTCACTATGTACATCATGTATAAAAAAAATATATCTGCAAATAGAAAAGCTCTTTTAGCGCAACCCTTATGGGTATGGTAAAAGAGCAAAAATGCAATTTATATGTATGTTATGGGTACCGTATATATTCATATATAGCATTTTCCAGTGTAAAATTTAATAAATATAGAATTGCACTAGTTGGTTTTAAATGGGGCCCACCTAAAACGGAAAATGTTGTTCCGCAGAAGAAAAAAAAAGTCCTAAAATGGAACATCATGTTCCGCTTAGGCTTTTCCCAACTTTTGCTAAACTCCACTTTCTACCCCTAAATGTTTAGTTCCTAAAAACAACACTGGTTTTTGGCCTATAAATATATTATTTTTAATACTTGGCTAAAAAAATCATGTCTATATAATAATAAATTTACTGGCTAAATTAAAATATATGGCAAAATTTCAATGTCACTTCTCATTAACAATAATACTAAATACATACATGAAAATTGCACTGATTTTTGGCCAATAAATATATTATTTATAATACTTGGCTAAAAAACTCAAGTCTATATAATAATAATTATTCTGGCTTATTTTTTTGACTAAATAATGATTTTTTATAACTAATAACTAAATATAAAATTAACATTACTAAATACCTATTAAATACCTCAATAACATTAACATAAAATAAAAGAACATATATATTTTATAACTAATATATAAATAAAACTTTAACGGAACATAGATTTTTTATAACTAATGGATGAGGTTCTAGTGTTAAAAAAATATTTACAATGTGGGCGAGATAAATAGGCTCAAAAACATTAAATTAGTGGTTGAATAGTTGGTAAGGTAGTTGGGGTATTAAATTTTGGGGCTAAACATAATAAGATAACAATTTTGGAGGAGGAAAAATATATTTTGAATAATCCTTAAGCGGAACATGATGTTCCGCCCAAGGGAGTCGTTGCCAAGCCCAAACGCTGTCGTTTTATATGCATATAGGGTATATTTGGTAAACTGTTGTTTTTCCCACAACACTTTCGTGGTATACACTAGTGTATATTTGGACTAGTTTTTATCAAATATACCCTGTGCATCGGATGCTCTTACAAAGCCCCAACACTAAACCACTTTTTTTGTCAAATTTATTGTCCCTAGATATCACACTACCTTTTCCAATTGTAACAACTTTAATGTCCCTAGCAATAGCTGTCACACTACCTTTTCCACTGCCCTCAACAACAATCCCTTCTCTCAACTCACAGCGTCCTTTACTTCCTCCCACCAGTCCATTTACCTAATGTCTTTAAATTATTGCGACTTGAGTTACTACAAAACCCATTTAAATTATTGCGGCTAATTATTTACAACAAAACCCATTTATCTAAGGACTTGAATTGTAAAAGAGGAATGGACTGCGGTATAAGAGTGCACTGAATCAAAGAGTAATGAAACAGACTCCAACTTTTGAGTGGAAAGAGATGATAATTGGGATTTCCACTAATGTCGGTAAGATTATAAGTTTAACGGGAGATGGAGAGACAAAATTTGGAATAAAATTATAGGTTTATCTATGCATTTGGGAGCCATGATTTCCATTACAACTCGAGAACCATTAATGATAACTAGCATGTAACCCGCGCGATGCGCTAATGTATTATAATAATTTCTATAACTATAGCTTAAAATATATAAAAAATAAATTTATATTATAATATAGTAGATGAAATATTGTACATAAATACTTTTTAAAGGATTGTCAGTATTCAAAACTCAATTAAAATTCCAATCCATATATAATTTGTCATATGAAATTGATATCTACCCAAAACATATTTTCCAAACATTTTCTAAAGTGCATTAAGTGTTTGTACCTTATGTGTGTCTTATTTCAATGCGTAAACATGTAATGTACTTTGGGTACATATTAATTAGCATCATAAAATGTATTTTATGATATGGATTTTCATGAAATATCAATTTTCCTTTAACTCTAGCATACCTCTATGCGGTGAATATTTCAAAAATTCGTGTTTGATGTTTCATATTCCGACAAAGCAAACATTAAACATGAGGTTTGAAAGTAATTGTCTGAGGAGTGATACTCCCGAATCGAACATGACGTGGAGGTTCATCGAGACCTAAATCTGAAGGGAAAAAACACCCAAACCCATCACTAAAATATCCTGATAACTCAAAAGAGGTAGTAAAATGAAAACTCTCATTCAAATTCCCCACGTATACCATTTAATATTTAAACAAATCTAAAACAAAAATCCAAAAAAATCATAGTACCTCAAAAGAAATATGAAATCACATTCCAAATAAAAAAACTATAATTGGAAAATTGAACATGATTTACATGTATAAAAAAAATGCTTTTTTGAACACCACCTCCAATGAACAAAAAATGCATTTTTCAATTAGGCGACAAATGCATATGTAATCATGTACAACAACTAAAAAGAACATACCCAGCATCATAACACAAACTACCAAAAATGTATCTATCATACTAACCCAAATTATTTTACTCTCAAAATAATAATACCACAGATAATTAAAACTCAGTTTTGTTTGTATCCCAATCTAAAAATCTATGACCCTTAAAATTCATATCTAACATATATTTTGATATACTCAAAGTCATACTATTAAAACTTCAATTTTGACAATACTAAAATAGAGTAATATATTTATTTTCCCCATATCATCATTAAAAAAATGATAAAATAAATAGGGCAATTTCACTTTCACTGTAATCTTCGTTATCTTCATTATTGCTAGAATAATGGCCCTCAAAGTTATTCTTCTCAGCCCAAAATCGTTGGCTTGCGTGGCAGCAATATTACTCTCCACGTTGGCACTTGTGTGTTCAGTACATGGTGATGTGGCAGAAGTTATAATGTTCTTCGTCGCAACTGTTGCAATCTTTGGCTCCAGCTTGAGGGATATTCAAAATAGGTTCAGATAACCCATGTGAATAATGTACCCACGGGCAGAATTAACATTACGAGAAAAATGACACATGTTACTGATAAGATACAACACAAAATAAACTCCCGCGGGAACTTCTACAATGTTAGAAGAACTGCTATGAATCCTATTATATTGGCAGACTTTGCTACATGCAGTTATCTTGTTAACGTTGCTATGAACTGCAGACGTTGTCACATGTAGTTAACGTTGTATCAGTAAAGAGAATTAGTCAAATACACGTTTGTAAAACCACGCTGGCTATAATATATAAATAGCACAGCTTGCATGTAGTTAAGTTCATCAATGCAGTTCCTTTGTAAACACATAGTTATATTCAACAGTTCCACGTTCTCTAAATTCTACTCTTTATCACATCTTGCCCATGTTTGTCTTGTGACTGTGATTGAGAGAGCCCTGCTATCGCGAGAGTATTTGAAGAAACAAGGTCCAGTGTTGTGGATAAACGGAAGAAAATGTCCATATAAGGCAGCAATTATTCATGATTTGGGATGGGTTTGGATCTAACTGAGATCTTAGGTATCTAACTTGGTAGAAAGGTCGGTTTTAAGAAAGAAAACGGAATATAGTTTGAAAATAGTGGGGAGGCCAGAACAATATATACAAAGGTTCCTTACACCATTAAAGTCAATCGTTAGAGGTGAAGGAAGATGAAGAGAGACCATTGAAAGGTGGAGGGTGAGTAATCGAAGGGATGTAGTATAAAGTTTAATTAAAGAGAGATATGCTTACACTACAACTCTCTTCCATTATGGAACCTCATTAACCTCTAATAGTGTTATATTAGAGGTATAACTAGCATGTATTCCACGCGATGCATGAGTGCAAATACCGGTTACGAATATTGCTGAACACAATATATTATTTAAATATATTCCTATAATCTATTATTTTATTATATAAAAGTGACATGTGTATTAACATAGTGTTGATATACCAAACATTAATTTTGAAAATGTATCCTCATAAATGTATTTTATTAAGAAAAACCCAAGACAAAATGAAAAAACATTTTTAGAAATTTAAAATGTCTTCATTACTCCAAGCATCATTGTGGTCACTCAATCGTTGATTTCTATTCTCTTGCTCCTGCAAATAAACATCATTTTTATTTAAAATCCATACATGTCGATAGAAATTTCTAAAAGTCACTACGTAAACAAAGCACAACGAAAAACAGAGAATCTTATAGGCCAAAAAAAGTTAGAAACCTAGAACAAAGAGTCCTAAAGAAA
This sequence comes from Sambucus nigra, assembly GCA_949130495.1. NCBI lineage: Eukaryota > Viridiplantae > Streptophyta > Magnoliopsida > Dipsacales > Adoxaceae > Sambucus > Sambucus nigra. The sequence continues at coordinate 9,599,957 of OX422218.1, read as the reverse complement.
GAAAGTGCTGACATATTTCAAATGGAGATAATAATAATAGCAACGGATTGGATTCCATCTGACACATAAAAAACATATTTGATTTAAAAAATAAAATTTAATAACTCAATGAAATCGATAAGGTGGTGGTTTGGTAACTTTCCGGAACTTTAAGGTTTTTTTTATGGCCCTGGTGACTGTCCTCCAAAATCAAAGATAAGAAACCCCAAAATATATCTAACATTTTTCCAGTGGGTAAAACTCATTTGCTAATATTCCTTTTCTTGCTAAAGAATTATTTTTGCACCCATATACAAATATACTCCAAAGAGTAAATTGCCTCGCCATGTATGTCAATATATATAATACTTTGGATGATATCTTTATTGTTCTCTAGTGTATCTAATCAAATTTGCTATAACACCACTATGATTATATTTCTTATGTTGTGTTCCATGATTATCATATACAGTACACTAGCGAAAATTAATGTTTTTTGTAGTGCAATAGGACACACATGATAATGACAATATCTCAACATATCTTTGCCATATGTAGTCAAAATGGAAAATTAGAAAAATTCTAGGATGCCATCTATGAATCAGAAATGAAAATGAAAATGGAAATTTAGCACAACAAAATATGAGAATATCATGAATTTGACCTAAAAAAGTCCAGAATTTACACATCCCAAATTCATGAATGTCTCGAACTCCTGCGAGGTCACACAATTATAACCACTCAGCAGTACCCAATTAACATGAATTGGAAAAAACACGCAGTACCTGAAATCTTCACCATCAAACCTACAAAACATTACACAACATATTAATAATGGCAGTTGTAATTTTTTTAAACCTATTTTATTTTCAGACATTTCTTTTCACCTAAATTAATTTGCTTCATTTTTTAACATAATTTATTTCCAATCATAAATCTAAACAATGATAAAAAGAAAACACATACCACAAATATGAAAAAAAAATGAAATCTAATTAAAAAAACTAATACAAAACTAAAAGTATACTTCTATTTATATATTTTCAGTTATAAATCAAAATGATGAAGAAAGCCACTTACCACAAATCTGAAGAAAAAAAACTAATACAAAGCTAAAAGTATATTGTTATTTTAATGAAGAAATTTATTTTGGATTATAAGTCTAAACCACAAATAAAATAATCACATACCACAAATCTGGAAAAAGGCTCTAAATCTAATTTAGAAAAAAGACATATATCTTTAAAAGATGGCAGATTTTCAGGGGCATACGGGATTGACGCCTTCTTTGTTTGGAAAAAAAAGGTACTTTATTTTTAGTAATCACTTGGTCTCAGTTGTGATGATGAAGAGTGAGCCAAAGTCATGAAAGGGGTTTCGGAATTGTTTATAGTTGGACAAATGAAGAGATTTTTTGTATGGCTTAAAAGGAAAGGGATTTAATGGAGATAGAGAATGAGGAGTGCAGATTAATTGACTGAATGGAAGTTGAAAGGTATATGAGTGCCGTGCATGTTTAAAAAATAAGGGAAGTAGAAGAGTCTTGATATAATTACCTTTCAAGGCCTTCTACGTTCAGAAGGAATTCATTAAAACAAACGCCTTGCGAAAGACTTTGCGTCATTAATGCCTATGTATACATCTAATACTATCGTATTAAATGTATATAATAGATATAGACATAGATAGATGGCTGCAACAAATTTTTTAAACAACGGAAAGCCCTCGTTAGCGAGACAAAATCGACTTCCATGCAAAAGGTCTCTTGCAATGAAGTATATAGAAATTATGATATACTTTTCATAATTTATTCTCCGATATGTCTATTGTTGAATTGTTTTTCTTGTGAAAAAGTCTAATTTCCTCGGTAAAATATATTTCTTCAAAATTCTTTGCAACAAAATTTGGTTTTGTTATAAAAGAAAATACCATATTTTTGTTGTTGACAATTTTTTTTAGTGCGAGATATCAAGTGAACATGATACTGTTGAATAATTTTTAATTATGCAGAAAATATGAACAGATGTTTGGATTTGAGGCGTAATAGACTACTGTACTTAAGGTGTTATTTGCCCCCACTCGTACAGAGTTTGCTAACGGGTCTAGGCAAATTACCTCCAAGATACAACAAATCCACGGGTTTATTCAAGTAGCAAACTTGAATAATAACCCAGAACACTCTATGAAATTGGTAAGAAGAAATAATAGAGAGAAAGAGAATTTTCGGAATTCATTATGACAGGATTTTGCCTTCTATATATAGCCTTGGATTACGACCCTTGGATATATAACTATATTTTTAGCATTCCAGATTTGAACTAAAAAGATGCGACTGTACGGATTAATACTTAACGAAGTGGCACCAAAATCCGACGGTTCAGATCCACTCGCGCCATAATTATGTGTCATTTATTATGGATTTAATCTGGACCGTTTGATCTTTTGATGTTGTCAAAAATCAAAGGCTCCTACTGCTCCTCGCGACGATGCGTAGTGCAAAGTGCGCCTCTAAAGCGCCCTAAACGCCCAATCGCACACGCGCGCGCGCGTGTGCGTGTGCGGATGGTGCAAAGCACCATCCTTGGACCTAAGGTGTACACTAGTAGCATACACTTCAATGCACACAAGTAATCTCTTATGACACAAAAGCATTTATTAACCCACTAACTTTTTCACACTTTTCCAATGTGGGACTTTGGTTTTCCCACTTCCCTTTGTCTTTTCTTATTACAATTAATTGATGGTTTTAACCTTTCATTTTCTATAACCATTAATACCCATTAATATTAAAATCATCCAACAATCCCCCACTAGATTTTAATATTAATGCAATTTCTTCTTGTGATATGCTCATGCATACAAGGGGGTATCTTTCGATTTAAACCTTCAGTTAGTGAATACATATCAAAGTTCTAATAAGACAATGGTGTGCCATGCATTAAACCTTGTCTTATTATTTAGAACCGGATATATATCACACATGAGATATCCCAATCTCTACGAGATGTTCAATATGTTTTTAGCACTATTATGGCCATGTGCACTATCTTGGCTTCATGAATATTAACAAGAATAAACCCAAAATCTTGCTAGAAGCGGCACCACTTCCTATATTCATATAGGTGAAGTTCTCTTGCATGTCTTTGCTACTTTAGACAAAGAACTTCATTAAGAGTTAAACTCATCCTCTTGACGTAGCAATATGCACTGAACATCCTAGAAGGGACATGAAATTGAATAAATTTCAGTGCAAAAATAATCACTTATCAGTAACTTGTTATTACCCATTAAACTTTGGAATAGTGGTAATGCTATTACATAGTTGGGTTACCATTACCGGTGACTATTGAAAAAATGGTTTTAGTCCCATTCCACTAGATGTGTCCTTTACCAAATCTCTCGAAAGTCCTTTGGTAAGAGGGTCAGCTAGATTCTTATTTGTTCGAACATATATAATATTAATAACTCCATAAGTTATTAATTGTTTGACATATTCATGCCTTAAACTTATGTGTCTAGATTTTCCATTACATACTTTGTTATACGTTCTAGACAATGTAGCTTCACTATCACAATATAAAGAAAGAGATGGCATTGGTTTTGGCCATAACTTTATGTCCAATAATAAATTTCTTAGCCACTCTGCTTCTTTTACGGCTGCTGCCAGTGCTATAAACTCAGATTCCATTGTTGAATGTGTAATGCAAGTTTGTTTCTTGGATGCCCAAGATACCGCCCCACCCGCTAAGGTGAATATCCATCCAGATGTGGATTTATTATCACTTGCACTAGTTATCCAACTAGCATCAGAGTATCCTTCAAGAACTGCAGGAAAGTCATAATAAAATAGACCTAATTCTTTGGTCTTCTTGAGGTAACCAAAAATCCTCCCAATTGCTTTCCAATGATCCACAGTTGGATTATTAGTGTATCTTGACATTTTACCTACTGCAAATGCAATATATTTCCTTGTACAATGCATCACATACATTAAACTTCCAATTGCACTAGCATATTCAAGTTGTGCAACTGCTCTGCCAGAATTTTCTAATAATTTTATACTAGAATCATATGGGGTATTTGTTTCTTTTATTTTCAAGTGATTAAATTTGTGAATAACTTTGTCAATGTAATGAGATTTGCATAATGCATAACCCCCACTATGTTTCTTAACCTTAATACCCAAGATGGTATCCACTTCATTAAGATCTTTCATCTTAAATTGTGAACTAAGATACTTCTTAGTTTCATATATACCTCTCATGTTTGTACCAAAAATTAATAAGTCATCAACATATAGACAAATAATTACACCATAGTCATCGGTGAATTTAGAATAAATGCACTTATCAGCGTTGTTATGTTTGAAACCATTAGAAAGAATGATTGTATCAAACTTTTCATGCCACTGCTTTGGTGCTTGTTTCAACTCATAAATTGACTTAATTAATTTACAAACTTTATGTTCATTTCCGGGCAAAACAAACCCTTCGGGTTGTTCCATATATACCTCTTCATCTAGGTCACCATTCAAAAATGTTGTTTTAACATCCATTTGATGCACAAATAGATTATAAATAGATGGAATTGCCATTAAAACACGTATGGATGTAATTCTAGCAACAGGTGCATAAGTATCGAAATAGTTAATCCCTTTTCTTTGTTTAAAACCTTTTGCTACCAATCTAGCCTTAAAGGTTTGAATAGAACCATCGGTATTATATTTTCTTCTAAATACCCATTTACTACTAATAGGTTGTGATCCTTGTGGCAAGTCCACTAAAACCCATGTCTGATTTGATAGAATTGAATCCATCTCATCATTAATAGCTTCTTTCCAAAAAGAAGCATCTCTTGAAGTCATTGCTTCGTTAAAGGTTTTAGGATCTTCTTCTACGTTAAGTAAAATAGGCATTTTATTTAGAATATTATCTCTATCTCCTTCAACCAAAAAGGCTAAGGCTTGAGATGAAATAAAATCAGGGCCAAAAGATTTTTCTTTTCTAGCACGCTGACTTCTTCTAGGTTCTATTTCTGTTTCGGGTTCATTCCTCTTATTATTAATAGATGGTCTAGGAATCAACCTAGTGGATGTATCATGATTGGCATCTAATTCGACACATGAATCTTTATAAAATTTATTTTCAATAAATTCAACATCCCTTGATTCAATTACAACATTAGAATTTAAGTCCAACAACCTATATGCCTTAGAATTTTCCACGTATCCTATGAAAACACTTTTAATTCCTCTTGCACCCAACTTTGAACTTTTAGGGTGATGAATTCTATAGAAAGCCAAACAACCCCAGACCCTTAGGTAGTCCAGATTTGGTTTTCGATTTTTCCATATCTCGTATGGAGAAACATGTGTTTTCATTGATGGAATTCTGTTGTGTAAATGACAAGCGGTGAGTAAAGCTTCTCCCCACAAATTGTTTGGTAAGTTTGAATTAATTAACATAGAATTGATCATATTAGTAAGAGTCCTATTCTTTCTTTCAGCCAAACCATTTTGTTGGGGAGTATAAGGGGCAGTTCTTTGATGTATTATTCCATGTTCTTCACAAAATGAGTCAAATTCATTTGGAAAATACTCTCCCCCTCTATCACTACGAAGAATTTTAATTTTCTTTTCCTTTTGGTTTTCAACTTCTGCTTTATAACGTTTAAACATTGAAAAAACTTCATCCTTATGTCTTCTCAAATATACATATGTGAATTTTGAGCAATCATCAATGAATGTAATAAAATATCTTTTTCCGCCTCTAGTTAAAATACCATTATATTCACATATATCAGAATGAACTAATTCTAATAATTCAACACTTCGTTCGACTTTAGGAAAAGGTCTTTTTGTTAATTTTGCTTGAATACAGATTTCACATTTTTCATGAGAAGTACTATCACAAGTTATTAATTTATGTTTAGACATGTATTTCAATGATCTAAAATTTAAATGCGCTAATCTAGCATGCCAAACATCAAAAGACTCAACAATATAAGCAGAATTATTCATATTATTAATCAAAATACTGAGTTTGAACATTCCATCACAAGCATACCCTTTCCCAACAAATGCCCCATTCTTAGACAGAATTAACTTATCAGACTCAAAGATGGCTTTAATGCCGCTTTTACAAATCAAACTTGCAGACACTAGATTTATTCGAATTTCTGGTACATGAAGAACATTTGTCAACGCCAACTTCTTTCCAGATGTGAATTGTAGTTCAACGTTTCCTTTTCCTAGAACTTTGGCAGAATTATGATTCCCCATTAGAACCTCTTGACCGTCCTCTGCTTTTTCATATGCGGAATACAATGATTTATCATTGCAGACATGTATGGTAGCCCCAGAATCGAGCCACCAGTCTGAAGACTTCGTTATTACCGCCATGTTTAGTTCGGTAATCATACCAATTTGCATGTCCGATACCATTGCGACAAGATCCTCGATCTTATTTTCCACCATATTTGCATTGTTTGTATTATTGGATTCAATAGCATCTATCTTTCGTTTCTTGTTTCTACAATCATGGGCATAGTGGCCATTTTTGCCACAATTGAAACAAGCCCCATTGGACTGTTTCTTAATGGAATTATTTTTCTTGAACTTCTTACCATTAGGTTTGAAGTTCTTATGATATTTCTTTTCTTCAACAAAGTTTACTTTGGTGGAATTATGAGAAACATTTGTTTGATCACGGGATCTGGTTTCTTCTTCAATTCTTAAATGTTTCTGTAACTCCTCTAAACTTATATCATCTTTCCTATGTAGGAGTTTCTTACGACAATCATTCCAACTTGGTGGTAATTTTGCAATAATTGCACCAACTTGAAACGACTCAGAAATTTCCACCTTTAATTCACGAAGCTTTGTGACAAGGATTTGCAACTCATGTACTTGGTCTAAAACAGTTTGGTTATCACTTATTTTGAATTCGAAATATTTCAGAATTAAGAATTTATCCGTACCTTCTTTCTCTGTTTTGTATTTATATTCAAGAGCATTCCAGATTTTCCGCGGAGACTGCATAGAGTTGTAAAGTTCATATAATCGAGCAGACAGTGTATTCAGAATATGCCCACGACACACCAATTCGTCTTCTTCACATTTCTTCCTTTGTTCTTTGACAGTTTCATTATCGTCTTCTTTTGGTTCCGGAATTGCTTCTAGTTTAGGATCCAGAACATATGCTATTTTCAAAACTGTGAGAAGGAAGAATAATTTTCCTTTCCAGCGAGTGAAATTTGTTCCATCAAAGCGGTCCAAATGCACATTGGGATTCACAAACATATTCATATTCTGTTCTGCCTCCATAATAACACCATAAGATTGTTGAAGAACTTTTAATTATGCAGAAAATATGAACATATTTTTGGATTTGAGGCGTAATAGACTACTGTACTTAAGGTGTTATTTTCCCCCACTCGTACAGAGTTTGCTAACGGGTCTAGGCAAATTACCTCCAAGATACAACAAATCCATGGGTTTATTCAAGTAGAAAATTTGAATAATAACCCAGAACACTCTATGAAATTGGTAAGAAGAAATAATAGAGAGAAAGAGAATTTTCGGAATTCATTATGACAGGATTTTGCCTTCTATATATAGCCTCTTGTGGCGTCTGTTCATGAAGAGACACCACATCCAAAGGTCATTTAATCACGGCCCTCGGATATATACTATATTTTTAACGTTCCAGATTTGATCTAAAAAGATGCGACTGTACGGATTAATACTTAATGAAGTGGCGCCCAAATCCGACGGTTCAGATCCACTCGCGCCATAATTATGTGTCATTTATTATGGATTTAATCTGGACCGTTTGATATTTTGACGTTGTCAAAAATCAAAGGCTCCTACTGCTACTCGCGACGATGCATACGTGCGAAGTGCAAAGTGCGCCTATAAAGCGCCCAAAGCGCCCTAAACGCCCAATCGCACTTTCGCACACGCGCGCGCGCGCGTGTGTGCGTGTGCGTGTGCAGATGGTGCAAAGCACCATCCTTGGACCTAAGGTGTACACTAGTAGCATACACTTCAATGCACACAAGTAATCTCTTATGACACAAAAGCATTTATTAACCCACTAACTTTTTCACACTTTTCCAATGTGGGACTTTGGTTTTCCCACTTCCCTTTGTCTTTTCTTATTCTAATTAATTGATGGTTTTAACCTTTCATTTTCTCTAACCATTAATACCCATTAATATTAAAATCATCCAACAGATACCCTATAGAAAAATAAATATATATAGGGTTGGACCTTCTTTCATGATAGATTATCACTTCTTTGACTTAAAATAATGAACTTCTAGTGAGATTTGTAATCCTATAAGAATTGATCCCACAACATTAGCTAAAAAATAAGAATTACTGAAATATGTTATGAGGGAGGATGGAGTTGGATTCCATGTGAAAATTCAGATGGAACAACTATTTTATTTTGTGATTTTTGTGGATTTGTAGTCCCTATTATTTCTACTTGCAAAAATATGAAAGAACAGGTCCATGCTCAACCAGCTAAGGGAGATGAAAGGGATGTTTTTAAGCTATTCCAAGCTCCAAATAGAGCATGATTACTAGCCAAGAATGGTATAACAAACAAGACTGTTAACATCTAAAAGAAGGCAGTGGAGGAACGAACTAATCCCACAATATCGGAATAAATTATATCCCATGAAGATCAGCAAGAAGCAATAATTTTGAAAAACTCCTTTTATTCTGCTTTATCGTTTGAAAAAATAGCTCACGTGGCCTGTCAACGGGTCGGAGCCGGATCGGGTTTAGGGAGATCCAGATCCGTATAATCGGATCTTCATCGGGTTTGGATCGGGGTCCGAGTCTTCATCGGGTCTACAATATTGGATCCAGACCCGGATCCGTTTGGGTCTTTGGGTCTCGGGTTCGGATCCAGGTCTGACCAAATATATATATTTATTTTATATTATCCCCATTCTTTATTTTTTAATCTTAAATTTAAATATTTTGTAATGTATTATATAATATTATTAGTATAAATAAAACATATATTACTTATATTTATTATATACATAAATATATTTTTTTTATATATTACTTACATGTTATATTGATAAGATATATTTATAATTATATATAAATTTATAGTATATGTATATATATATATATATTTAAAAAAATAATAATGTACAATTCGGGTTGGGTCTTCGGGCCGGGTCTTGTATAAGATCCAGAACCTACCCCTTTAATAAACGGATCTTCGGATATTCGGGTCTCAGGCCCAAAAAATATGCTCAGACCCTATTATACGGATCGAGTTTGGGTCCGGGTCTGCATCAGGTCCAGACCCGACCCATATGTGAGGAGCATGATAAACGTAAGGCTTCAAAAAAACCCCGCGATGCGCGGACATTTGTAATATTATTAAGGTTTCAAAAATATGAAATGTGAAGTTTGTGTTAAGGATTTTGACATGTAAAAATCTCATTGATTCCCTCCAATAGTATCTCTGTGACACCCCGCCTAATGAAACCTTGGGTGATCAAGCCTTAATTTAATTTAAACAGATTTCTTAAATGGTTCAATCTTAGCATCACTGCCGAAAGCTTTTTAATTTACTAACCACCTAAGTGAAATTAAGCGAGTGCCAAATTTTAACTTCTTTAAGTAAAACAAATAATCCATACAAACACATTACAATTCTAGAAATAATAAAACAGTTACACAAATAACTGAATGCAAGTAAAGTCTTGCCGAAAACCACGGCCAATAAAAGACAACTCAAAATCCAGAATCAGAATAACTGTAAAAGTAAAGATAGGACAACATGTCCCCACTAAGAATGCTAAAACTAAAATCCTGCACTAGAACTGAAAAAGAGGAAGCGTCTAAACAATCCCTGCAACCTCCACACGTGCTGCAGCTCCCAAATCCCTGGAATGAAATCATGTTGGGTGTCCCTCTGACTGGGCACCTAAAAGGTTTTTAAAAAAATTTACATAGCAAGAGTTAGTACTCAAAACATTTGAAAATATTTTTGCAAGCAGTTATCAGAATTGAGTTATTGATTGCACATTTTAAGTTTTCGCACACTCCCTTGCACTTCCTCACCTCTCTTCTATAGTCCATGTCTAACGAGGATACTTAGTTCACCTAGTTATACTACTCCGAATAACTAGATTAGAATACCCACTGAATGTACCCCTTCACTAAGTCTCCATAACCTACTCATAGTATTTTAATAATCCATAATTCATGTACTATAAGCGTAGGTAACTTATTTACCGCTCATTATCCTTATTCTTGTAATAATTACATCATGCTATAAATTATTACTAAAATATTTACAATTCATCTTATTATCTACTATTTTTCGTCTGTAGATTATGCACATAGAATACATTTTATCACACAATCATGTATTGAATATCAATTATCACTAGCATAACCTTTTACCACACATAAAGGACTCTTGGTTCGGAATGATTCATCGACTCCAAGTAAGAGGTGGTTCGGAATGATCCATCGACCCCAACTATTTAAAAATATAAATATATACACATATTCTTGTCCGGGACTCTTTCATCGCGACACCAGTTTAATGTTTGGTTGGGCATTTTCTCATCGACCCCAAACATATAATAACTTTATGTTAGTTCAGAATGTCTCATCGACCCTAACATAATTAATTTAGGTAAAATTCTCTTAACCCAAACTTTCATATAATTTAGTAGGTACACACCCGACCTATCAAATCATGCCCGTACGTAATATATTTTACTTATATTCACCGTACTCCTTAATTTACAATTTATTTCACTATTGCATTTATTCGAGTATTCACGCAACTCTAAGGACCCTAGTTACCCCTCCCTTAATTCAGTAGTTAAGTTAACTTTAACCTACTGGTATTTTTTTGGAATTTACTCTCACTTTTTCCGTAGCTAAATTCTTACAATCCCAACATACGGCTCAATCGATCGTTCTCCCGTCGGTCCATTTCTCCAAAATTTCCACTCAATCATTTATGAAGAAATCTAACGGTACACCTTCTGGTATTTATGAAGTCTCCTCATAGGTTAAATATCATCACTAAGGTTCCTATTAAGCGACGGTAATTAAAAGGAAATTTATTCACAAAATTCTCTAAAGTCTAGCCAGGGTCGATCGATCGATGGGATATGGTCGATCGATCGATCAAGCAGTGACAGACCCAGTTCGTCTTCTTCATGCGGGTTTCACCATTTTTATCTATCTATCTTTCATTATAATCCACCATATTTTCAACCAACAATTTCTAATCATTCATACATGTTCTGGGATGATTACTAACGATTTAAAACAACAAAATCATTATAAATCTTGGCCAAATTAACTAAAAATCTTACTAATATTCAAGAACCCTAAAAATATATTCTTTACATCTTTCATTATAATTCCAGATTTTTAGTTCAATTTAATCATTTAGTTTTCAATGATATCAGAATATTTGGGGATCCAAAAATGTCCTACATGTAATCCCTACCAATCATGGATCATAATCAATTGTTTTTCTCCCAAAAATATCATAAAAACCATGTTCTTCATAAAGCTTAAATATGGGTATTATAACTCAATTTATTTTGCAAATAACCACTTGCCTTATGATTTGTAGGGTCTGATTTCGTGGTTGTTGATGATGGTTGATGATTTTGATCCTTCAATCCTCCTTCCCAACAAATTTGTGGTGAAATCTCCTTAGAATTCCCCCTCCTTCCTTCTTTTGCCTTAGGAAATTGGCCCTCTCTCTTCTCTAATGGATATGGTGTCTTTTCTATCTTTATAGCCCTAGCCTCAACTCTTATAATCTGATTTAGGGTTTCAAAATTCGTAGGTCTACTTACCCGTAAATGTAAAGAGACCAAAAGCAAAGTCACGAAGTTGGCTGACTCCGCTCGAGCAGAGCTCAGGCCCGGAGGTGGTGGCTGAACTCGCCGCAGAGTTCAGGAGCGAGCAAGACTATCTTGGTGAATGCAATAAAGTAAGGAAGGGCGACCTTGAAGGACCCTTTGTAAAGGACATCTCCTAAGATCACAAATCGTCGGGCAAGTTCCCTCCGGGCTCTCCTCTGACCACGAGTGGCATACTCTGGTATGAACTCGTCCTTGAGGTCATTTTAGAAAGAATAATACCATGGTTCCCATCGTCCTCGTAATCTTCCTCGTCTTGACTGGTGATAGTTCATCATGTTCCAACTCTCGATAGGCTCACAGAGCTCATTATCTCTATCCCACTTTGAACTCGATGTGTTAAGCAAAGTTATGCCTGAAACCATAAAGAGCAAAAGAGACTCGGATGAAAGGTGACTAGCGTTATAGGTTGTTGGGCGGCCGGAAGGTTGCCACGAGTAAGTCAGTTTGGGGGACCGAAGGCAGTTCTCCGTGCACCGGACACGTAGCTTACCGAATCAGTTGCGACACGGATGGGAATGCATGCTACGAAAGATAGGGTCCGAATGGTCGTGATTTATCCCGAAAATGACCCGACACTCATCTACTACCCCGGGTACACTATTTTGACTATTTCGACCATTTTAGAATCATTTGTTGACACTAAATTATCGTTTGAGTCTCTTAAAATATTTTTCTAATCTCATCTTCAATTTTTTTCTATGCGTGACAATCGGTTGAGATAACTCAGGTACGTCCATATAATCACTAAACCGTACATATCAACATTCAAAATTTACTACTCACATTTAGTAAATTTTTAATCGTCATATTAATCTTTATTAACATTATATCGCATTAAATTACTCTTCTCACGTAATTTAAATAAAACGTATTTTATCACATTAAAGTACTCTTCTCATGTAACTTAAATAAAACGCATCACATTAAATTACTCTACTCACGTAATTTAAATAAAACGTATTTTCCTAATTAAGCAGAATTACGGGGTATTACATACTTCCCCTCTTACAAAAGGAATTTCGTCCTCGAAATTAGAAAATACCTGCCGTGAATAATTTTGGATATTGTTCTCGCATATCCTCCTCCCGTTCCCAAGTAGACTCATCCATATTATGATGTCCCCACTATACTTGTACTAAGGGTACCACTTTGGATCGTAGTTTGCGCTGACTATAATCCAGAATAGCCACGGGTCTCTCTTCATACGAGACATCTGGCTTCAAATCGATTCCTCCTGTGGAATGTGCCAGAAGGCTCTCTCACTCCTGTTGTATTTCTTCAGCAATGCCACATGGAATATATCGTGTATTCACTGAAGATGCTCAGGGAGTCCCAATCTGTAAGCTACCGGTCCCACCCTCTCAATGATAGGAAACGACCCCACATATCTCGGTGCTAATTTCCCCTTCTTGGTGAACCTCATAATCCCTTTCATAGGAGATACCCGAAATAACACCTGATCTCCCACATCTAGTTCCACGTATCTCCAACCAGCGTCAGCATAACTCTTCTGCCTATCCTGAGATATTCGAATACGTCCTCGAATCAACTCTATTTTGGAGAAAGTCTCATGTATCATCTCTGGCCCTAATAACTTATTATCCCCCACCTCTAACCAACAGGCGGGAGAACGACAAGGCCTCCCGTAAAGTTCCTCGAATCGATCCATGACGATAGTGAATTGGTAAGAGTTATTATATGCAAACTCCACCAAAGGAAGGTATGGCTCCCAACCTCCCCCAAAATCTAGGACACACATCCCTAGCATATCCTCCAACATCTGGTTTACCCTTTCAGTCTGACCGTCCGTCTGTGGGTGATACGTCGTACTCAACCGTAAGTCGGTGCCCATGGCCTCCTGAAAGCTCTGCCAGAAATGTGACACAAATATTTTGTCTCGGTCCGACACAATATTAATAGGAACTCCGTGCAGCTTAATAATCTCTGAATTGAATAGCTGCGCGTACCGCATCGTATCATAATCCGTACGAACCGGTAAGAAATGAGCTACCTTAGTCAGCCGATCCACTATTACCCATATGGAATCGTGACCCTTCTGTGATGTTGGTAGCCCAGTACTAAAATCCATCGAGATACTTTCCCACTTCCACACGGGAATCTCCAGTTGTTGTAGCATCCCTGAAGGCCTCTGATGGTCAACTTTTACGAGCTGACATGTAACACACTTTGACACAAATTCTGCAATATCTCGTTTCATACCTGACCACCAATATAATCGTCGCATATCCTGGTAAATTTTCTCCCGACCTGGATGTACCGAAAATTTTGACCCGAGTAACTCCGTCATAACGGCATGCCTCAAATCATCATCTTCGGGTACTATCAGCCTACCATTAAACCGTAGTCCGCCCTCTGAGCTAATGGAGTAGGACTCTACCCCCTCGACCAGTAATTGTCGTACTTTCTCCTGACAAAATGGGTCCTCGGCCTGTGCCCTCACTACCCATTTAACACTCTCGGGAGTGATAGCTAAAACTGCCATGCATGCTCTAGCTATCTCATCCTCGTGTCGAAGTTCACTCCACTTCGTCTTCCAAATCTTTGCCAATTCTCCAGTAGGTCTTATGCTTAACGCATCTGCCACCACGTTATCAAACTGTTAGTCCTTCATGAATTCAAGCCACCTCCTTTGCCTCATATTCAGATCCTTCTGAGTGAACAGATACTGTAGTGACTTATGATCCGTGAATAGAGTGAACTGCTCTCCCTGAAGATAGTGTCTCCATATCCACAATGTAAAAACGATCGCTGCCAACTCGAGGTCATGGGTGGGGTAATTCTTCTCATGTGGCTTAAGCTTTCGGGACGCATAAGCTATAGACTTCTCTTCCTGCGGTAACACACCCCCAAGCCCTTGTAAGGATGAAGAACTATAGACTCGGTACTCCACTCCGCTCCTAGGCGAGGCAAGAATGGGTGTTGATGTTAACTTGTCCTTTAATTCATCAAATGCTAACTGACAACTGTCACTCCATACGAAGGGCACTCCCTTCCGAGCCAAGTTCGTCAACGGTCTGGCAATTTTTGAGAACCCCTTGATGAAGCGATGATAATAACCGACCAACACCAAGAAACTATGAATTTCGGTCGGTGTCGTGGGCTGTCCCCACCACCGATACCTTACTCGGGTCAATAGAAATGCCTCTGCTAGATACAACGTGGCCTAAGAACTGAACATCCCGGAGCCAAAATCCAGATTTCTCAAATTTGGTGTACAACTGATGGTCCCACAATGCCTGTAGAACCATTCATAAATGTTCAGCTGGTTCCTCCTCCGTGCGAGAGTAAATCAGAATGTTGTCGATGAATACAATCAAAAATTGATCCAAAAACTCCCTAAATACCCTGTTCATGAGATCCATGAATACGGTCGGCGCATTAGTTAGCCCAAACGACGTCACTCTAAATTCGTATAACCTGTACCGCGACAGGAAAGCGGTCTTGGGTACATCCTCTTCACGAATGCACAATTGGTGGTAACCCGACCTCAAATTGACCTTTGAGAAGTATGCAGCCCCTCTCAACTGATTAAACAATTCGTCAATCCTCGACAATGGATACTTATTACGTATCGTCACTTTGTTCAGCTCTCTGTAATCTACACATAAACGAAGTGAACCATCCCTTTTCTTTACAAATAACATCGGCACACCCCATGGCGATGTACTCCGTCGAATGAAACCCTGTCCTAATAGTTGCTGAATCTATTCTCTCAGTTCTCGCATCTCTGAAGGAGCCATGGGATATGGTGCTCTGGAAATCGGTCTCATCCTCGGTGCTTGGTCAATAATGAACCTTATCTCCCTACTGGGTGGTAACCCTGGTATCTCCTGAAAGACATCCTCAAAATACCTCACAACTGGGATTGAGTCCAGAGAAATGACAACCCCATGTAAAGTATCCTCCTCAATATAATATAAATGAGTTCGCGATCCTCCCTTGGGGAGTGGCATTGCCACAAGGAACATCTCTTGTCCCGGGATGGAGAACACGATAGTCCTCTCATAACAATCTACTATTTCCCTATAATGCGCCAAGTAATCCATGCCTAGGATGATGTCATATCCCTCCATATCCAGCACTAGTAGGTCTGTCGCTAGACTCAATCTCCCGACCATAATGTCCACACCCTTACAAATTGAATGTATAAGGGACCCACTACTCATCGGTGACTCCATGCACATAAGATGAGTGTCAGCTGTCGCTAATAGGTCGGCTGCCCGTGCAAATCTAGTGGCAATAAACGAATGCGTCGCCCCCATGTCAAACAAAATACTACCCTCAAGTCCATGAATAGGAAACATACCCTCAAGTCCATGAATAGTAAATTTAGTGGCAATAAATTAATGCAATTGCCGGCGGTGCTGGAGGTCCTGGATGAAAAGGAATATCACGGATGTTGAACACACGTCTGTACTGCATCTGTCCTGGTTGTGGGGCCTGTGCTACTGCTGGGGCAAACGGAGCCTGTTGCCCCTATTGGGCACCCTGTTGTTGTGCCCTGTCTGGCTGTGGACAATTTATACTCTTGTGACCCTGCTGGCCAGAAGTGAAACACTGACCCTGAAACTGTCTCTGCCCTTGGCCCTGACGTTGTCCTTGCCGACCTTGACCTTACTGTCCTCCATTTTGATTCCCTTGGCCCTGTCGGCCCTGAGGAACTGGTTGCTGGGGACCCTGCTATCCCTGTCTGTCAAATCGATGCCTCCCGTGCTTAAACTTCTTGGTAGAGTTCCCCTGTCAGGAATCCTGCCCTAACTGGCCCACTGTTGGCTGCTATGGTGTTCTGCTGTCGCTACTTCCATCTACTTTGCCCGGCTAGCTAGGCTCACCTCTTTTGTTTCCATTCGCATGGAAGCAGTGGTCTTGACAGTGTAGTAGAGCGGCATTGACGACATCTATATAAGTCACTAACACCGGATTGCCGATCAAGTGCTGCCTGATTCTCCAGGTCAAGCCATCCATAAATTTTGACTTCTTCCTCCCCTCATCGCTCACCTCGTTTGGCACAAAGTTAGCCAAGCGGGTAAACTCCTCCTCATAATCAGCAACTGAGCGATCACCCTGAACCACTTCACTAAATTTCTTCCTCATCTCTGACTTTACTGCTGGAGGGAAATACTTGCAATCAAACCACACGTAAAACTCATAAATTCCCATAGTGTCCCTTTCCTCGGTGGTGGTAACTGATTCCCACCACTGTAAGGCCGCTCCCGACAGACGAAAAGTGGCTAGCATTTGTTTCCGTACCTCGGTGCACTCTAGCATGCGTAAGTGGCGCTGGATATTTTTCTTTTAGTTGCACGCCTCCACTACATCGGTACTACCCTAAAACTCGGGTGGGTGTCCTTTATGAAATGTCTCTCTAACTCGCTGCCATGTAAATGGTACTGTTGGAGCCTGAACTACCGGTGCCATGGGAGGAGGTACTTGGGGCTGAGGAAAATGGGCTACCATGGCCCTCATAGCTGTCTCGACTGCCTGAGCCACTATCACTGCAACCTGAGTAGTGGAAATTAACTTGGGTGGGGGTGGTGGTATCAGCACCTGTGGCTCTTGATGAGCCTCCCTCACCTCATCTCTGGCTTCAGCCCTCGCCGCTCACTGTCTCCTTGGTTGCATCTGAAATAAGATTCAAATTGTATAAGTACACAGTTTATACAAAATTTAAGAGCAGATGTACTATAACGCAAAAGAAGTTATTGAATCAGTAGTCCTAATAGTAGGGCTCTAATACAACCAAACCTTACGCTGAAACACAGTAAATCGTACAGATTTTATGGACACTAGAACCTGATGCTCTGATACCATCTGTGACACCCCGCCTAATTAAACCTTGGGTGATCAAGCCTTAATTTAATTTAAATAGGTTTCTTAAATGGTTCATTCTTAGCATCACTACCGAAAGCTTTTTAATTTACTAACCACCTAAGTGAAATTAAGTGAGTGCCAAATTTTATCTTCTTTAAGCAGAACAAATAATCTATACAAACACTTTACAATTCTAGAAATAATAAAACAGTTGCACAAATAACTGAATGCAAGTAAAGTCTTGCCAAAAACCACGGCCAATAAAAGACAACTCAAAATCCAGAATCAAAATAACTGTAAAAGTAAAGATAGGACAACATGTCCCCGCTAAGAATGCTGAAACTGAAATACTGCACTAGAACTGAAAAAGAGGAATCGTCTAAACAATCCCTGCAACATCCACACGTGCTGCAGTTCCCAAATACCTGGAATGAAATCATGCTGGGTGTCCCTGTGGCTGGGCACCTAAAAGGTTTTTTTTAAATTTTACATAGCAAGAGTTAGTACTCAAAACATTTGAAAATATTTTTGCAAGCAGTTATCACAATTGAGTTATTGATTACACATTTTAAGGTTTCGCACACTCCTTTGGACTTCCTCACCTCTCTTCTATAGTGCATGTCTAACGAGGATACTTAGTTTACCTAGTTATACTACTCCGGATAACTACATTAGAATACCCACTGAATGTACCCCTTCACTAAGTCTCCATAACCTACTCATAGTATTTTAATAATCCATAATTCATGTACTATAAGCGTAGGTAACTTATTTACCGCTCATTATCCTTATTCTTGTAATAATTACATCATGCTATAAATTATTACTAAAATATTTACAATTCATCTTATTATCTACTATTTTCCGTCTATAGATTATGCACATATAATACATTTTATCACACAATCATGTATTGAATATCAGTTATCACTAACATAGCCTTTTACCACACATAAAGGAATTTTGGTTCAGAATGATTCATCGACCCCAAGTAAGAGTTGGTTCAGAATGATCCATCGACCCCAACTATTTAAACATATAAATATATACACATATTCTGGTCTGGGACTCTTTCATCGCGACACCAATTTAAAGTATGGTTCGACATTTTCTCATCGACCGCAAACATATAATAACTTTATGTTAGTTCAGAATGTCTCATCGACCCTAACATAATTAATTTAGGTAAAATTCTCTTAACCCAAACTTTCATATAATTTAGTAGGTACACACCCAACCTATCAAATCATGCCCGTACGTAATATGTTTTACTTATATTCACCGTACTCCTTAATTTACAATTTATTTCACTATTGCATTTATTTCAGTATTCACACAACTCTAAGGGCCCTAGTTACCCCTCCCTTAATTCAGTAGTTAAGTTAACTTTAACCTACTGGTATTTTTCCGGAATTTACTCTCACTCTTTTCGTAGCTAAATTCTCACAATGCCAACATACGGCTCAATCGATTGTTCTCCCGCCGGTCCATTTCTCCAAAATTCCCACTCAATTATTTATGAAGAAATCTAACGGTACACCTTCTGGTATTTATGAAGTCTCCTCATAGGAAAAATATCATCACTAAGGTTCCCATTAAGCGACGGTAATTAAAAGGAAATTTATTCACAAAATTCTCTAAAGTCTAGCCAGGGTCGATCGATCGATCGACTGCTCGATCGATCGACCCTGTTCATCTTCTTCATGCGGGTTTCACCATTTTTATCTATCTATCTATCTTTCATGATAATCCACCATATTTGCAACCAACAATTTTTAATCATTCCTACATGTTCTGGGATGATTACTAACGATTTAAACAACAAAATCATTATAAATCTTGGCCAAATTAACTAAAAATCTTACTAATATTCAAGAACCCTAAAAATATATTCTTTACATCTTTCATTATAATTCCGGATTGTTAGTTCGATTTAATCATCTAGTTTTCTATGATATCAGAATATTTGGGGATCCAAAAATGTCCTACATGTAATCCCTACCAATCATGGATCATAATCAATTATTTTTCTCCTAAAAATATCATAAAAACCATGTTTTTCATAAAGCTTTAATATGGGTATTATAACTGAATTTATTTTGCAAATAACCACTTGCCTTATGATTTTTAGGGTCGGATTTCATGGTTGTTGATGATGGTTGATGATTTTGATCCTTCAATCCTCCTTCCCAACAAATTTGTGGTGAAATCTCCTTAGAATCCCCCCTCCTTCCTTCTTTTGCCTTAAGAAATTGCCTCTCTCTCTTCTCTAATGGCTATGGTGTATTTTCTTTCTTTATAACCCTAGCCTCAACTCTTATAGTATGATTTAGGGTTTCAAAATTCATAGGTCTACTTACCCCTAATTGTAAAGAGACCAAAATGCCCTCGAATGGTCCTGGTTTAGCCTGAAAATGACCTGACACTCAACTAGTACCCCCGGGACACTATTTTGACTAATTCGATCCTTTCGGAATCATCTGTGGACTCTAAATTATCGTTTGAGTCTCTTAAAATATTTTTCTAATCGCATCTTCAATTTTTGTCTACGTGTGACACTCGGTTGAGATGACTCAGGTATGTCCATATAATCACTAGACCGTACATATCAACATTCAAAATTTACTACTCACATTTAGTATATTTTTAATCGTCATATTAATATTTATTAACATTATATCAAATTAAATTACTCTAGTCACGTAATTTAAATAAAACGCATTTCATCACATTAAATTACTCTTCTAACGTAATTTAAACGAAACGTATCACATTAAATTACTCTACTCACGTAATTTAAATAAAATGTATTTTCCTAATTACGCAGAATTACAGGGTATTACAATCTCCTCCTTTGTTGACCCTATATTACAATAGTTATAACAAATAGAGAATGGAAAAATAGTGGAACAAAGGGATCTAAAGAATTTGCGATAATTTTGTAAAGTCAATTCTACTGGGATAAAGTAAGTCTTGAAGATCTTTAATTGATTATGTGACATGATAAACAGTAAATAAAAATTTAAAAACCGTAATCAAAAAACAAATGCATGTTACAAATTGTGAGAGTAATATTTTTATTCTTCAACTCTAAAATGACTAAAAAATATTAAAGATGAAAATGAAAGATAATCAGGAGCACAACCGGTAACTCTTCCCTCAGTAGGGGATTTTTAACAACTTATTCTATATATACATGTTTTGGAGGCTGAATATATAAAATATATAATGATGGCAAAGAAAAAACAGAAAATGACGACACATGGAGGACCCTTTCGTAGAGCCTTATAGTTTTTACAAAAAAATCATCTATGTGTCTATGTAATAAAGTAGAAAACTTATGTATGTCATAAGATCAAAAGATGATATCATATTTATGAGTTTTCCTGCACTGCCTATTTTTCCATTTACAAATTTTGATTCCTCCTCTTTCAACACTCTAATTTGTTTCCCTATTTTCTTCAAAATTCAAAAAGAAGGATAAATCAGTAAATTTACTTAGGTCAAACTCACTCACTTATTCTCCAACCATACGAAACACACCAAACACACAAAACTATCTCTCTTCTCCCCCAATTCACAAACCCTACCCACAAAACACAAACCCTTTGACCTCTCATGCAACTACCTGCCAGGCCGCCGCCTCTCACATTTCGCCGTTGCCAAGCTTTCACTAACAGGGATTTACTAGCAGGGTAAAATTGTATTTATTTTGGTCTATATTGTTTGTTTTGCATATTTTGGTTTGTAATTCTATGTATACTCTATGGTTTAAAGGTATTTGTGTTTTGAATCGTGTATTGTTTTTGTAGGTTTCAACATTAGGTGTTGGATAGAGAGAAAAAAGTGACGTTATGCTTCATTGCATTTCAATTATTTTTGTAGTTATATAATGTTTGTTCATTTTTTGAATCTGGTGTACATTGTTTATGATTTCTGTATTTGATTTTGATTGTGTTTCATATGGACAAACTTTAGAATCATGGAGGTCAACTCAGATACTAGGTCAAATTAGGTATACTCTTTCATACTACTCCCTTTCAATTTTATTTGGTACTAATTTTATATGCTTTTGGTTAAATGCTGATTTATATCCTATCATTTTTATTTGATACTAATTTTAGAAACAAACTGATTTCTAGGTATACTCTGTCTATTAAACTTTGGTGTTACTGTTATTTTTACTATTAATGCTTTGATTAGGTAGGTATGTTAACTGATGGAATCATGCTTGGGGTCTATAATGCTTTGTACACTCAATTTATGTTTACTAAGAATATTTAAATAATACCACTTAAATCAGGGAGTGCATTGTTATAGGGACTATTTAGTTACAAGGTTTTGGTAGATTGAAGAGAGTTCTCCCATTTGAAGATATATACACATTATGGTTATGGGATTTGGGTTATAAGGGATTTTCTTTAATTAGTGTATTCATTAACTAGTATGCAATTAATCCGTATAACATGAGGCATGGAAAACAAAATAAAATACATGTTAGTTAGACATATATCTACAATCTGTAGATCTAGGCGACTAGGAAGGCACAACGTTCATGCTAGGCATAATAACGATGCATTGTGGTCTAATTCTATGTATACAATTCTGTATCGAAAAGGTAGTTTTTTTTGTGTTCTTTTATTTTGAATGGACTATGGTTTTCTTTCAATGGCTTTGAATTTTTATTTTTTGGTTCTACAACTTTTCATGAGTATTTAGCGAGTGTTTTACAGGTTGTGTGCTACATGGACCGCTGCAAGCTTACATCCGAGTCAATGTCCAGAGTTTTAATCAAGTTCAAGTCAATTATTTGTTTAAATCCTTTTCAATTTCTACTTAGATATGATATAATTTATTATTCTTTTCTACTTTTTATTTAACATGAGTCAGAAACACTTGGTTATGTGTCTTGAATTTTTTAGTTAATATTGAGACAATGGTATTAATAAATTAAACTCATTTTACCTTTTAACTATAAATCACCATCACAATACTTTATCCAAGCAAGCATCATATTCATACCCATTCAACATCTCATGCAAGTTAACTACTAGACAAAAAACTCAGTATGTAAGTTTCTCAACATCCATCATTCACTTTCCTTCTCATACTGTGATTTATATATGATTATTGATTATTTTAAGACTAATAAAAATTTATTTAGATAGGCAAAGGGTAATTCTTCAAATGACTCTCAAGAATCAGGAGCTCCAAAATCCGCATCCTCTGTTTTCGCATTGTTTTTGTTTAATATACGCAAAATCAAGGTGTTGAACTACTTTCGAGCATTGAGGATTGTTTTCGCATTTCAATTTTATGTGTTTGATTGGAAGATTGAAAGAATCTGAATACTCTTTGCCTGACATTTCACCTCTCAGGAGGCCGCATGAATGAGGAAATGACAAGAATATCTACATTGAAGTTATGGGTGAAAATCTTCCTTTTGTTACCAATTACCATAATCAATATTTTACTTTTGATTTCCATTTATTAACTGAGTAGAGACGCATTGGGGAAGGACAAATCTTTCGATGAATCCCACCAAGTTTCATAAACCGCAGTGGCCAAGGTTGCTAATTTGAGCTAGAGAACTGGACTCACAGATAAGATATTTGCAGGGGTTGAAGCTGTTAGTAAAGTAGACCAAAGGTACCATATATTGGATACTGCCAAATTAGTTGTATCAGCCACAGGTAGAAAAGTTGTAAAGTCATCAATAATTACTTCTCAAAGGGAGCTGTTTGGATGTTAAACAAAATCTTACAAATCATGCAATCATGTAATCATTTTATGTAATCACTTCTCATATGCAGTCACTTCTCAAAGGGACCTCTCAGTCCCCAGGAGAAAACTCTCTTTCTTCATATCATTAGAAATGAGATTATCAGCATGTTCTATACACGCATGGTTCGTCTCTCAACGATACTGAAATCATTTGATTTGGAGCACGGGGGAATTGACGTATTTAAGTATTTTTTATAACTTGATGTATTTCACTATGAATCACAGATTCACACTGAATCACTTCACCCGACCCTACACGGGTGAGATTGAGCATGAGCCTATTATTTGGTGTTGTATATTTAATTTTTTAGATTCAAAGATCTCTATTATGGTAGGATTTCACTTGCATAAGTGTTGTTGATGCCAATTAGCATTTATATTGCTTACTTCTTCGTTTATTTTGTTTTTAGACATGGAAAAAAAACATCACTTTGGGATATGATGGAATCGACAATCACCTATCAGCACAGGACATATGCTGCAGCTACTTCACTATAGCTCAGGAATCTGTGTTTCTATATGTCTACATTAGATTCTACTAGGGAAGTCTCACAATTTTATGTAATGCATCACGAGAGTTTCGTTTACTGCATTTCAAGACAGTTTGCAAGGAAAAGGCCTATTATGTTAGTGGTTTCATAGTTACTCCTACATAGGGGGCATGTTGTATTCTTTGGTTAGCAAAAAAAAAAAATTGAAAAAAAGAAAAAAAAAGGAAAAAATGACATGTATCAACAATGTTTCGTCTTTAGTAGTTTTACTATTTGAATCTTCACACCGAGCTTCAAATCAGGTATACTTCTTTGATAAATGACTAATTTTCAACATAGCTTTGAATATCATAAAATTTCTTTAATGGGTAATAGAACATATAATTCCCTTTAATAAATTTTTTCATAACTTTCCATCTTTTCACTCATTTGAGAAAATATGGTCCTGACTTCAAATAGATCATTAGGTAACGTTACTTTTTTTTCTTCTTTTTTTTTGTAAATTAGTTGAACTGTATGTTATTTACAGAGTCTAGATTTCGATGAATTAGCTTATGTTGTTTGAAAAATCGATTATTTGTTTCCCATCCATTCTCTAACATCTACTTTCGTATTCATGATCTGAATATTTCATTTACTTCACTAATTTTTCTAGATCTAAACTTAGGGTTGTCTAACATTGTCTTCAAGAATTTGAAATCTTGACAACACTACCCATGTGTGTAGGTTGTGGGATGTGAAGCTTCAGATCGTAATGCAATATAGTTAATGTATGTTATTAGGATAATTAAAGTAATAGGTAGCACACATTGTTTTTTTTAAGAAATATAATTGTTCTTTCATTTGAAATTTGTGATTATGATTTGCGATTACATTAGTGATACCTTGGAAACTTGGAACCTATTTTGTTGATGCACCTGTCCATTTATATTTATAATGTAATCAACCCATTATTCCATTCCTTTTGTTATTGAGTTATTTGCTCTAAATTTGATACTGGGAGGTGAACTAATGAAATGGACTCTATCCAATAGTAACTTGCTTCTTTAAGCCTTAAAGAAGCTCCTATAATTGGTTCCTTCAGTCCAAAGAACAGTGAAATCATCCTTCCTTAGTTCAGTGGAGATAATTCTTGGAATCTAGAAATGGTTGTAAACGCTCCTTGAGCTGCCATTGAATCTCCAAAAGACAAGTTCGATATGTTTTACGTTG
This sequence comes from Sambucus nigra, assembly GCA_949130495.1. Lineage (NCBI taxonomy): Eukaryota > Viridiplantae > Streptophyta > Magnoliopsida > Dipsacales > Adoxaceae > Sambucus > Sambucus nigra. The sequence goes on along the minus strand of OX422218.1, from coordinate 9,574,719 downwards.
ACTAAAGGTTCCAATCTTGGAGGAAGACTATGGACAGGAAGCAACCGTGTGTCTAAGTGAGCGCACACTAAGTGGTACGAAGGAATTCAAGGTTTGTGATTGAGGAAAAGGTCAATTGACAAAGCTTATATTCTAAATTTGTTTGGTGATATTTTGAATTTAGGAGGTGTTAAATGATAGATACTTGCATAAATTGTCTTCTGAGTGATAAGTTACACTGGATTCTACCGTTGGGTAAATTTATTGATGTTATTTTCTTTTGAAATTTTCCATCCCTTTTCTTTTCAGATCTGTGTTTTAGACTAATTGTAACTTACTCCTATTTTAGTTAATTGACTATATTTATATTCTCTTAATTTGGAATTTTTTGTTCAGTTTCTTATTGTCACAAATATAAGGACCTGGTTTTTGCTAAATGTGTAGAAATCTGTAATTAGATTTTATTCAATAATAATTTATTAGTTACAAAGGAACTGTATTGAGAGTGTAATTGTATCCAGAGTTTGTACTCGAGGAACTAATACCGAGTGTCTGAATAGAAAATAAATGTATTGAGAGATGACACATGTTCTTTAATTTTCCCTTTAAAAAGTTTAGATCAATATTTTTTTGTGTTTTTATGTTTTGATTTGTACCTTATGTATTACTTTGTATTTGCAGGATTATAAAGACTTATGTGTATTAGAACTACCAATTTTCTATCATATTCAACAAACACCTCAACTTTAATCCACAATCATCGCAGCCAGTTAGTCCGGTTAGGCATATTCTTTTGTACTAGATCTATGTTTTTAGATATCTCATCTATGTGAATGGTTTTTACAAATTTTATAAATGCTAGGCATATTTTTTTGTACTGGATCTATGTTTTTATATACTATAAACAAACTCTCATTTTGATATAATACTACTTATGACTATTATTTTTTTAAATTACACTATTCTGTTGGGGAACAAATTTTGGTCATTTTGTAATTCCGCACATTAGAATTTTTTTCCATTTTACGATTATGTACATTAAAAAAATTTCATCGTACCTTCAGGCACGGCCATACCCTAGTGTGTGTGTGTTTATATATATATATATATATATATATATATATATATATATATATATATATGTTTGACGGTATATAAATTATTATTTAATATTCTTATCAACAAAAATGAATTTACTTGGATAGCCTCCTACTAAACCGAAATTAATGTTGGAGAGACCATATTATATTCAGATATTAGAATTAGATACTAGAGAAGTGAATTTGCCCAGCAACATCTAAGCAGTCTGTTCAACTGCTTATATCGCATTAAAATGGTTTGGATAAATCCATTAAAGAATTGAAAGTGGGTGAGTCAACCAGTATTATTGGATCAAAATCTCAAGTGGCAATAGAAAAGTCTCCAGCTCCCATAATATCAGAACATTTGAATTCCCAAGGTGTTTGGCCACTTAAGTTGGATCTAGACAGAATCAAAGAGCCTTTACTATGTGAGAATAATACAGGGAAGAATAATATGGGTCAAAAACTTCGTTGAGGAACAAAAAAATAATAATAATTGTAAAGATGTTTGGTTGATGATTTGGTGGTGGGGATGAATGGAAGAAAAATTTAATAATGTCAAAGATGGGTGGATGAAGAAATAATGTTAATGGATACAAAGCTGTCTTGGGTTTTATGAATAAGAAAAAGGTAGGAGTTGGAGTGTAGTGGGAAGAGAGAGAGATTGTGTGGTATTTTATGTTGAAATAATTGTTTAAAAATTATCTATAGCATGTGATGGCTCTTAGCAAAGAAATAGTTTTTGAAGTGCTGGTATTTCGAAGAAAAAAATGTTGTGCCCTTAGAAACATACATAAAAAAGAGGTCGTACAGGGTGCACAAGACTCCCGTTTCACTATAGGGTCTGGGAGAGGTAGACATTGGCTAGTTCTACCCCCATATTGGGTGAGGGAACTTGCCTTCCCACCTAGGTATGACCTCTAATATGAGTCAATATATCCTAAAATAATATGGATTCTGATAAAAAATAGTCATCATTCGAGGGATATACTCATATCCGATAATGATGATTCTAATGATGAAATGCCCCTAGGAAGATAATCCAAATTTAAATGAAATGATGCCTGCTAATTCAAAGGCTACATTGAGAGTAGAAGATGATGGTACCAGTCCACGACTACATTTATATGTCAAGATCCCAAAATATGATTTATAAATGTCCACTAATTCCGTGCAAGCTCTTGTTTTAAATGAAGATCCAGTGGGTAAAAAATGTGATAAAATGCAATATCAAATGTTCAACTCTCAAGTAAGCAACTATTTTGATGTCTTACGCAAAATTGAAGATTTCGATCAAGATGTGGTGATTGACAATAAACTAATGGAAGAAACTTCATTTATTTTCCTAATAAATGAGGTGAAATCATTGCTTAAATATAATTTATGAACTTATGCTTCTCGTTCAAGAATTCGTAGTTATTCTTAATTTATTCATCTTTAGCGCTTATAAGAGCCAATGGGAGAGGCTTTTTCTCCTAATTGTTTATAATTAACTTTTATATCTTACAAAAAAAAATGACTTACAATAATATTGGTTATAGATATAGGACATTCAACTTTACATTTGTAAGGACATTTTTGTCCATTAGCATTTTATATGTCGTACACCGTTGAGAAAATTCAAGAATCATACGCTCGTCAACGGAATCCGAATATCAAAGGAAGAAAAGGAATCAGGGAACAGACCGAACCGATCCGGCCCAAATAAAAGAACTGATCCGGTTCATTCAGACCAATCTGCCTAAAGAGACCAGACCGATCCGCCTGCTGAGGTGAGGCCAGTGTACCCCGGATCCATAGCGAAACGATGAAGCTAAAAAGCCGAACCGATACGATGCCAACCGGATCGATCCGCCTTCAAAAAGGAATCGATCCGATGTCACCGGACCGATCTGTCTAAAGAGACCGGACCGATCCGCCTAAAGAGACCGGACCGATCCGACGAGGATAATTTCAAACAGAACGTGTTCAGATCATGCTCCACATTTTAGGACTCAAGTTCTCCTATTTAGCCCACTATGGGAAATGGTTTTTCCAAGACTTCTATACACGATTTTCCGATTAGAGAAAGCCCTAAGTCTTCACCTATTGAGTACCAATACTCTAGGTATTTTGATTCACACAAATTCCATACATTTGTGAATCCTTTTGGTAACCCAGGAACGCAGTTTTTGCAGTTCAACCCTTGTGGAGGAGACCGTTCTTCTTCTCCATTGCAGACCTACTGGAAAGGGATAATTCCAGCCGCGACTACAGAATCCGATACTTGAGGGTAATTCTTAGTCAACTTATATTTTCATTGTAATCCGATTGTAAGCCGTTTTCTTACAAATTATAGTGGAAATAAATGGTTTTGCCCCTGTGGGGGACTTTTGCTTAATTGCATGTGTTTGAATGTTCTTGCTTAGATTATCATCTTATTCAATCACATACTGCTGCATGTTTAGGGTTTGTTTGTTCTAAAAGGGTTTAATATATAATTTGAACGCGTGCACACACGTTCTCAAATTGGTATCAGAGCAGGTTACGCTAATCTATCACGTATTCCTATTTTTCGCAAAATTTTTCTAAGATATCAATTTTCTGATAAAATTGATTTTTGAAAAAGTGCGTGTTCAAATGGAGAAATTATATAATAAAATGCCTATTTTTGACGGGACAAATTATGCTTATTGGAAAGCCCGAATGAAGTCGGCTTGAAAAGCCATTGATGAACGTGTCTGGATTTTAGTAGAAAGAGGGTGGACTCCTCCCTCCGTGACTGTTGATAATGTGATTAGTTTGAAACCTGACACTTCTTGAACTGATTAAGAATTTAAATGGTCATCTTTTAATTCTAAGGGTCTAAGTGCTATTTCTGGGTCTGTCACACCTGATGAGTTCAAACGCATAATGACGTGCACCACGTCAAAAGAGGCATGGGATGTTTTACAACTCACCCATGAAGGAACTAATGCTGTGAAAGAATCTAAGTTCCAAAATTTGACAACTCAATTTGAAACCATCACCATGCATGAATCTGAATGCTTTGATGAATTTTATGCTAGACTTTCTGACACTGTGAATACTAGCTTTAATCTTGGTGAACATATTCCTAATGCTAGAGTTGTTAAAAAGATTCTTCGTTCTTTACCTAAGCGTTTTATCCCTAAAGTCACTATGCTAAATTCTATGGGTAATTTAAATACGCTAAAATTGGAAGAACTTATAGGAGATTTGCAAACTTATGAAATTGATATGTTCCCTAAAACTGCTAAATCTAAAGTTAAGGGAATTCCACTTAAAGCCCAAGAGAGAAGGAGTGAGGGGTCGGTTAGAAAAAGGGTAGAGTCGTCTAGAAAGAGAGAGACTGACACGTCAGATTCTGAGTGTGATTTTGACCTAGATGATTTAGCTCTTTTTGCAAAAAATTTCAAGAGAATTCTCAAATTTAAGAAAAATGGAAATTTTAAAGATAAAAAGAAATTTGAGAAAAATAAGTTTGAAAAGAAAAATGAAAAAGACTCCAAAAATCATCCTAAGAAAGAAAGTGAGAGATGCTTTGAGTGCGATGGTAGGGGTCATAGGGCCTTTGAGTGTGCCAATCGTTTGAATAGAGAGAAAGGGAAAGTTGTCCTTAATGCTACCCTTAGTGACGACAGTGAGGTCGAGACAGTGGATTCAGGAGATGAGTCACTGCATGAGTGTAACTTCACCGCATTCATGGCCAGTCAAGTGAGCACTCCTAGTTCTCTTCTAGACGATGAAGATGATGCTTCACAGGGACACCTCGACAGTGAGATCGATGAGAGTGAGGGGGAGGATGACTCAAGTGAGAGCGAGAGTGATATTCAACGTGCCTATGCTGAGTTATATTCTGAGTCATTTAAGACTAAAAAACGTAACAAAGCGCTAGTTCTTAAGATCACCAGCTTAGAGGAAGATTTAAGAAAGGCGAGAGAAAGAGAGTCCTCCACCGTCACCGCCCTGAGAGAGAGAGAATTTGCCTGTGTCGAGAAAGAGATTCTGTTCAGAGAGAGAGAGAGAGTGTTTTAGAGAAAGAGAGAGGGGACTTGACTAAACAAGTGGATAGTCTTACGAGTCAGCTCCATTCCTCCATGGAGACTCGGAAGAAAATTGAAGCCCTTGTTGCCCAACTGACTCATGATCTTGAGAAAGCACGAGAAGTCAAGGTAAAAATCGAGGACAGATATGGGAAGATGGGAAAGATGCTCCTCGACCCCGCTTTAGGTTTTGGTGATTGGCAAGGAATTGGATATGATGGTGCCTCCACGTCCCAAATTGCACCTGGACCAGTTCCTTAGTTTACTACCACTCCTTATGGTCACCGACAAAAACCTCGAAGGAGAGTTTGACCAAGAAAGGCAAACCAAGGTCCGCCTTTGACTGTACCCTTTTGTACTTATTGCAAAAGAAAAGGCCACCTTAGGGAGTCTTGCTATAGCATGGGTCGGACACGACGTACTATTGCTCCACCACGACGTACTGATGAGTTTTCTAGTCTGAGAGAGCGAGTTGAGTTCTTAGCTGCCACGAATCAGAGTTTAATGGAAGAATTCCGACGGATGTCTTTGCCGTTAGTGAACGCTTCTCACATTCCAGCTAAAACCAACAACAACAAAGGCAAACAAAAGGTCATAACTATTTGGGTACCTAAGAAAGATAAAAAGGCCTTCGTTGTTCATGTTTCTCTCAAAGCACACAATACCTCACAGTGGTATTTTGATAGTGTGTGCTCCAGACATATGACAGGTGATGCCTCATTTTTTACGACTCTTGAGGATTATCAGGATGGCAGAGTCACCTTTGGAGATGGGAGCAATTCTAGCATTATAGGATGTGGTACTATCGAGTTACCTGGATTTCCTAAGCTAGAAAATGTTTTGTACGTCAAAGGTTTGAAAGCAAACCTTCTCAGCATTAGCCAGCTGTGCAACACTGACTTTGCACTAAAGTTTGATTGGGATGCGTGTAAAGTCTACAATCAAGCCGGTAAACTTTTGATGCAAGGGGTGAGGACCGAGGATAATTGCTATGGGACTGAGCCCACATCCTCACTTGTCTGCAACAGCGCCACGATCACTCCTATGAATCTGTGGCACCAACGTCTAGGTCACGTGAACGTTAGAGATCTTAATCGTTTAGCTAAAAAGGATCTAGTACGTGGCTTACCATATCTTGGAAAGTCAACTTCGACCGTTTGTGGACCCTGTCAGTTGGGCAAACAAATTCGTAGTCCTCATAGGAAGTTTCATTCCATTACCATCTCTCGAGTTCTGGAGTCGATTCACATGGATCTTATGGGTCCCACTCGTACCGAGAGTCTAGGTGGTAAGAGGTACATCCTCGTGATGGTAGATGATTTCTCCAGGTACTCCATTGTAGGTTTTCTGAGAGAGAAATCCGATGCTGTAGAATTTTTAACGACCAAGTGCCGTGTGCTGCAAAATCAACACGGTGTCACTATTAACAGGATGCGTAGTGACAATGGCACTGAATTCACATCTTTACTGTGATAGCCTCGGGATCAAACATGAGTTTTCTGCTGTGAGAACTCCTCAGCAAAATGGGATTGGTGAGAGAAAGAATAGAACGATCCAAGAGATTGCTAGATCTATGCTTCTAGGTCGTAAAGTTTCTAGGAGATTTTTGGCAGAGGCAGTGTTTACTGCATGCCACACGGTGAATATGGTTTATTTACGTCCGTAGACACTTCAGACTCCTTATGAGTTGTGGACTTGCAAGAAGCCCAACCTGGCATATTTCCGTGTTTTTGGAAGTAAATGCTACATCCTACGGGATAGAGAGCAATTAGGAAAGTTTGACTCCCAGAGCGACGAGGGAATATTTCTAGGATATTCATCGACTAGCAGAGCGTACCGGGTTTTTAACCTGAAGAGCTCTAAGGTTATGGAATCAATAAACGTCACCGTGCAAGATGACGAACCTTCGACGGTTATTGACCTAACCTTCAGTGTGAGGATGAAGATTGTTCTGATAGTGATTTACCTATTCCTCTCTCACACTCTGTGGACCCTACTCCTGTGTTAGGGGACACACCTGCTTGGGTTCGCAAGAGTCATTAAACTTCTGCCATTGTTGGTGATACCACTCTAGGGGTCAAGACTAGTGCTCAGCTAGAGAATGTTGTTAGCCATCTTTTATAAACGTCCAAAGTCGAGCCCAAGAACCATAAAGAAGCACTCAAGGATTAACACTGGATATCTGCTATGCAGGATGAGTTGCTTCAGTTTAAAAAGAATAATGTCTGGGAATTAGTCCCCCGACCTAGTGAGACTGATGTGATAGGTACCCGATGGATTTTCAAGAATAAAATGGATGAATATGGGACCATAATCAGAAATAAGGCTAGGTTAGTCGTTCAAGGCTACACACAGATAGAGGGTGTAGACTTTGGGGAGACATTTGCTCCTGTTGCGAGGCTTGAGTCCGTCCGTCTTCTACTCTCCATCGCATGTCATCTGCGCTTCAAGGTGTATTAGATGGATGTCAAGAGTGCCTTTCTGAATGGCATTCTTCAGGAGGAGGTTTATGTGGAACAACCAAAAGGGTTTGAAGACCCTCAGCACCCTGAGCACGTCTACTATTTGAGGAAAGCCTTATATGGTTTGAAGCAAGCACCCCGTGCTTGGTACGAGAGGCTTACTTCCTATCTCTTAGCTCGTGGCTTCAAGAGAGGGGGAGTAGATATGACGTTGTTCATGAGGAGAGATGACGGTGTTATTTTGGTTGCCCTGGTCTATGTGGACGGCATAGTCTTTGGATCCACATGCTCCCAGCATGCTCACCACTTTGAGGAGGAGGTGAAAAGTGAGTTTAAAATGAGCATGGTTGGTGAGCTTACATTCTTCCTTGGTCTCCAGGTTCGTCAGCTAGAGGATGGGATGTTCATCTCCCAATCCAAGTATGCTAGAGACCTCATGAAGAAATTTGGTTTAGACTCTGCTAAGCATGCACCTACACCTATGAGTACCTCTACTAAGCTTAGTAAGGACACTTCAGGCAAGGAAGTAGAGCAAACCTTATATCGGAGTATGTTAGGTAGTCTTCTCTACTTGATTGATAGTCGTCCCGACATCGCCTTTAGTGTTGGAGTCTGTGCGTGATATCAGGCATCCCCAAAACAGTCACATTTACTTCCTCTAAAACGTATTATTAAATACGTGAGTGGGACTTTCTCATACGGGATTTGGTATTCTTTTGATACCGATGACCGTTTGTCCGCCTATTCGGATGCCGATTGGGCTGGGGATGTAGATGGTTGTAGGAGCACTTCTGGTGGGAGTTTCTATTTTGTTTCTGCTCTTGTCTCCTGGCTGAGCAAGAATCAAAATTCCATCTCTTTGTCCACTGCGGAGGCTGAGTACATAGCTGCCGGGAGTTATTGCACACAACTCTTGTGGATGAAGCAAATGGTGGAGGATTATGGGATTTCACAGGACACCATCACCATTTCCTGTGACAACACGAGCGTGATACACATATCCCGCAATCCAGTTCAGCATTCGTGCACAAAACACATCAGGATACGTGAGCACTTTATACGTCAGCTTGTTGAGGAGAAAGTCGTATCCCTGAGTTTTGCTCCTACCGACCGTCAGTTAGCCGATATTTTCACGAAACCTTTAGATGCTCTTAGATTTGAGAGTCTTAGGAAGTCTTTAGGGATTTTCACAGTTGACTGAGGGTTTGGTCTATGTCTAGAATAGGATTCTTCTTCATGTTCATATCATATGCTTCCTATTGCTAGTCTGTTTTATATGTACCGTTTCTTAGGTGTACAGATTTTATTTATTCTTTTTGCTTTTTATATTTCTTTTGAAAAGAAACAAAATAGAAAAAGATTTTCCTTTAAGAAAATTTTTGATAAAAGCACAAAAAGATTTTTTTATAAAATTTTTGAAAAAGACAAAAAAGATTTTTCTGTTTTTGCTTCTTTTGTGGATGAGCATTTAAGATAGCCAAGTCACAACTTCATTCCATATCTCCATGTGACTGTTTGATAGAGATTTGAGACGCTACATCATTTCATCCATGTGCTTTACTTAGTATGGAGTCTTTGAGATGTAATTAGTGATACCTTCCTACATGTTTGACTCCTATATCCTTTATTTCACACATGCACGGCTATATTTGATTATTGCACTTGTCAATCTCATGTTGGCTTGAGTGTTTCCATCTCAATCCTGTCTATACAATGTATAAAATGCGATAAAACTTGACAAGATTGGAATCCATGTAAAAACCGTTTTGGTGAGATTGTGTGTTTTTGTATAACAGGGAGGGGCTGCGAAAGGTAATCTTCTATCCTTTGCACAAAATCCACCGTTAAAAAGGACCTAAAAAATGGAGGAATTTTAATATCCGAGGTCCAAAGAGGTTAAAAGAGCCCGAAAAATTTAAAGGCAATAAAAAGCAATTCATGCCAAATATGGGCCACTTAGGTTTCACCTTCAATTCTCCATAGTTTGAGAATTTAGAATGTCTCTATTCAAAATAATATCTGAGTGAGTTTGGTTGGAGAATATAAACGGGTTTGCACTTCCTTGAAAGTCCCAAAAAAGCATAAAATCATTTTGGACGTTATTGGTGTGAAAATCATTTTGAGCATTGATTTGTTGATTTGATTGAGTCAATATCTTATATTATCATTCTTTTACACCAAACGAAGCATTTGAGTTCATTCACTAGGAATATCCAATATTCATCGTGCACATATGTCATGTTTGTATGCATTGATTTTCCTATCGAATTTGATTACACCACTTCATTTACGCTATCATTGACTTGGTTACTTTGTGTTCATTCATGGTGTGATATTATCTGTGTGACACCCCGCTCTTGCTTATTTGATTTATTTCTCTCATTTGTCTATTTGGGGACATCATAAAAAGGGGGAGAATGAATTATCTTATTATGGGGGAGTTTTGAAAGTTTGAGTTTGTTCATAAATTGGTACATATGTTTATCTCACTTCAAACTCGATATGTCACGTGGTATTTTGCTTTTTCTCATGTGTGTATGTACTACATGGATTATCATTGTATTGCACACCCTGATGAGAAAAGCGTTGAGATTCCTCAAGATTTGAAGATCAAACGATGCAGTCTTATTCACTTGTACTCTTTATGGAAGGGTAGATTTGTATAGGCAATTTTTTATGATTGATAATTTGGATGTTTGTTTTTATGTTTGTACTGGCATAGACATAGGGGGAGATTTGTAAGGACATTTTTGTCCATTAGCATTTTATATGTCGTACGCCGTTACACCGTTGAGAAAATTCAAGAATCATACGCTCATCAATGGAATCCGAATATCAAAGGTAGAAAAGGAATCAGGGAACAGACCGGACCGATCCGACCCAAATAAAAGAACTGATCCGGTTCATCCGGACCGATCTGCGTAAAGAGACCGGACCGATCTGCCTGCTGAGGTGAGGCCAGTGTACCCCGGATCCATAGCGAACCAATGAAGCTAAAAAGCCGAACCGATCCGATGCCAATCGGATCGATCCGCCTTCAAAAAGGAACCGATACATTGTCACCGGACCGATCCGCCTAAAGAGACCGGACCGATCCGACGAGGATAATTTCAAACAAAACGTGTCCAGATCATGTTCCGCATTTTAGGGCTCAAGTTCTCCTATTTAGTCCCACTATGGGAAATGGTTTTTCCAAGACTTCTATACACGATTTTCAGAGTATAGAAAGCCCTAAGTCTTCACCTATTGAGTACCAATACTCTAGGTTATTTTGATTCACACAAATTCCATACATTTGTGAATCCTTTTGGTAACCCATGAACGCAGTTTTTGCAGTTCAACCCTTGTGGAGGAGACCATTATTCTTCTCCATTGCAGCCCTACTGAAAAGGGATAATTACAGCCGCGACTACAGAATCCGATACCTGAGGGTAATTCTTAGTCAACTTGTATTTTCATTATAATCCGATTGTAATCCGTTTTCTTACAAATTATAGTGGAAATAAATGGTTTTGCCCCTGTGGGGGATTTTTCCTGAATTGCATGTGTTTGAATGTTCTTGCTTAGATTATCATCTTATTCAATCACATACTGCTGCATGTTTAGGGTTTGTTTGTGCTAAAAGGGTTTAATATATAATTTGATCATTTGAACACGTGCACACACGTTCTCAACATTTGTGAAAATAGTCCCTATCTCTATTAAGTTGAATTTATTTTTTTCAAAATACAAATTTTACCCTTAACTGAAGAAAAGTTCCAATTATGGTTTTAGGACAATCAACTTTACTTTTATATATATGGCCCTTATTAATGTTCTAGGACAATCTACTTTTCTTTTATGACAATAATCCTTATTTCTTTTGTCTTTAATAAAATTAAATAGATTATGCATTTTTTGGGCACGCTATAATGTTGAATATGGATAAAGGACACTCAATTTTTTGTTTTCAAAATACTGCCTATTCTTTGTAAGTTGATTTTATTTATAACAAAATACAAATAACACCTTTGCGTCTTCGATAGTCGTATTTTTTTGCCTTTCATTACACGAGGGCGTATGATCGTCGATGCTCTGTTCGAGACACTTTAAATATAAATTTGCGATCTAAAAATAGCAAAAAACTTTACTGATTTTTTAATTTCTCAAAGGTGGCAAATTTTGTTTCACCATTTGGCATCATACAATCTCGTCAATCCTCACACATGTGAACTGCAAATTCAAATTTGCAAATATTTCACTTCAAAATTATGTTTGCATATTAAATTTGCCAAATTTTCCACAGTTTGAAACTGCAAAATTTAATTTGAAATATAAAATGTTTTGAATCTCCAAAATAAAACTCATGTAAACACTTACTATCTCCTTATCAAGAAATCTTATATTTACAATAACAATAGTTTTTGCATGGAACAATCTCCTCACATTATTCACTTAAATTAGTTGGTCTCAACTAAACAAAGTCATCACATATAGGAATGAAAAAAATGATATAAATCCAAATAAAACAAAATATGAAAAGGCCAGAATGGAAACTTCTCCAGTTGACCATTTTTTAGGAACGAATCTTTTGATGTGTTTTCTTAATGAATAATAAATAAAGGTGTTGATCAGAGGATCATATCTATATGAATATTTACTTGGAAAATTATATGTTATCACCTTGTTATAGGATAAGGGGCTTTACTTATTAACTGATTTCTTGGAGGGACCCTAAAGGAGAGAATCATTTAATAGATTTGGGACATATTTGGTTATGGATTTGAGTGAGGATGGGTCTCCGGGTTGGTTAGGATTAATGAACAAATCATTGAAGCTTTGTCAGATCTATGAAATACATCATAATTTTGAGGGCTTTATTTATGAATATTGTATAAGATTTTGATAATATTATTATTTTATTAATCGGGATATTGATATTATATTTATTTTTATTTCAAATGAGTCGAATATTTAAATTCAAATTTAATTGGATTTTGGACATTTTCTAATGGGTTAAATATGTAAAGTTGATAACTTTGAATTAAAGGGCAATATAGTAATAGAGGTTAACTTAGGATCCAAGATAGGGTTTGAGAGAGGGACTATATAAGGAATATTATGTGTGATTATAACGAATGGGAGATGAAAAGGAGAGGTTAGAAATGAAATCCAAAGAGGCAAAAATGAGTGGAATGAGAAGAGCCAGTTTAGAATATTTAGATCTTCTTTTTGAGTACATTCGAATAAGATTTGAAAAAAATCCAAAACATATACCTGACTCAATTTTTCGACTAGAATCCAAATAAGAAGTCGAATTGGCGATTCAAATAATTTTTGGATCGTATTTTTCTAGGTCTTTAAAATGGGATTATTTGGGGTTATCTCATGTTGGGGCTAGAATATGATTTAATTATTTTTTAGAGAGGAACGTGATGGTGCGATCAGATTTTGAGGATGATTTTTATGTGACGATTCATGCAATGATTTTAAGGTATGGGGTTTTACACAATATTCTCTTTAAATCTCTTGAGAGTTATTCAGTTGAATTCATGTTTAATTGAACTCATATTTGAATTGTTAAATTCTTTGAAATCTGGAGAAATAATTGTTCAATTATTTTGATTCATGTGGCATCATTATATTGTTGTTGAGCATGTTTTCATGAGATTTTAATATGGTATGGATGTTGGGCACCCGCCAAAATTCATGCTTCCCGCGCTATGGCTTGATAAATCGTATGCGGATTGGGTGAGGCCTGGTGACCCATTGATGTGTTAGAAATTTATTGATAAATGCTTTGAGATTTTCATTTGATTTGAATATTCTTACTCATTTTGTTACATTTTATTCATTTTAAATATATTTTTTGAGCATCTTTCCTGTCTTATTGCGTACTTCCCCATATTTTCTTTTAGTTGGGAGGTTAGCGTAGATTTGAGTGCTATGGACCAATTGGGATGATTTTAGCGTGAATTATTTTGGCAAGAATAATTTTTGGAAGATTTGTATTGTTTTATTGTGTTGTATAAAGCATTGGTGATTTATATTATTTCGAGAGACTTTATTGCATTGATTTTGAAGAATTGAGATTAGTGGTTTCTCTTATATTTTGGGATTTTTAGATATTCTAAACCTTGTTACTTGTGTATTTTGATTTATTTTATCGATAGTAGCTCTCCGCTCTTCTCTCCCCGGGTGGACGGGGTGTTACAGATGGTATCAGAGCTTAGGTATACGACAACCCATGGGTCTCGAGTATTGGGTCTAGCATCTGGGTTAGACATGTTTTCTTTGGAGATAGAAACTTTTGAGGATGTGTTAAGATTCGTGGTGAAGATGCTTAAAATTAATTTGAGGACTTCAGTGTATGATTTTGGGAAATAGAATTGAGTAGCATTTTATTTTGAGTGTTAGGTTTCGTCAAATTTCGAGGAAGAAATTCCTTTTCAAGAGGGGAAGTATGCAATACCCCGTAATTTTGAGGGCTTTATTTATTAATATTGTATAAGATTTTGATAATATTATTATTTCATTAATCAAGATATTGATATTATATTTATTTTTAGTTGAAATGAATCAAATATTTAAATTCAAATTTAATTGGCTTTTGGACATTTTATAATGGGTTAAATATGTAAAGTTGATAATTTTGAATTAAAGGAAAACATAGTAATAGAGGTTAACTTGGGCTCGAAGCTGGTTTGAGAGAGGGACGATATAAGGAATATTATGGATGATTATATGAAAAGGGAGATGAAAAAGAGAGGTTTGAAACGAAATCAAAAAAGGCAAAAACGAGTGGAATGAGAAAGGTCAGTTTAGAATGTTTAGATCTTCTCTTTGAGTACATTCGAATGAGATTTGAAAAAAAATCAAAAACACATACCTGAATCAATTTTTCATGTAGAATCAAAATCTAAAGTCGAATTGGTGATTCGAATAATTTTGGGATCTGATTTTTCGAGGTTTTTAAAATGGGATTATTTGGGGTTATCTCGTCTTGGGGCTAGAACATGATTTGATTATTTTTGCGAGAGGAACGTCATAGTGCGATCAAATTTTGAGGATGATTTTTACGTGAAGATTCATGTGATGATTTTAAGGTCTGGGGTTTTACACAATATGCTCTTTAAATCTCTTGATAGTTATTCCGTTGATTTCATGTTTAATTGAATTCATATTTGAATTGTTAAATTCTGTGAAATCTCGAGAAATAATTTTTCTATTATTTTGATTCATGTGGTATCATTATATTGTTATTGAGAACGTTGTCATCATATTTTAACATGGTACGGATGTTGGGCACCCGCCAAAATTCCTGCTTTCCAGGCTATGGCTTGATAAATCGTATGCCGATGGGGTGAGGACTGGTGACCCATTGATGTGTTGTTGAGAAATTTATTGATAAATGCTTTGAGATTCTCATTTTATTTGAATATCCGTACTCGTGTTGTGATGTTTTATTCACTGCTTTTATATTAATTGAGCATCTTCCCTATCGTATTGTATACTTCCCCACATTTTCTTTTAGTTGACAGGTTAGCCTGGATTTGAGCGCTATGGACCAATTGTGATGATTTTAGCGTGGATTATTTTGGGAAGGATATTTTTTGAAAGATTTGTATTATTTTATTGTGTTGTATAAAGTATTGGTGATTTATATTATTTCGAGAGACTTTGTTGCATTGAATTTGAAGAATTGAGATTAATGGTTTCTCTTATACTGTGGGATTTTTTGATGCTCTATACCTTGTTACTTGTGGATTTGCATTTATTTTATCGATAGTAGTGCTCTGCTCCACTCTCCCCGGGTGGGCGGGGTGTTACAATCTAATAGATTGGGAACTTCTCATTCCGAAATCTGTTAGTGTTTCGTTGTTTGAATCGAAGAGAGGTGGGGCTCATGTGCGACCCCGTCCAATTAAATATCGGGTGATCAGTCCTTTATTAAATTAAAACTTGATTATGATTTGGTTCATTCTTAGCATCACTATCGAAAATGTTATCAATTACTAACCAGTTATTAGTTAATTATGTTGGTGCCAAATTTTATCTTCCAATAAACCTTAAAAATATGCGAAAACATAAACGTAAACCATTCACACAGTAACTGAATCTAAACAACACACGACATATATATAAATAATAATACTGAATAAACCATCGGTTCACGATAATAAAATCCAACTATAAGTCTGAAATAATAAGATTAATCAACAAAGTCTAATAAATAAACTGAAGTACTGAATAGTCTGAAGGGACAACATGCCTAAATAAAGTACTGAGTGAAACTCCTAAACTAGGAATGAAGAATAGAATCATCAAAAGCCAATCTTAAAAGCCTTCACAAGTATTGTAGCTATGTATCCCTGGAATGAATCATCAAGCTTGGCATCCCTGTGGCTAGACACGTAAAATTATTTGGGAAAATATTTTAACACGAGTCAGAGCCCAAGAAAAAACGTTTGAATTTATTTAATAAGCAATTAAAATACAACATTTTAAATATGCATGAACACTACTAGTATTTATGCTGGTATCACACTCTCTTGAGATATTTCTAACCCCTCAACTAATGTGCACACCTATCGCTTGCCTCCTGATCCAACTAACTATGCTACCCAGCGACTAGCCTTATTACACCCTTGCCATCACGCTACTACAAATTGAGTACTCCTTACTTGGATTTATAAGTCGTTCTACTCAATAATGTATTTAATCATTTCGATTTAATTAATCATATAACGTTCATACTTTTTATATATAAAAAACTAATTAATTATATAATGTTAACACTAGTTATATCTGAAATACTAATTAATCATATAACGTTCACACTAGTTATATCTAAAATACATTCACACCTTATGTATTTATCCCGTATATATTTATCCACTCGTATTATACACGTACTAGCATACTACAACATTCACACACATGGCACGTATAGTAACCATCCTTGCGAGTAATAACACACCGGATGATATCTCTAAAATGCTATCACCCCACTTATACTCAATCCAACCCGGATACCATAACATGGTTTACCTGCACCAAATTAGGTAATAAAATTATAGGAGTAGTGGAGGTAGTCATAGGTCCCCGAGAGTGAAACCGACTCATAACCAAAGCGTCTCACCTCGAAAAGAATTCACACAAATAAATACCGAACACTATGACTTGGGACTATACTCTCCCTACATTCACTAGCCAAGGGATTCACCCACATCGCACAACCTCCTGTTATATCACTAAAGGAGTATGTATTCACGTAATTATCATTCATACCGATATTTATAAATCACACAAGTATATATATATATATATATATATATATATATATATATATATATATATATATATATATATATATATGATAGGCTAGTGGTACAGGAGTAGCCGAATTTTATTAAACTATCACAATCCCATATACATATATAATTAAATTAAATTCGGCTAGCCCATGCCTAACTCCCGTAGCAGTAGCCCATAATACTCGAGTCTATTTCCCCATCTGTTATTTTATTTAATTTCACATCCATAAAATAAATTAACATAGATTAACTTGCTAAGATCCTGGACTCACTCAATCGGCCAGTATTTAAATAATCACAATTTAAATTCACTTAATTTATTTGCTTAATATACTTGCCTTTATGTCCCCTTATGAATAATTATTACTATCCCCATGCATCCCTTCGTATGAGATTCCATTTAATTATATTAATTAAATAAGCATTGGTCATATACCAAAAGAAATAAGGGCTAAAAATTAAAATAGGCAAAACTGCCAGAAAATAGTCATCATCGATCGATCAACGAAACTGATCGATCGATGCACAAGCTTCATCTTCACGTTGTCTTTCCTTGATTTTTACCAGTTCAAGATTTAAAGCTTCAACCCAATCCTCAACCAAAACATACCCAATGATTAATACATGTTCCAAATAATTTCTAATCATCAAGTACATTATTAAAAACATTAATGATTCCTACTTTAATCAATTAATCCACGAATTGGGTTTCTGACTTTTATCAAAATTAAATGAGATTAGATACTAGATTTTGAATAAATTCATTTTCCAACAACATATGATATCATCTCATCATTAATTTAGCATTGATTTCACATCAGATGCCTAAATCCCCCCAAAACCCATTTTAACATGTGACCACCCTCCTAAAAACGGATATGTCTACCCTACCATGATATGAACATGACTTTTTGTAAATAATTCGAAAATCAAGATAATCACTTGCCTTTTTAGGTTCGTACGGTCTCATCACACATTGTAGATGCCGAATCTGGGGATTGAACTCTTTAATCTTCTTTGATTTTAACTCCAAAAGATCCCTCCTTTTCTTCCGTCTTCCTTATCTCTGAGTCTAGGGTTTAGAATATGTTTAGCTGCTGCCCCAACCTCTCTAACTTAGGTTTAATAACTCAAATCCCTAAGTTAGGTTAACGGGTGAAGGGGAGCAAAGATCATTTTCCTTTCATGGTAAAGCGGCGCATAAAAAAGGGCTGGCCCATCAAAAGTCTGATTCCTTCAGGAACGAAGTTCAAAATCAACAAGGGTTCGTAGAATGAAGGGAGTGTCCAACTAGGGCGCAACACCAAATCAAAAGATCGACTTGGATTAAAAAATAAAGGATTTCTAACCATCTTGTTATCTTATAACGAA
This sequence comes from Sambucus nigra, assembly GCA_949130495.1. Taxonomy (NCBI): domain Eukaryota; kingdom Viridiplantae; phylum Streptophyta; class Magnoliopsida; order Dipsacales; family Adoxaceae; genus Sambucus; species Sambucus nigra. The sequence goes on along the minus strand of OX422218.1, from coordinate 9,556,486 downwards.
CATAAACCAATCAATCACATGGAAAAATAGAGGATAGAGAATTTGTTAATAATTTTACCTATATCCGAGGATCTTCAATTGGATCTTATGTCAACAAAGAAAATTCCATTCATCTGATTTTGACTTGGATTCCGATAAACAAACTACTTATTTACTACCGTCTCTTACCATAATAATGGTTTCATGCATAGGAGACCCAACTATGAGAAATCCACCAATCCATATGTGATGTGTGAACAATGACTGAATTGAGTTGTAGACATGAAAACGGCTCGATTTTGACTAAAAAGGCCTTAAGAACCAATTACTACCTCGGATACACTAATCCGAATATCTCGATCTATCCAGAATCAGCTGTGAACTCAAAATTTCCATCTGAGTCACTCTACAATAATTTTCAATCTCGACCTCATATAGTCTACATACGACTCCCAGTTGAGATAAAACACTGCCATGTCACTATCATCTACTGTTCACTAAGTAATTTTATTCCACAAAAAATAATAACTATCTCTCCCTATTAATATTTTAATAAAAACATAATGATTAATTCAACTAAATTACGGCACACATGTAATTGGAAAAAATTCCCGAATTAAGTAAATTGTAAATTCACATAAATACGGGGTGTTACATACTTCCCCCTTACAAAGGAATTTCACCCTCCAAATTTGGTTATGTTCGTTACTAAAACTTCGAATTCTTATGCGCAACGCATTCAAATGTGTAAAAATCTATATCGCAATAATATCTCAGTGTTCCCACTCTACACACTCTAGTGGTTCCTTTTGTGCCGAAGATCTACTCTCTACCCTTCATGATTAGCGACAAGTTCATTGTAACTCTTGTTTACCGATATCTTGACTCATTCTTAAGGTCTCACTTATCCAATGGTAGACATAACTATCGTGAATAATCTAAAAACACTCAAAAAGATGAGCCTATACGTAGCTAGTTCTACCATCTTAATACTAATGGATGGACCCACATCCGTAGGTGCCTACTCCCCTTATTTTTTGAGTCACATAACTCCCTGAATAGGAGAACCCACAATAATTCCTGACCACTAATGTCAGTCCTAAAAACATAGGTTCATGGCCACGTAACTATTTGACATTCTTGAACCACCCAAAATAGTTTCTGATTAACTCAATCCTTTCTGATGGACTCCAAGTCACGTTCGGTCCCAATAATTTTGTTATAACCTCCTCTCTAACCAACCATAGGGCAAATGACAAGGCCTCCCGCACAAAAATCAAAAGGCGCCTAGCCCAAAATAAGCTACTAACAGTAATGACTCTTCCCTATTTCCAAAAATTCCCGAATACGCACTCCTCGCATTCTTTGATATCTAAGTTACTTCTCGTCTAACTACCGTCGTACGGGTGACTTGTCTTATTCCAAATGCAACTCCATCACCATAATATCCTGTAAATCCCTATCAGGGGTGGGACATAAGGACTTTTTCTCTGATTCACAAAAATGTTGGGTGGTACCTCATGTTGGTTCATTTCTTCATTTTAGATGAATTATTGTTCACATTATCTGCTTGTGTGACAAACCTAAGGTAGAAATGACTCTCCCATCACAGTTAATCAATTCAATAAGCTCAAAGGATATCTTGACATTCTAGCAATGTTAGTAGTCCAACTACGAACCCTATCTGTTTGCTTATCCATTCCCTCACTAGAATCACTAATTTATCATAAAATTTCAGTTGATCAACTCAGACCAACCTTTTTCATCTATGAGGGTTTCAACTGGAGACAACTTCACTATGATTATCTCAACATCGATCCAAATGCTCCATATTTTACATTACTCGGTAGATCTTACTCCCTTCTCTGGGGTATTCAAAAATCGTTACCCATGTGTCCGTTCCAAAACTGCACACTTTCTAGATCTTTTTCGTTCAGTAGAACTCAAATTCTTCCTTATAGGAAATCCACCTGTAGCAACCCGTTTAAAATAATAACGGGTGGCCAACCCTATACTACATTAAATCAGGAGTCTCAGATGGCTCAGTCTCAACATCATTGACAATACCACAACGTATAAGACTAACTACCCGAAATCACATAAGCGAGATGTTAAAATTTAATAAAATATGCGACAGAGAACAAACCAACACTGTAACCTACTATGAGAGATAGAATACACAATTATCACGATAAAAGAAACTGCTAGTACAACATGAGATGAATACATACAAGGAAATAAACCCGAATAAGCTGTCGGGTCACAAACAGTACAACAACTGAAATAAAAAGATATGAATCACTACAAATGACTCTTGGGTATAAACTCGATATACAACGTGAATCCTACCTAGATTTACAAGAAGTAGGAAGCGACTACAATCCAATTCTCGCAACAGTTCGCACCTGTTACGGTTCCCATGACTCTGGATGGAAGGGCATCCGGCATCCAAGCGGTAGGACACCTGTAGTAATATATATATATATATATATATATATATATATATATATATATATATATATATATATATATATATACGTAGGAGAGAAATATAAACGGGTCAGAGCCCGATTTGTAAAAATGTTTAGCAAGTGTGTTAACCGTGCATAATAAATATCAATGCACTTATTTCATAATTAAAGTGGAATCGCACTCTCGTGAGACCCCAACTCACATCTCATCTAATGGCGCACACCTATTCACGTCTTGAATTTTAATTAAGTTACCCCACCCATATGGACAACCTAACTTATAATAGGCACGACCTATACCCCCAACACCTTCCATTCTAACATAACCCAAGGATCCAACCCATTCTAATCACGCTTAATTGTTTTTACAAACATATATGTCGTACTAGGCTTTATAAATTCCAATTTATAACTTAAACAGTTAACCATCTTATTACTTTAAGTATTAACGTTTAACTTCATATTAAGAATTTATTCTCTAAATAACATGCACAATTTAATAAGGAAAAAACTTCTCTCTACTCTCAACATTGTAGTACGTTTCGTGCATGGGGCATCTCGCAAAGCGAAATCCAAACAGGAACCCCCCAATACACTACTTCTTGACAATGTTGATCCTAGAGGCCCATTATGTCATACACACAATTTTACTACTACAACTACGTATAAGTATTTGGGACAGGACATCTCAAATTTAAATTACTACCTAAGGGTAACCTCAAAATCTCCACTAAATCCTCGGGTTGATATAACCGAAAATTTTCCCTTAAATGCGATACATCAACCCCCAACAATCTAGTAAACCATAATCATCCAAGATGTACACCATGAAACCTTTATACCCTTCCATCTATAGGATACGTATAAGTATATATATATATATATATATATATATATATATATATATATATATATATATATATATATATATACAATCATTCATTCCCATAGCCAAGTGTACATACTACGTATGATGTACAATGGTCATGCACATAATAACCCGACTATACATATATCGCCAATAAACTGCACCATGCTATCATCTTCCCAGTGCCCATCTCACGTAGCAACACTGGGGACCACCTGGCGGGGCTAAACGACACCCATCCTCGTGATAAACTCACGCACACAACGTCCCGGGAAGCGGTCACATATCCTAACCGGCAATGAGACGAAACATACCCACCACGTCTCATCCCAAAAATGTAAATCACATAATAGCACACTAGACGACTATGACCTGGGGAATATCTACACCCTGCTCCCCGAGCCAGGGTGCTCACCCTTATAGCGCAACTTCCCAATGATAGCATGTGCGGGGTATGCTTAACCATATAAGTATATATATCATTCGCATGCATAATATATATACATCCATATGATCCCATCATATAATTAAACCATCACATACGGTTTAGATAATCACAAAATGAGTATGCACATATATCCATATCTATACAATTGTATATATAGATATCCACATATCCACATAACCACATAAATATACACACTATCTCTCATCTGTATGTATAAGATTTATAAACTCGACTATAAGTATACATAACCTTCAACATACTAACCGTCATCCCAACACATCTAATTTACCTCGATATGTGAATACGATCCCTCACTTGAAGCATATTCACCCATTTCTCCTATGATATGAATAGTCTTCCAACATATATATATATATATATATATATCCAACATTCAGGTTATCACCCCAAAGTTTAGTGTAGGAAACCATCGCTACACATCTCATCGATATCAGAAAGTACATCAATATCTCTAGTAGTAATTCGTCCATTAGTATGCACATAACTATTAGTCTATAAACCTCAAACTCAATCTTAAATTTCATCTCATGATCCCATCACTTAGGAAATTACCACATTGATATATCCAACAACAATCCCGACTATTGGCAAACCCCTGACAAATTGTCTACAAGTCTCAAGCTTACCTCGCATTTAATTCAAGTATTGGAATCCCAATTATTACTACCACACAATTATATGTATAAACTATCCTTACTAGAATCACACTACACTTGTTCTAGTTTATAGTACGATCCAATCGTTCCCAATTTCGCCTATGGTTCAATTGCTCCTATGAACCCTAAATCCTATTTCTATTGCAATCTATTCCCTGACTTAAACATTATCTAGGATACGCGACCACTCTCTCTCATCGATACCCAATTCGTATCTCAATAGAATCCTGTACCTATAAGGATTCAGCACAAACCTTGACCTACTATTCCATATCATACCCTCACAACTCTCTCCCAAAAGGGACCTTAACCTTACATCATAACAAGGCTCATTTCAACCTTAAACAGAACTCCCATTCTCAATGAGATTCCCCGCTACTCTAATATAACAATGTCCAATATGCACATATATCCGTCTCCAAAATAGCTTGATTTGTCCCCACCATCAAAATATATAATAAGTTTCTTAGAAATGTTCAAATCGTAACCCTTTCATCAATTCATAGTGTTCCAAGTCGATAAACCCAAGAGAATAGGAGTAAAGTTCTCCCTAGGAGAAATTTCCCAAAACTGCCCTGTTTCCAAATCGATTCGGCCCCTCCGAATCGATTTCGTCCTATCTGCGAATCGATTCCGCCCCTCCGAATCGATTCGGCCGAACTAGACCTGTAAGTCTGGTACATTCCGAATTGATTCGTTAGGGGAGAATCGATTCGGCCCTAAAGTTCTAATACTTCTGCAACATAGCGAATCGATTCACTAGGGGAGAATCGATTCGACTTGTGCGGAAGCCACGAAATGGTGAAAATTTTCCAAAACCCAAACATTATAAAACCCAAATTATACAACTTCGACCCAATTATCCTCAACCCAAATATGTTTCCATTATCAAATTTCATCCTATATCTAGTTTCATCAAGTTATATTCCTTAAACCCAAGTATAAACATCAATTCCAAGACTTAAATACCAAAAATAAGGTTTTGCCATTTAACCCAAAATCCAATTATTTTACCCACAAATTATGAAATCAAATACAAAAATGAATATTTAACCCAAAACACTTGCCTCGAAGTTTTAGAGGTTGGATCGTCCTCGGAATCAGGATTGGGCCGGAAATCTCCAAGCTTTCTTCCTCTCTCTCCTCCTTTCTTCTTCTTTCCCTTTTCTTTCTATTTCTCTCTTTATCTAAATGAGATGTCTTGATCCGTAATCTTTTAAATCCCTTAAAATAATAAACCCAGTTTTAAATGTTAATACACACTTTAAATGACTCTTTTACTCCAATTCGAGTCAAACTGACTTAAAAATAATCCGGAACTGAAATAAAACCCAATGACAGTCATTTTGACTATCTTGACACATCCGGAACCAATGGTACACTCAGAATTATCATCCAACATACTTTAAAACGTCCTCAATTTTTGGACTTCAATTTCCAAATCTTAAATTCCCTAATTTAAATAAATTTTATTTCTCCCAAAATTTTAATTTCTCAGTCCCAAAATCGTGGGGTGTTACACTCTTCCCCCCCCCCCCCCCCCCCCCCCCCATACTGTTATAGGGTCATGCCCTTTAGCCAAAAAAATGCGGGGGCAATGTACTAGCGCCTCATAAATAAAATGGTCGAAGACCAAATTGGGAAGTCTATGGAGGTCTTTGTAGATGACATGCTGACTAAGAGTTTGAAGGCAGAGGATCATGTGGCAGACCTGGAGAGGACCTTTAATACGATGGACAAATACCAGATGAAGCTTAATCCGGCCAAGTGTGTCTTCGGGGTCGGAGCAGGGAAGTTCTTGGGGTTAATTGTAAACCAAAGAGGCATCGAGGCCAATCCTGAAAAGATAAAGGCCCTTGTTGAGATGAAGACCCCCAAGTCCATTAAAGACGTTCAGAGGCTCACAGGGAGGGTTGCTGCCTTGAACAGGTTCGTATCTAGGGCCACAGACAGGTGTCTACCATTCTTCAAAATTCTCAAAAAAGCCTTCGAATGGAGTGAAGAATTCGATGAGGCATTCAAGGAGTTAAAATCATACCTGGGGTCTCTCTTGCTGTTGTCATGACCCGTGCAGGGTGAACGACTTTATGTGTACGTCGCCGTCTCAGAGTCAGCCATCAGTGCAGCCATTGTGAGAGACTAAGACTGAATACAGAAACCTGTGTATTTTAACAGCAAGGTACTCCAGGGGGCAGAGCAAAGATATCCAAGGATGGAGAAGTTGGCCTACGCCTTTATCCATGCATCAAGAAAGATGAAGCCATACTTCCAGTCCCATACGATGGTCATCCTCACTAACTCTCCCCTTAGGCAGGTTTTACACAAGCCTAAAAAATCAGGGAGGTTAATGGCCTGGGCTATAGAACTAGGGGAGTTTGATATAGTGTATCAGCCTCAGACGACCATTAAGGGGCAAGCATTGGCATACTTCGTGGCTGAGTTTACTTGGGAAGGTGATGAGGCCGAGGATGAGAGCCTCGGGAAGATAGAAACCCGATAGGGTGAGGTCACCGACACGACTATAGATAAGGCTGAGATGAGCACCGCTCGAAGGAAAGTGGTTGAAAATCAAGAGGGAAGATATCTCTTTAGACAGGGGTCACTCACCGAGGGAGGTTTCTCAGAAGAACACACCGTGTGGAGTCTCTTCGTCGACGGGTCCTCTTACAAAAGCGGGAGCGGAGCTGGGTTAATAGTATCAGCACTCGACGGCACAGACATTGATTACGCCTTGAGGTCAACTTTAAGGCCTCCAACATCGAGTCCGAGTATGAGGCCTTGATAGAAGGCCTCTCCTTGGCCAGATCACTTAATATCGGCCAGATTTTGGTTCACAGTAATTCGTGGCTAGTAGTGAATCAGATACTAGGAGCCTATGAGGCTAAGGACGGGAGGATGGCTAGGTACCTTGAGAAGGTGAGGTCATTACTGAAAGGCTTCAGAGAAGTTAAATTAAATAGGATACCTAGGCTCGACAATGGCCGTGCTGATGCCCTTGCGAGGTTGGCCTCGGCAACTAGGTCAAACATTGGGAAGACGGTACCAGTAGAAATTTTTCTTCAGCCAACTATTGAAGACACTGAGGGAACACTTAGCAATTGCCTAAATGTTTCTCAGGAAGCTTCATGTATGGACCCTCTAATTAGGTACATTAAAGAGGGGGAGATGCTAGAAGCAAGGAAAGAAAGGAAGAAGTTGAGATACAGGGCTTCAAAGTTCACTGTCATTGGGGAAACCTTGTACAAAAAGGGATTTTTACTCCCCTTACTTAGGTGTGTGCACCCCTCTGAGGTCTCATACCTTTTGCAAGATGTGCATGAAGGATCGTGCTCAAGCCACATTGGGGGAAGATCCTTAGCGAAGAGGATGATCACACAAGGGTACTGGTGGCCGACCTTGGGGAAAGACGCCGCGGCATATGTAAAAAAATGCGATAAATGCCAGAGATTTGCCACCATCCCTCACCAACCCCATCAACCTCTTACCTCCATTATATCCCCATGTCCATTTGCAGTGTGGGGGATCGACCTCGTAGTACCCTTACAAAGAGAAATCAATAACTATCGGTTCCTCATCGTAGCTATTGACTATTTCTCAAAATGGGTGGAGGCCGAACCGATGGTCACGATAACAGAGAAGAAGACCTTCCAGTTCATCTAGAAAAATGTTATATTCAGATATGGTCTACCCAACACCCTCATCTCGGATAACGGGACTCAGTTCAAGAATACCACTCTATAGAAGTACTGTGAAAGGGTAAGTATCAAACAATTTTTCTCCACCCTAGGCTGACCTCAGGCCAATGGGCAAACAGAAGTTACAAACAGGACAATCCTAGATGGAATCAAGAAGAGGCTTGAGGAGGCAAAAGGAAGATGGGTCGATGAGTTATATGCCGTGCTGTGGGCATACATGACGACAGTGAGGACCTTTACGGGAAAGACCCCATTCATGCTAGCTTATGGCTCAGAAGCTGTCATCCCCACCGAGATTGAGTTTCCTACTCATAGGGTCCAAATGTATGACCCCCAGAGAAATACAGAAGAGAGGAGACTCGACTTAGACCTGATTGAGGAAATGAGGGAGGACGCTGAGATAAGGAAGGCCACCTACCAGCAGAGGACCGCAAGGTTTTACAATCAGAGGGTGAAACAGAGGCCAATCACAGTGGGGGACTTGGTCCTCAAGAAAACTTGGAAAAAGAACAACAAGCTCCATCCTAATTGGCATAGCCCATATAGGGTCATCAATAAAGTAGTCCCTGGGACCTATAGACTAGAAAACCTAGAAGGGGAAACCTTTTCCAACCCTTGGAATGCAGATCATTTGAAAAAATACTATCAGTAGTGTTGTAAGGTCTTGATAGACGATAATTGTAATAAGAGTTTCTCCAACATAACACTTGGAAAATTAATGAGAAATATCGGTGTTTCCCCTCATCCTGTGGTTATCAGTTCTAGTCCGCGTGAAAACATCTACTAGAGAACTACCCTCGGCTATAATCAGGTTCCATGGAGGGGACGACCCCACCATGGTCCTCAAAAAAGACGAGGGAAAACTTTGTTGAATACCATTAATTTGGTGATTATCACCCTCGGCTATAATGAGGTCCCATGGAAGGGACGACCTCACCATGGTCCTCAAGAAAGATGAGGGAAAAGTTTGTTGAAAACCATTAATTTGGTGATTATCACCCTCGGCTATAATGCGGTCCTATGGACGGGACGACCCCACCATGGTCCTCAAGAAAGACGAGGGAAAACTTTGTTCAAAACCATTACTTTGGTGATTATCACCCTCAGCTATAATGAGGTCCCATGGAGGGGACGACCCCACCATGGTCCTCAAGAAAGATGAGGGAAAACTTTGTTCAAAACCATTAATTTGGTAATTATAACCCTCGGGCATAATGAGGTCCCATGGAGGGGACGACCCCACCATGGTCCTCAAGAAAGACGAGGGAAAACTTTGTTTAAAACCATTAATTTGGTGATTATCACCCTCGACTATAATGAGGTCCCATGGAGGGGACAACCCCACCATGGTCCTCAAGATAGACGAGGGAAAACTTTGTTGAAAACCATTAATTTGGTGATTATCACCCTCGGATATAATGAGGTCCCATGGAGGGGACGACCCCACCATGGTCCTCAAGAAAGACGACGGAAAACATTGTTCAAAACCATTAACTTGGTAATTATAACCCTCGGCTATAATGAGGTCCCATGGAGGGGATGACCCCACCATGGTCCTCAAGAAAGACGAGGGAAAAATTTGTATAAAGCCATTAATTTGGTAATTATAACCCTTGGCTATAATGAGGTCCCATGGAGGGAACGACCCCACCATGGTCCTCAAGAAAGATGAGGGAAAACTTTGTTCAAAACAATTAATTTGTTAATTATAATCCTCGGCTGTAATGAGGTCCCATGGAGGGGATGACCCCACCATGGTCCTCAAGAAAGACGAGGGAAAACTTCGTTGAAAACCATTAATTTGGTGATTATCACCCTCGGCTATAATGAGGTCCCATGGAGGGGACGACCTCACCATGGTCCTCAAGAAAGATGAGGGAAAACTTTGTTGAAAACCATTAATTTGGTGATTATCACCCTTGGATATAATGAGGTCCCATGGACGAGACGACCCCACCACGGTCCTCAAGAAAGACGAGGGAAAACATTGTTCAAAACCATTAATTTTGTAATTATAACCCTCGGCTATAATGAGGTCCCATGGAGGGGACGACCCCACCATGGTCCTCAAGAAAGATGAGGGAAAACTTTGTTTAAAACCATTAATTTGGTAATTATAAGCCTCGGCTATAATGAGGTCCCATGGAGGGGATGACCCCACCATGGTCCTCAAGAAAGACGAGGGAAAACTGTGTATAAAACCATTAATTTGGTAATTATAACCCTCGGCTATAATGAGGTCCCATGGAGGGGACGACCCCACGATGGTCCTCAAGAAAGATGAGGGAAAACTTTGTTCAAAATCATTAATTTTCTAATTATAACCCTCGGCTGTAATGAGGTCCCATGGAGGGGACGACCCCACCATGGCCCTCAAGAAAGACGAGGGAAAACTTTTTTGAAAACCATTAATTTGGTGATTATCACCCTCGGCTATAATGAGGTCCCATCGAGGGGACGACTTCACCATGGTCCTCAAGAAAGATGAGGGAAAACTTTATTGAAAACAATTAATTTGGTGATTATCACCCTCGGATATAATGAGGTCCCATGGACGGTACAACCCCACCATGGTCCTCAAGAAAGACGAGGGAAAACTTTGTTCAGAACCATTAATTTTGTAATTATAACCCTCGGCTATAATTAGGTCCCATGGAGGGGACGACCCCACCATGGTCCTCAAGAAAGAAGAGGGAAAAATTTGTTTAAAACCATTAATTTGGTAATTATAACCCTCGGCTATAATGAGGTCCCATGGAGGGGACGACCCCACCATGGTCCTCAAGAAAGACGAGGGAAAAGTTCGTTCAAAAGAATTAATTTGGTAATTATAACCCTTGGCAATAATGAGGTCCCATGGAGGGGACGATCCCACCATTATCCTCAAGAAAGACGAGGGAAAACTTTGTTGAAAACCATTAATTTGGTGATTATCACCTTCGGCTGTAATGAGGTCCCATGGAGGGGACGACCCCACCATGGTCATCAAGAAAGACAAGGGAAAACTTTGTTGAGAACCATTAATTTGGTGATTATCACCCTCGGCTATAATGAGGTCCCATGGAGGAGACGACCCCACCATGGTCCTCAAGAAAGACGAGGGAATACTTTGTTTAAAACCATTAATATGGTGATTAACCCTCAGCTATGATGAGGTCCAGTGGAGGGGAAGACCCCACCACTGTCCTCAAGAAACACGAGGGAATACTTTATTTAAAACCATTAATTTGGTGATTAACCCTCGGCTATAATGAGGGCCAGTGGATGGGACGACCCCACCACTGTCCTCAAGAAAGACGAGGGAATACTATGTTTAAAATCATTAATTTAGTGATTAATCCTCGATTCACCCTCAAGAGAGACGAGAGAGGGGTTAGTGGCATTAACAAAGAGACAACCCAAATAATACAAGAGGTAAATATGGAAGACAGCAAAGGAGATGATAGTATAAATGAAATATCAAGTGTTCTACAAGATAGAGTACAAAAATGTCAATTACATCAAGAGAGTATGGGCTACAGACAACCACCCTATGGAATAATATCAGAGGGCATTGCCTCAACATCCACAAGAGGGGTTTCCTCAATGACCACAACTGGCTGATCTTTAGACGGGCAGAACCCCTAGACTTGCACTTGGGATTCCACCTGGGTTAGAGCCTCGGAAATCAGGGGATCGTCCAGTTGAACGGCCTCCAGAGAAGGACGGACGGAAGAGACGACGTCGTCGAACTTGAGGACGACCCACCGACAAGACGTCCTTATCCCTCTCTCCAAGTACTCAAGGCTGAAGCCTTGGAACTCATCAGAGAGTTTATAGGCTTCCACAGCGTCTGCCTCGACTTTCTTCACAGCCTCAGATAGCTCAATCTTAAACTGGGCCTCCCGATGGGTCATGGCTTCATCCTTCTCCTTCAGAAACATGTCTTTGGCCTTCAGGTCCTCATCATGCTATCTCGTCACCTCGTCCATAATTCGTGCATGTTCAGTTCTGACACTCTCTAGCTCAGCCTTTGCAGTATCTAAGTCAGCCTGCAGGTCGGCCTCATGTTGGATGTCCCTCTCGACCTCATGGAATTTCTCCTGATTCTCAGTCATCCATTTAGTTGCCGAGGTAAAGGCGCATACAGACTGCACAGAAAAATAAACAGATGTCAAGAGGCCGAGGAAACAATTGGTGAAAGAATGCAATTAAAGAAATGAATCAAGACCAAAACCTGGGCTAGAGCGTGCAGACCATAGTCATACACTTTGGCTAGAGGCATCTTTGACAGAAAGTCATAATCAGCAGCCGGGGGAGTAGAAAACATTGATGCCTTAGCTGCCCTTAAATTTACGATGAGCGATGATGGATCGGCCTTCAGTTGTGCTAAGTTCTGGAACCAGAAGGCCCCCATGCTGGATGAAGAAGCAGTCCCTTCAGATGCTTCGACCCTGGACCTCATCCGAGAATCCGGCCGAGGGTCAACAGGAATCTCAGGCTCTTTTCTTTTGTGGCTATTGGCTGTCGGCTCAACACCCATTTACTTCGTCTTCCTCGGACCCTGCTGAGGCTCCTTACCCTTCTTTATTGCCAAGCCTGATAGTAAACTGGGAGCAGTCATTTCCCAGAGATAGTATGATCACCAGCAGGACGACCTGAAAAGGGTACGACACATGAGAAAAATGCAGAGATAAAAAGGAAACACTTGGAAAAAGTAAAGAAAAGTACAACTCACATAGTTCTGTATGGGGGCCGACCTTTAGACTAGTTTCCTTGAGGAACCGAGGGGTCATCAAATCTTTAAACTTTGGAATTTAACCCCCTCTCACTCGTCCTCTCAGATATTCAACAATATCTTTCTCCTCCAGGCTAAGTACGGGGTCTGACATGGCCTTCATTGACGGGTTAGACCATCGTCGGGGGACCCTCGGACCATAGGCTACACGAGATGCCTCGGCAGAGAACTCCCACTCCCTAGAGATGAAGAAGAAGCTCTTCTTCCAATCGTGGTTGGATGTTTGTGCCACGTGGAGAAGTTTTTTCTCAGACCTCCTCACCCCTAGATGATAGTACCCAGGCTGTTTGGACGAAGAGGTGATATTGTAGCAGGACAAGAATATGTCAGTCGAGGGCTCATAAGTGAAAGCATTCTTCCACAGGGAGATGTAACCTAGTATCGTCCTCCAGGAGTTGGGAGGAAGATGAGAGGGGGCAATACCAAGGACTGATAGGATATCTATGATAGCAGGATGCAGAGGGAACCTGACGCCAACCTTGAACATTTGTTCATACACTGCAACCTCACCCTCTTCACCCTCTCAGACTCAGAGGGAAGCCTCATGGTTATGCTGTGGGACACTCCATAGGCATGTCTCCATAATAAGAGGTCGCGATACCTAATGGAGGAGATATAGGATGAGGCATTGGAGGTATCAACCTGGTCATCTGAATCATCGCCCTCATCCTCAGTCCCCTCTCCCTCGGCCTCGTCATATGCCAATGGAACATGGGGAAAGGCCATCTAGAAGGAATGTGGAGATAGGGTTGTCACAGAGACATCCTCGGAGGGGACCATACCCTCGTCTTGTCGGCCAAGGCTTATGTCAGATGTCTCTATTCTACTAAAAGGTCCAGCGCCAGTTGGCGAGGATGATCTCTCGTCCATCTCACTTGAATGACACTCGGCTGGACAATGGGACGACCCACAAGACTCAGATGGCTCAAATGGTTTTATTGTGGATATAGGAATAGGAAAGATGGGTCGTACCCAATTAGGGTCGGCCCATCGTCTCCTCTCCTCCTCTTCCTCTATTCGTCTGATCTCAACAAATAATTTATCTCTCAGGGAAGGGAACTCCTCAGCTAAACTATAAAGTCTCCTAAGCATCAAGGGGGAGACCCTACACTTGGAGTAATTTGGGGAACTTAACTACAAACAAGTTTGAAGTTGACCAAATTAGACTTTGGGATTAAAACAAAAGAAATCAAGGGTTTTACTCAAGAAAGCTCAAGAACACTCAAAACCAGTCGCCGAAGAAGATGCCGGAAATAATATAAAACCGCCTAAGTCCGACCATACAAGCCTAAAGCAAAGAAAGAAATGAAAGTAAAAGAGGACACTGGGTAGAGGGATTACCTGAGGAAGGAGAAAAAGGGTGCCAAACTCGAAATGTTGAAATGTGCAGGTCTGTCTGTTGGAAATCTAGAGATAGAGAGCTTGGGCATGAAGAAGAAGAAGAGAATGAAAGGTTTCAAAAATCTCTTAAATACCTTAGTAATGAGTGGGCCCATTAACCAAGGCAGTCACAGCCCACGAGGAGGTAATCATTAGGGCACAAAGTCCTAGGTCGAATGCAGTCGCCATGCCTTGAAAACTGGAATGACATTATATAAAAATTTGACAACTGTCAAATCAGTTTGACAGGTGTCACTCATCAAACAGACCATACACTTAGTCTCAAAAGCAACATTATCCCTTATCCATCTTAGCATCATCTTTGGCTAAGGGCTAGGGGGTGATTGATATACCCGTATATACCCTCGGCCATGCCGAGGGTGCCCTGCACTTCATCAGGATTCGGACGACCCTTCAGGAGGCCGACCCTTCATCAGGATCCGGATGACCCCTCAGGAGGCCGACCCTTAGTCAGGCTCGGGACGACCCCTCGAGAGGCCAACCCTTCATCAGGCTCCGGACGACCCCTAAGGGGGATGACCCTTTATCAGGCTCCGGACGACTCCTCAGGGGGCCGACCCTTTAGCAGGCTCCGGGTGACCCCTCAGGAGGCCGACCCTTCATCAGGCTCCGGACAATCCCTCGCGAGGTCGAACCTTCAGCAGGCTCCGGACGACCCCTCAAGGGGACGACCCTTTATCAAGCTCCGAACGACCCCTCAGGGGGCCGACCCTTCAGTAGGCTCTGGACGACCCTCCGAGGGTACGACAGTACTAGGCCCAAATTAAGCTAGACTCATTACCAGAAGGAACTTTTCTCTCGGCCTCATATCAAAGACCGAGGGTGACATCATCACGTCGCGTGCTTTGGGAGACGCGTGGAACAGTGCGCGTGAGGGTCACATGGCACATGGGAGACCGTTATAATAAGATCACACCCTCACGTGAGGGAATATTATGTCATCATTTGGCATCTTCAGGTGTCAACAGGGGATTGGCTAGATCATCATTCACATGAACTATGCATACTTGGGGGGTACACTACACCCACCAAGACCTATATATACTTATCACCTACAACCCTACAAGGGGATCGATTAATTTATTATAACCCTAGCTGAAACTCTGCTTGTACCCATAGTAGAGAGAGAAAGTTAGCTTATGTGTATTTTATCCAAGTCCATTAGTGCCCATACTTAGTGGATCACACACTCATAGTTGATGTAGGCCAAATTGGCTGAACCACTATACATCATTGTCTTATTTCCTCTTATACTCATCCCCTTCTACATACTTATACACTTATACATCTCTATGGCTGCCATGGTTACTACTGTTTGATCTCATTATCACTTATCCGGTGGTACTAAATCTTAACATCATCACCAACCATATGGTTTTTACCAAGGAATATCAGATTTGGGTGAGAACTCCCCATCATGACGCATTGGTGATCACGCTCCGAATAACCTATTGGGATGTTAACAAGCACCTCATGGACTGAGGAGGTTCATCAGGAGTGGTCTTCTTGGAATTTTTCCACAAACAAAAGATGAATATCGCCGATATCAAGGAAACCACTATTTTGCTAGTCAGTTTCGAAGGAAGGATCACTATGCTACTGAGAAAGATAATCCCACTAGTCACGATGGGAAATATCTCTAAGTGGATCAAGTTTTTGGTAGTAGACATTGAGTCCACGTATCATGCCATCTTAAGAAGGGGTTGGCTCCATGCCATGAAGGTTCTATCATTTACTTTGCATTAGGAGTTGAAATGAGTTATTGAGAGCGGTGAGATTAAAATTCATGGTGATAGGGCCACAACAATGAAGTGCTTCATCACGGCCATTAGCCTCAAGAAGGACAAAAAGAAAGAGTCAAAGGACTCTCAGGGAGAAGTCCAGGAGGGATATGTCCCCTATAAATAGTAATTATGGTATGACCGACTAGAAGTGGAGAAAACCAGGGTCCTCCCTACCGATAGGGTCGTTGGAAGCCTGGAAGAAGTGGAATCCCGTGATAGATTGCCAGTGATGAAATTTAGAATTGGCTCCACTCTAGCAGATCAAGAAAGGAATGAACTAGTTTTATTGATTATGGGAAACCAAGACATTTTTTCTTGGCGACTGTACAAATTTCTCGGAATTGACCCCAGCATAGCTAGCCACTACCTGCACGTTGAGTTAAATTTCATGTCAATCACCCTGAAGGCTCGTCGAATAGCCCCCGAGAAGGCCGAGGCAGTAGAAAATGAAGTAGGGAAGATACTGGATGTAGGATCCATTATAGAGGTTCAATTCCCATAATGGTTGTCTGAAAGTGCGGAAGCCCCCAATTTTTAAATTCAAATATAATGAAATGGTTCAAATTTTAATTTTTCAGAAGTTATTTAAAATTTTCTTTTCTTAAAGAGAACAAACAAACTTATGAAAAAATTAAAACTAAACAAAAAGTTAAATTAAACTACACACACAATTGTCATTTAGACTTAAACACACATTAATCCAATTCAAGTTAAACTTGCATGCTATCAAGATAAAGTAATTTTGCACTTGAATTAAATTGAACATACCCAAACATTAAATTTTCACCAAATTAAGTAGATTTTGATTTTGAACTAATTTTATCTTTTAGTCCTAAGCGCATATAGGTGATATAGGAAGATAAAATAAATATCAATCGCACTACGCCGGATGTACGAGAAAAACCCAAATGGGAAAAACCTCGGACGACCCTAGCCACGAATTCACTAAGTATGGTAGTTTTTAAAAAGACTCGACACAAGAGGACTTACACAAACTGACTTGAGTCCGTCCAAGCCTTGATGCGCTCCTTCGATCTTCAACCTCCGCCTAGTGTATAACCGTGGACTCCTTGACAGTCTCGAACTCCATCGATGGGGCTACGGTCACCGTCAACCCACACGCGAAGCCTTTCTTCGAGTGAGAACACCGCAATAAACTTTTCTCCTTTTTGGGGTAGAGAAGAACCCAAACTCTCTTCTTTTTGGTGTAGAGAAAACCAGGTGCCAAAAGTCTCCAAGCAATGATGTATCAATAGATACTTGGAATAAACTAAATAAATGGGTGTGTATGTAATTTTTGATGAGTTTAATCCATAAAAATCAAACACAAAACATGAACCTTTTTCTTAAAAGTTTTGCTCTCAAAAGACTCTTAGAATGTGAAAAAGTTGTCTTCAAAAAGTTAGTTCCCTCACTTAAGAAGTATGTCAAAAAGGAAGTGGGGTAAAGTAGTGGAAAAGTGGAAAAAACTGGCTTAAAACTGTTCCCGCTGTTTTTTTCGTTAGAAATCTCGTTCGAACGAGACTTCTAACGAAGAGACAGAAAGGAAAAAAAATTCTAGTTTGAAAACTAGTTCGAACGACTTCTCGTTCGAACAAGGTGGTTCGAACGACCTATCTAACGAGATCACACACACGACATTTGATGAATCTTTAATATCTTGGCCGCTACGTCTTCAACAAACACGTCATAGGCTTGAATGGATAAACTTGAACTCTATCCTATGACTCAAATGTTTTTGTTCGGAATTGAGCCAAAACTACAAAGGACTCAATTGGAAATTAAAAGAAAATATTAAATGCAATTAAATAATTAATCCCCCTAAATTAATTCTCCCCTTTATCAAACAAATTACCTATTTAGAAAGACGTCTCCCCCTAAGATAAATCTCCCCCAAACTAAGATACGATAATAATAGGATTAGATACCATTTCTCCCCCTATCATTCTCCCCCTTTTTGTTCAGGAATAGACAAAGGCTAAAGAATCAAAACAGTAACTTATATACCCCAAATAAAGCATATAAACCCTCTAAACTAAGCAAGGGATAAAAGAATGGGATAACAAGCTAAAACATGTAATTGTGCATATAGTGATGAGAACGTTAAAGCATATGGGCAACAAAAGTTCAACTAATCCAAACAATAGCATCGGATACCAACTAGGATGCAATAAAATGATACCAATATGATATATAAATTATTAAGCATGTGATATCAATAAAGAATGCAATAAGATGGATACCAAGTATGAATTAAAGCATATATGGATTAGAAATCAAAGCAAAGACTAAAAAAAATATCAAATATATGTATACATAATATATATCAAAGAGACTCAAGTACACATATATAGATATAAACACACAAATGACACACACTAAATATAATAGGAGTCTTTCACACTCGTATGGCAAAAATGTGTCATATGGAAATGGAAATATTGGGGTGTGAACTAGTAACGATTAAATTTAGACCCAATCACTTAAAACATGTTCACGGAGTTCTCAATTGATTGCAAACTTCATCACATTTGAAATAACCTCATGTGACAATATAAATTGAACTCAATGAACAAACATACACAATGCATACAAGCCTAGCATATTGATGATTCTACAAACCAATAGAGTCATGACATGAAATACGCAACTAGGATAAATTGACATTGTGCAAACCGTTGATATACCATCCAATCTCCCTCAATATGCATTTATATTAAATTTGAATGAATATATCAATCAAACATAGGCCTTGGCAAATTATTTTTCTTGTTAATGCCATATTTTCTGTTTTTAGGCCTTTGGACCACGTATTTATTTTAACGGTGGATTACAATCGCAAAGGATAACTTAGTCCTTTCGGAGCCCTTCCCCGTGCACATTTTTATTTATCATGTTTTCATTTTTCACACAAATCTCACATGCAACGGATTTTGACATGCACTAGTCCTCCTAAGTCACAAATATGTAGATGACAAGATTGGTAGGAGAACACCTCACATAGCTCAAATATACATATGAAGTTAAAATTTCAAAAGAGCTCGTGCATGTGTGAATATAGGCATATAAAAATAGAATCCATTTGACCAACACAAAATTCAACTTCTCCATAAAAAATATGGTAAATAACATTTTAAGGGTTGACAATCTAAACCAAAAGTTCTAGCCACGTGGGAGCGTTAAAGGAGGGATTCAAACACAAGTGTATGCCACATAAAGTGTGTCAAACTAAACTACACAAAAAATAAAATATTTTTGAGTTTTTGAAATTTTTAACCAAAATAAATAATATATACTCAAAAGTCAAAGAAAAATCATTTGAATTTTTTTATTAAGCTTAAATTACCAAGAGATAAAATCCAAATGATAAACACAAATCTTTTTGTATTTTTCACTTAATGCAAACAAAATGAAGGAAATATAATACAAAAGATAAACAAAAATCATAATTCTAGCATGTGATAAGAATGGAGCATATACTAGAAAATGATTAAACAAGCATACATTTAGCATGTGAATATAGCATGAAGTACAAAAGCTAAAGTATGCAAACACTAACACATTCATATTTTAGATTTAGCAAGGGATGAAGCATGTGAAAGTAAATGAGAATAAAAAACCCCATTTTTCAAGGCAACCAAGTCAGATTTCCTAACCCAAATTAATGAAGAATGACTATCTTGGGGTGTAGGAATTTTAACTACCTTGGTTGCTTTATGTTGGGATTTTCTAGGAATACGTTTAAGATCAAAAAAAAATTTTCTAAGATGACCTTTTCGACCACAATGTGTACAAGTAAAAACATGTCGAAAAGATTTACCTAAGGAGTGATCTCTAAAGACTTTCCTAGTAGATTCTCCTAAAACATTGGTTTTGGCGTTATGAGTAAATTCATTACAAGTATTGAAGCCTAAACCACAAGTGTCATTTTTAATTTGGACCGTTCCTAATATTTTATCTCATTTTTCCGAATGACACTCCAAATCAAATTTGAAATTACTAGGGTCTTTTAATTTATTTTGCAATTCTAAAATGTTAGACTCTAATAAAACATTTCGCCCTTCAAAAGCAAGAAGCTCCTTTTCAAGGATTCCATTAAACCCCTATGGCTATTTCTCTCACCTTCTATATGTTCAAGCTTCTCTAGAAGAGCTTTCTCTCATCTCCTAAGGTCTTCAACCAACATGCTATTATCAACGACCTTAACACGTTCTTTTAAACTAGCTTCTAACTTCAAATTAGCTCTTTTCAATTTAATAGATTCTTTATAAAGTTCTTGAAAAGCATTTTGAAGTTCACTCACATTAACCTCTTCTTCATTTTCACTCTCTCTTTCTTCTCCACTCTCACTATCATAAAAAACAAGGGAATCAAAAACTTTGACCTCAGAAGTGTCATGTGTTAAAGTTTCATCAATCGACGAGTTCTCACTATCACTCACATGACTAGCCATAAAAGACACAAAGTTGGTCTTAGTGGGGGAATCGGGTCCCTCTTCCTTATCACTGTCACTAAGGGTCACATTTTATGAAATGGGTCGCTTACCCTCTTTCCTTAGTTTAGTGGGGAACTCAAAAGCCCTATGGCTATAATCCTCACAACCAAAACACCTATTTGACTCGTCCCTATTTAAATTTTCATTAATGGGTTTAGGGATCTTCTCGACTTTGTCATACTTAGAAGTTTCAAATTTCTTAAAATCATTTTTAAATTTATCTTTGTTAAATTTAAGATATTTTCTAAATTTACGAGCAAACAAAGCCATGTCTTCCGAATCACTATCACTCTCGCTCTCTACTACTTGTTTGACCTCTTTTCGGGCTTTTAAAGCAACGCCCTTTTTAATTTTCTTTTCAATTTATCTTTGTTAATGAGCGTGTTCCCAAACCCACTAAATGAGTAGGTGGGGACCACCCGTTAACAACAGACATCCAAACTCTCTCATCGATAGATTTTAGTGCCGATTTCATTCGCGCTTTCCATTACGCGTAGTTTGAACCATCAAAAATAGGAAATTTTGAAAATGGGGAAAATTCCATTTTAGCCAAAAATTATTTAAAAGATCTTTAATGAAATAATTTATCGCTTTGGCTCTGATACCAATTTGAAAGTGCGCTTTCAAATTTTCTTTTCCTAAAGATAACAAACCAACTTATGAAAAAAATTAAAACTAAACGAAAAGTGAAATTAAACTACACACACAATTTTCATTTAGACTTAAACACACATTAATCCAATTCAAGTTAAACTTGCATGCTATCAAGATAAAGTAATTTTTCACTTGAATTAAATTGAACATACCCAAACATTAAATTTTTACCAAATTAAATAGATTTTGATTTTGAACTAATTTTATCTTTTAGTCATAAGCATGCATCTAGGTGATATAGCAAGATAAAATAAATATCAATCGCACTACGCCGGATGTACGAGGAAAACCCAAATGGGAAAAACCTCGGACGACCCTAGCCACGAATTCACTAAGTATGGTAGTTTTTACAAAGACTCGACACATGAGGACTTACACAAACTGACTTGAGTCCGTCCAAGCCTTGACGCTCTCCTAAGGTCTTCAACCTCCGCCTAGTGTATAACCGTGGATTCCTCCACAGTCTCAAACTCCATCGATGGGGCTATGGTCACCGTCAACCCACACGCGAAGCCTCTCTTCGAGTGAGAACACCGCAATAAACTTTTCTCCTTTTTGGGGTAGAGAAGAACCCAAACTCTCTTCTTGTTGGTGTAAAGAAAACCAGGTGCCAAAAGTCTCCAAGGAATGATATATCAATAGGTACTTGGAATAAACTAAATAAATGGGTGTGTATGTAATTTTTGATGAGTTTAATCCATAAAAATCAAACACAAAACATGGAACTTTTTCTTAAATGTTTTGCTCTCAAAAGACTCTTAGAATGTGAAAAGGTTGTCTTCAAAAAGTTAGTTCCCGCACTTAAGAAGTATGTCAAAAAGGAAGTGGGGTAAAGTAGTGGAAAAGTGGAAAAACTGTCTTAAAACTGTTCCCGCTATTTTTTCGTTAGAAATCTCGTTCGAACGAGACTTCTAATGAAGAGACAGAAAAGAAAAAAAATTCTCGTTTGAAAACTCGTTCGAACGACTTCTTATTCGAACGAGGTCGTTCGAACGACCTATCTAACGAGATCACACACACGGCATTTGATGAATCTTTAATATCTTGTCCGCTACGTCTTCAACAAACACGTCATAGGCTTGAATGGATATACTTGAACTCTATCCTATGACTCAAATGTTTTTGTTCGGAATTGAGCCAAAACTACAAAGGACTCAATTGGAAATTTGTTTTCTTACATTGTCCAACCAAGTAGTGGTACAAAAGAACAAAGAATATTGGAGGGTTCGTATAGACTTTACAGATCTCAATAGGGCCTATCCCAAAGACAGCTTCCCATTTTCATAAATAGATCAGTTAGTTGACACCACGACTATCCACGTATGAATGAGTTTTTTGGATGCATACTCGGGCTACCACCAGGTCCCATTCTTCAGCCCCAACAAGTATAAAACGTCCATTATAACCCCCATTGGGCTATATTGTCATAAAGTTATGCCGTTCAGTTTGAAGAACGCTGGGGCAACCTACTAAAGGCTAGTTACCAAGATGTTTGAATGACACATGAGAGACACTATGGATGTCTACATCAATGATATGTTAGTCAAGATAAAGGATAAAGGCAACCACCTCACATACTTAGCCAGAACCATTGACATCCTTAAGAAATATCGAATGAATATTAATGAGAGTAAGTGTTCATTTGTGTGCAGTCAGTAAAGTTCTTGGGCTACCTAGTTAGGAAAAGAGGAATAGAGGCCAATTCGGACCAGATTGATGCGATCAAAAGAGTACAACCCTCTCATACATTGAGAGATGTTCAAAAGCTCACTAGAATGCTCATAACACTCAACCACTTTATTGTCAAGTCTTCAGAACGCTACGAATTATTCCTTCAACTTCTAAAAAGGGACAAATGACTCATATGTAATGATGATTATTCAAAATCTCTTGAATAAATTAAATCCTATCTTAGCAAGACACCTCTGTTGGTAATCCAAAATGATAGAGATCCACTGTACCTCTACCTGGAAATATCAGACCATGATGTGAGCTCCACCTTAGTGTGTGAAATGAAGGGAGGACATCACTCAATCTACTATGACATTAAAATAGTTTTGGATGTTTTACAATGGTACCTACCACCGGGGAAGATCTTTTATGCATTAGTAGTCACCTCAAGGAAATTAAAGCATTATTTTGAAGCCCATTCAATAACCGTAATCACCTCCTACCCTCTTAAATCCGTTCAAAGGAAATTCGATCTCTCTCGAAGGATCTTTAAGGGGTTGGTAGATCTTGGGAGGTTTGATATCCACTTTTAACCAAGAATAGATATTGAGAGCAAAGTCTTAGCAGACTTTATCACCGAATATACAAATGACCAACCAATTAACCCATCAAAACTGGAGCACTCAACGAGTAAGGAAGCACAGTATGAGGACTAGACACTATATGCTAATGGAGTCTCCAACTTAGGTATTGTGCTGGTCACTCTAGAGGATACAGTAATTAAGAGGGGGATCAAATTGGTATTTGAATCCTCCAATAATGATTTTGGGTACAAATATCTAATCTCCAGCTTTCGTAAAGCCTAATTACTACGAGAAAAGTTCCTCCACGTGTTTTAATACTTCCAACTAGTCTCCAAGAAAGTAAGCGGGGACTTCAATGGCAAACATGAAAGGATGGAAACCTACCTCCTCGTGGTGATGAAGCTCGTGGTAGGGTTTGATAAACTAGATATCCAACAGTTCCCCCAAGGACAGAACATCCACATCGATGCCTTAGCAACCCTAAGCTCAGCAGTCAAATCTGATATAAGAAGGACTATTTCGATAGAACTCCACACACACCCAAGTATTAATCCAACAATTATATCTGAGCAAATCCTCCTAATATAAAAGACCCATGGTTAGATGAATCCTATCTCTAATTATCTATGGAGTGACAAACTCCACGATGATAAGAAGTCTTCTCATCAAGTAAGAGTCAGGGCTACCCATTTCTACCTCGACCCCAAAGGGAATCTTTACAAGAAATCATTTATAGGTCCCTATCTCTAGTGAGTTCACCCATAAGACGTCGAGAAGGTACTTAGTGAACTTCATGAAGGCATCTGGGAAAGTCACACAGGTGGGAGATCATTAGCCTTTTGAGCAGCTAAGAAAGGTTCTTGGTGGCCTCATATGCTTAAAGATGCAAGTGCTTACGCTTGCAAGTGTGAAAAATTCCAAAAATAGTACCCTATGGTCTACTAGCCTACTAGCGACCTAAAATACCTAACAAGGCCATGGCCCTTTGAATAATGGGGATTAGATATAGTGGGACCACTACCTATCGCATTGGGAAATCATAAGTATCTTCTGGTCGGCACAAATGACTTCACCAAATGGGTAGAGGAAAAAACATTGGGAAACAACTGCAATGCTGATATGACCAGGTTCATTTAGAAGAACATCATAACACACTTTAGGATACCAAGGACCATCATTACTGATAACGGTACGCAATTTGAAAGTTGTTTCCTTCAAGCTTTTTGTAATAAAAAAGACATCAAACATGACTTCAGCTCCGTGTCATATGCCCATAGCAATGGACATGGAGAAGCTTCAATTAAAGCCGTGCTGGATGGACTGAAAAATGGTTGGAAAATGCCAAGGTTTCCTGGATGGATGAACTACCTCATAATCTATTGACTTATCGTAACAGTCCCAAAAGACCAACTAAGAAAACCCCTTTTCACTCACATATTAAATGGATGCTATTATCCCTCTAAAAGAAGGTCTCCGTACTATAAGAACCACCTTGGTCGACCAAGGCCTCAATAATGATGCATTATGCACTGAACTTGACTTATAATATGAGCCAAAAGAGTTAGCCTTAATAAAGTTGGCTTCTTACCAACAACAACTGGCTAAACAATACAATAAAATAGTCAATCCGAGAATGTTTCTGGTAGAAGATTACACCCTAAGAAAAGTCCTTAGCACTTCCATGAAACCATCAGAGGGAAAATTGGAACCAAACTAGGAAGGGATTTTTAGTGTATTAAATACGACCTACAAGGACAATGTCACTTGGGAACGCTGGAGGGCAGAGAGATACTAAGATCCTGGAATGCATCCAATCTTAAGAAGGTCTAGTTTTTGACTTCTCTATATTTTTTACAAATTTTAGTTTAGGAAAAAAACAATTCAAACTAATGTCGCTTGATAATCATTATTCGAATAAGGGTCACTCGACCCTCGTACTTTCAATATGATTAATTGGATGCTAAGTGTTTCTTTAACTCAGTAATTAGAACATTTTCCAAATGACAAACTCCTTCTATAATAGAACTCCTAGGGATTACAACAAGTTATTAAACTTGTTTCAATAAAGGAATCTCATATGCCAAGCAGTGCCTATAATGACTATAACAAATCGGTGAACAAGTTGTAAAGACTAGAACCCTAAGGTCATTGTCAAAGATCTAACGGACCTCAGGAGTTGCCTCGGCAATAATAAAAGCCCTACAGGGGATCCTTAGGCAAATAAGCCAACTCAAGGTGGTCGCCAATTTCTATTATTTGCAAAAGGTATGCTTAGGAGGATTTCCCATTAACTAGGTACATTCTCGCCATCATCTTACTTAGGCCTAAGAGAGTGAGACGACACGACCTAAAATTTAAAGTAAATGGAATGATATACCTAAGGCATGTTGAACTTTGAGAATGTTCAAACATATAAAATTATAAAACTAACACATAAATATCATTTAGTTGGCTAAAAAGTCAAAGATGATTTCATCTTAATAACATATGCCCCAAGTTGGTTAAGTAGTGTCATTTGGTTGACGAAGACGTCAAGTAACCAGTTAGCAGTCGCCTTTTCAATAAAATAAGTAATAATTATTATGACATGTTTATTCAGCATATGCTCAAAACATGGGAGAAGATTAATAAAGTTCTTTATTAAGATATAAGGTTACAATTACATCAAAGACCAAAAATTACAAAAAGACCTAAAATGGCCTAGAGCAGCGAGAAAAATACTCCGCTACAATCGTTGTCTGACCATCATCTGGTTTTGGGATGAGTTCCCCTATATCTTCATCAAGGTCAAGATCCAGAAGTTGGGGAGGAATTGCATCACTCGAATTCACTTAATCATCTTTTGAGAATGGGTTATGACAATAGGCCATACACTCAATTTGGTATTTGTACCATAGTGTGGACTCTTTGGGAGCCTTCACTACCTTGAGGTGACTTAGCCACGCTCGGGTAAAGGTAATGTCCTTTTCCTCATTAAGCTTTGATAGGGCATCTTCCCAACCATCATTGTACCACTATACTAGGCTTCTCAATGTCCCACCTTGAATGAATACCACAACCTCTTGAACTCCTCTTGGGAATATAAACAAATGCTTTTAGACTAGAGACCTTCTTCCTTAGATCATCATTCTTGTAATGAATGACTTCTCCCACTTGGTCAACCTCAGTTCACTCTAAAAGTTTGAACCTTGAGGAATTTACTTCTTCTTGCATGGAGGAACCTATTTACCCCATCTCTTTAAGATAATCTTTTAGTTTGGCAATCACTTATGTCTGGCTCTTGTACTGCTCATTCCTTTACCTTAAGAACTTATGAGTCTTTACAAGTCCTTGCGAACTTTTAAGATGATATTTAGTCCAAGAATCTTCCTTAGTTGGGAGTTAAGAGGAATGTATCAACCAAAATTACAAATTCCAAATGAAACACACTATACCAATGACAAAGTTTTATCCCATAAAAAAAGGAGTGAACATAGGAAGAAAAGGAAAAATTCCATTGTCATTCATTATTAGAGGGTAGCCAAGGGCCAATGCATTAAGTTCCCAAAAGTAATTACAAGTTACCAAAGGAAAGTTAATTCAAGGGAAAGACAAAATCCTAGAATATGAGTCTTGATCAATCACCTGATCACCAGTAGCAATAACCTTTCCCTTATCAACGATTAGATGCTCCTCACCAAAACCATCGACCACACTAACCTCAACAGAAATGATCTTTATATGATCAGTAAGTTGCCCGCCATCCAAATTATCCTCCTCGAAAGGATCAGAAGATTAAAGAGCTCAGATTCAGCAGGAGTTCCAACTGCCTTCAGAGCTTGGTCCCATACCTTATTGACTGACACTTTGCACCACTAGGCCAGCTACACCTCAATATTGTCATAGGCTTTATTGAATCCCTCACGGTAGCTTGCATCTTTTTCTTTATGGAGATCCTTCTCTAGATTCATGACCTAATTTAATAGGTCTCCATTTAATTGTAGCAGTTCACCATTCTTAGTGACTACCACCTCATGAGTCGCCTTGAGCATGTCATAGGCCTTCACCATCTTCTTCTTCTCTCACTCTGATCCTTGGCGAGCATCAACAAAGGCCTACTTCTCAACCTCTAAAGCATCTTTCATCTCTTGATCTCTCTTGGTGACATAAGAATAAATGTCCAGGAAGTTGGTAAAATCAGGTAGTAACCATATATGAAGAAAATAACAATTAATCAGTGCATAAATAGGGAAAGTAAGGAAAAAAAAATAGTGGAAGAGACTTACCAGGGTCATCCCCTAAGGGGTTTTAGGGGCGATTTGGGATGGTCCAATCCTGGAAGAGTGCTCGCGGTCAGTGGCGAGCACGACCCTCTTCAGTAGGTCTGTGACATGAAAAGGTGTATCTCCCATGCTAGTCTCCTTACTAATTAGGAAATAATGGATCCCAAAGGACTGTAGGACCAACTTCCCCTTCATTTCACTCCTCTCCACTTCTTTCATCTTCTCCTCTTCTTTTTCTTCTCTTTCTCCCTTTTTCTCTCTAATTTTTCTCTCTTGTTCTCTTTCCCTTCTTCTTTCTCCTTCTCGTTTCCAGTGGTCTAGAACTACTGCCCTTGGGGGAATGAGTTACATATGTCTTTAAGGACTGAATCCGATCAGATGAGGGAATCTAGTCCTCATCAACATGCTTTTTTAATAAAGAGTTCATATCTTCTTCTTCTTCTTCTTCTTCTTCTTCTTCTTCTTCTTCTTCTTCTTCTTCTTCTTCTTCTTCTTCTTCTTATTATTATTATTATTATTATTATTATTATTATTATTATTATTATTATTATTATTATTATTATTATTATTATTATTATTATTATTATTATTATTATTATTATTATTATTATTATTATTATTATTATGATCTTTCTTCCCCCTATTCTAAAATAATAAGTTTAAAAGGAATGACCTCAAGAGACTTCAAAATTCGAACTGTTCCTACAGGACGAGAAATAAAGCTAGTGCCTATATTTTTATATTCCAATAGAAAGGTCATCGACCTTGGATGCTCACCGTTCGCTACTCTTTTTCTTGGATTCTCTAAGCCTTTATAAATTCATCAACATCAACCTCACCAATATTAGGCTTCTCTTTTTTGGCACAAGCTGCAAAAACACGAGAAGAAGAACATTAGAGGACAAGAATAAAGAAAATAAGAAACTAACACGTAAGAACCAAAAAATAAGAAGCGACCTGTTTCGTCCTTGCATATGTAACAAACCACCTAATTAAGCCCATATGGTTAGTCCTAAATCAAATTAGAACATGTTTCTCAGTTGGTTCATTCATAGGATCACTATCGCCTTTTTAATTACTAACCACCTAAGTGAGAAAATTAGACTGGTGCCAAGTTTTATCTTTTCATTAATTTAATGAAATACTCATGTGAAAATGAAACAATTTAAACAATCAAAATTAACTGAAATCAACCATTCACAATTTAAATAAACTGACCGAATAAACCATCGGGTCAAATCCAACAAAAATAAAGACAAATAAAGATAAATCTCAACAAGTCTCACATAAACTAAATAAATCTGTGAGCAACATGCTCGAGTAACTGATAGGAAATTTCCATATTAAAAATGATAGGAATGAGGCACAATCAAACTTCCACAACATCCACATATGCTGAGTTAAGTCTGGAATGAGTTAAGTCTAGCGTCCCTGTGGCTGGACACCTAAAAGGTTTTGAAAAAAAATATTTATAGTAAGGTTTCGAACCCAAAACATTTGGAAAAATATTTAACAAATGATGAACTTTCAGTAATAAATATGTATGCATCCTCTTCATATTTTATTTAGTGTTGCACTCCCTTGAGAGCATCCTCACCCCTCCTCTAATGTGCATGACTAATGCCATAATTAATTCCACTAGTTATTTATCCCATTACTAGATAACCGATATAACCCCTTGCAACCACCCTAGTCTAACTGAGTATACAATAATAATGATTTCTAAGTTATTATCAACATTAACTTAATTAATCATCTCCCTTTTTAAATTCATATAACTTTCAAACCCGTTATACATATAATACAATTCACGACCTGTATTAATTTACCCGTATATAATTATTTATCTCATTATATACGTATAACCACATTACAACATTCAGACATATGTTGGAATAAAAATTAATAAATGATAATCACCATCCTCCCGAGTAATAACTCACCGAATGTATATTCTCTAAATTGTATCCCACTAGGTGTATTCACATAACCTAGTTACCCCAAGTCAGAGTCACTTACTAAGTTGGTTAATACCATAAATATTGGAGGCGATCATATTCCTTCCCTGAAAGTGAGATGCCCATCACTCATTTAATGGACACTATGACCTGGGGATATACTCCCCTGTGACAACCCGCTCAAAATAATAGAGGGTGCCCAGCCCTATACTACATTAAATCAGGTATCTCAGATGGCACAGTCTCAACATCAACTGACAATACTAAATAATACAAGGCTAACTACCCGAAATCATTAAAAGTGAATTGTCAAAAATTTAAAACTTTTATTTAACAACAACAACAAAAACAATTATGCATCCACAACCAACAATACACATCTATCTATGATGAGTGATAAGTGTAAACTCCAATAGTATGAAAGAGTACAATACAATGTACAACAAAATCTACATTGAAATACCCGAATATGCTATCGGGTAACAAACAATACAATTCTGAGAAATGAAATGTGAAAGTGTTAGTCTACAACACTTGAATACTAACTCAATATACAAACTAAATCCTAATCTAGATATACAAAGATATGAATAGACTAAAGCAAAGTGCCACAATAGTACGCTACTGCCACAGCTCCACGAATACTGGAGGGATGAACATCCAAGGCGTCCTTGCGGAGGAACACCTGAAGTAGTACAACATATACATGGAGGAGAAAATATAAACGGGTCAGAGCCCGAGTTGAGAACATTTTATAGCAAGTGTATTAAAATGCATAATAATTATATATGCATTATTACATGATGAAGGTTGAATCGAACTCTCCATAAATATCCCCTCACCTCTCAACTAAAGCGCGCACTAAACGTATGCGCGTGATCTCCAAATGGATGCCCAATTCTATTCAGGCAAAAGGATTCTAACTTAAACCAAATTGAATTATTTAATTGAAATCATCTAACTTATCTCCTAATCTACACTTATATATTTCTTTAAATTATAAACTTTAACATTAGTATTATAGTTATCTTTATAATGTTCATTTGTTGAACACATAAAGTGGCATCATCATGCTCATAATCATATCATCACAATACATTAACATTCGTAATTACTAGAATTTCATATATTCTAGTTATGCCCTTATTTGGCATGTAATCAATGTATAATTATATATATGAGTTATTAGCATCAAGATTTAAGGACTAAACTCCTCCCGATTCTCAACACGGCACTGCATTTCGTTCGTGGGACGTCTCGCCGAGGCGAAATCCAAACAAGGAACCCCCCCCCCCCCCCCCCCCCGCTACACTACTCCCGACCGTATTGATCCTCAAGGCTCATTATGCCCTCAGTGTAAGATGCGTGTAACCCAAATTATTATCCAAATTTTAATTAATTAATATTCCCAATTCTCAACAGTACACGATGTTTCATGTGTGGGACATCTTGCCGAAGCGAAATCCAAACAAGGAACCCTCTGTTACACTACTCCTAGAACTATCGATTGTCGGTATATGTGATATATATAAGTATGAGCATTAAGGACTAACTTATACCCAAGTTCCAACATCACACTGCGGTTCATGCGTGGGACGTCTCGCCGACGCGAAATCCAAACAAGGAACCCTCTCGATACACTAATCCTAGCAATGTAAGTCGTTGAGGTCCATTATGCCCTCGATACCCAAGTACAAGGACAAGCAATAATAACCATCCAACCGAGTTATAACTCGAGGTACACAGACTCACATGCTATCATCTTCCAGTAGCCCATACACGTAGCAAACTGGGGCCACCTGGTGGGGTTCAACGACACCCACCTCATGATCAACTCACTCACACAACATCCGGGAAACGGTCATAGTTCCTAACCGAAAAGTGATAACGACACATACCCACGACTTCTCACCCCCAAAATAATAAATATATATGTCATATGATGACCACCATGGACGACTATGACCTGGGGAATATCTACACACTGCTCATCGAGCCAGGGTGCTCACCCCCTACGCACGTAACTTTCCAATGATAGCAAGGAGAGGGTATGCCTAACCATGCATATATACCATTATATAGGGTATACATACATCCCACATAATAAAGATCAACCATCATATAAGGTATACCTTCCACATCATTTTCTTTTTTCATTATACACTCTGAGGCGCAATTGATTTATTGTCATTGTTTAGTATATCTCTCTCTCAATGCACGTAACTTCCCAATGATTGCAAGGAGAGGGTATGCCTAACCATGTATATATACCATCATATAAGGTATACATACATCCCACATAATAAAAATATACCATTATATAAGGTATACTTGCCACATCATTTTAATTTTCATTATACGCTCTTAGGCGTAACAGATTTAACGTCATTGTTTAGTACATCTCTCTCTTGATACACTAATCGTAATTTCTCACATATCTTCCCCACTTAGTATAAACTATTCTATTTCTCGCTTGAAGCTCACATGTCGCTTCTATTTCTGAATTGTCTCTTAATTCTATTTAAATTAAGGATATTCTTTATCTTGATGGACCTCAAGTATCATTTCTCATTTGTGGGAGACATGTCCCAAATCAATCATCAATAAGGATATTTCTATATCCTTATGCACATAAATTAGCATTTATAATTCTCCATCCATAATCAGTTTCAATTCATTTTATCAACCTTTGAAGTTGTCCCATTTTGGGATTTGATCCTAAGATCCAATGTCTCTAAATTTGTCTCATTATTTCATATAATTATAATTGTCATCTCAAAATGGAATCTCCAAATCAAGGTGGGCTTCCCCACTTAGAACATACCAAAATATCTAATCGGTATTCCTCAAATTTAGTCAATATGACTCCAATCATTTCTTATAAAGGAAACTCTCTAAAAGTCTCCAAAACATACTCCAAATAACTCCTATAGAGGTTCATAATCGATAACCTCAAACAAAAAGGGATGAAATTCTCCATAGAAAAATAATCCCACAAAAGCCCTGTTTTCGAATCGATTCGGGCAAATTTCGAATCGATTCGTCCCAGCGAATCGATTCGGGTCATCACACCTGGGATTCTTTCTCAGGCCAATTCGATTCGGCTGGGGTTCGAATCGATTCGGTCACTCAGACCTGGGCACCTGCATATTTTCGAATCGATTCGGTAGGAGGCCGAATCGATTCGGCCCTTCAGAAACCTCGAAAATGGCTACTTTTTGTAAGACTAAAATACCCAAAATTCATTTTAATCATTTTCTCTCCATTTCTCTTAATACCAATCACATATATATCATCAATATTCATCCTAGAATACATATAAACTAATTTCTATCATCAAATCAAAGATCTACATATCAAATCTAATATTAACCCCAAAAGTTAGGTTTTGATAATTTAAACCTAAAACCCAAAGATTTACTCCACAAATCATGCAATAAATGGTACACAACAATTATTTAGCAAGTTTAATCAATTGCCTTGGGGTCATTGGGTCTGAATCCGCCTTGAGATCGCGTATTGCCCGAAAATCTCCACTTTCTCTCTCTTTTCTCCTTGTTGCTCTTCTTTTTTCTTCTTCTCTCTTTCTTTCTTTCTATTTCTCTTTCTCTCTTTGGAGAATTATTTCTCCAGTAGGCTTTTAAGCCCTAAATCCAAAGATACACATCTTTAAATGATAATACACAATTTAAATGATCCGGTAACTTTAATTCGAGTCAAACGGTCCTAATTTATTTCGGAACCTAAATAGACCCCAAGTACAGTCTTTTCGACTTTCTCGACCCTTCCGGACACAACTACACCCTCAGAATCGCCATTCTACACACTTTCTAACGACTCCAAATTTTGACCTCAATTGCCAATTTAATTAATCTCTAATAAAATAATATTTATTTATCCCAAAATAAATAAATCATTATCCCCAAGACCTCAGGTTGTTACACCGCCTTACTCCTCAAGCTAGGGGGTTCACCCTCTACGCTAAACCTCCCCTGATAGCACTAGAGTGTATATAGTAATAGTATCTAGCAACTGATATTAATGCACAATATATATATATATATATATATATATATATATATATATATATATATATATATATATATATATATATATATATAAAATAATCCCTGCTTTACCCTGCACTAAACCTGTAACACTGCCCTATACGTCATAACTTCAGTTTACGGCCCCCCTCAGATTATTAATTAATTGGCACATTAATTAATTTAATTACTTTGGTATCGCTCAACCACTATACCCGGACTCGCCCACTTGATCCGAATTTTAATATTTTGGAACATATTTCTACAAAATTAACCACAATGTGTCACCCATAAATTCCCTCCAAATCCCAATTACTTTCCCTCATAACTGATTAGAATTTATGTCCTATATTTATTTCTCACTAAATAAGGTGTGGGAGGAGGATTTTAATTAACTTCCCCTTATATACTAAAAGTTTTTGACCTGCCAAAAATCCTCGACCATCGATCGATCGATCCCATGCATCGATCGATCGATCAAATAGGTCTTTGAATTCTCCGAAGACCTGTTTTCTGCCTTGGACAAAAACCTTAAATTTATAACTCCTTCTACAGTCTAACCCAAGTCGTCTCATCAATATGATACACTAAAAAAATCATAAGGATCCCCCATCCAGTCCCCGAACCCCGTTTAATTTCCATCATCTTCCTATTTTCTGAATTGGGGAAAAACCCGTGTTATTCGTTAATCATTCTCAACACCAAATTACTATCTCAAATTCGTTAATAATTGGTTTGGGTTTTCACATCTGACCAGTTACTCATAAATCTCAGATTATAATCAGGAGGTTGATTTATAAAAAAAAACATTTTTGTACCCTCTTTACCCCAAAACGAATTTTGATTCTCATGTCACACAAATATGAGTCGTAATACAATTAAATGCTACAGCAAGTTAACCACTTGCCTTATGGTATCGTAGGGTCTGATCCGAAGTTGTGATTCTCAAGGTTGATGATGAAATCCCCTTTGGCTCTTTCCTTTGTCCCCCAAATTGGTTCCCAGTGTCTTTAGCTACTCCTTAGGGTATTCTCTCCCACTATATGTATTCCATAATAAAATCATTTGTTCCCCTTTTCCCTTTAATCAAGTAATTAGGCTTAATCGCATTTTTAGCCTAATGGGCCAAGCCCAACTGACCGAAATACCCCCATATGGGCCCCGCTATGCCTAAAAACATCCCGAGACCTATTTACTACCCCTGTGTACTCTATTCCGGCTATCTTGGCCCTTCCGGACTCAACTGTGAGCTCATAATTGGCATCCGAATAAGTTTATAAAATTTCTTATCTCCCACCTAACTTAGTTTGGAACCCACTCCCAATCTGGATAAGTAAACCCCACATCATTAATACACTTAAGACATAATTAAATATTACTATTTACCTAGTAAAATAATTTCCCATAAATATTAACCAAACATTCTCCCAATTAATATTTATATAAAAAATCCATAATCAATTCCATTAAATTACGACCAATTAATATTTTAAATTTTTCCTAAATTAATTAACTATTAAATGCATGAAATTAACTATTAAATGTGTAAAATTACGGGGTGTTACATACTCACCCCCTTACAAAAGAATTTCGTCCGCAAAATTAAGTTGTACCTGTGGTGAATAGACCTGAATATTGTTCCCGTATATCCACCTCCTGCTCCCAGGTAGACTCGTAAACGCTGTGATGACCTCCCTGTATTCTAACTAGTGGAACAACCTTGGATCGTAACCAACTTGCGCTCACTACGGTCTAGAATAGCAACCGATCTCTTTTTATATGAGATGTCTGGTTGTAAATAAATTTCCTCGAGTGGAATGTTCCAGAAGGCTCTCTCGCTCCGACGATATTTAATCAATGATGCCACATGGAACATGTCGTGTATCCACTGAAGGTGCTATGGCAATCCCAGTTTATATGCTACCGGTCCCACCCTCTTAATAATAGGAAAGGGTCCCACGTACCTCGGTGCTAGTTTACCCTTCTTATCGAACCTCATCACCCCTTCCATAGGGGACACCCGTACTAATACCTGATCCCCACCCTCTAACTCCACATGTCTCCACGAAGCATCAACATAACTTTTTTGCCTATCCTGAGTTATCCGAATCCGCCCTCGAATTATCTCTATCTTGGCAGATGTCTCCTGGAAAATTATTAGCCCTAATAACTTATTGAACTCCACCTCTAACCAACACGCGGGTGAACGACAAGGTCTCCTGTACAGTGCCTCGAACGGTGCCATGCCAATCATGAATTGGTAATAGTTGTTGTACGCGAACTCTACCAAAGGAATATATCTCTCCCATCCTCCCCCAAAGTCTAAAATGCACATCCTGAGCATGCCCTCTACCATCTGATTGACCCTCTCAGTCTATATGTCGGTCTGTGGGTGATAGGTTGTACTCAAATGTAGCTCTGTTCCCATGGCCTTCTGAAAGATCTGCCAAAAATGGGCCAAAAAAACTTTATCTCTGACAGACACAATATTTATTAGCACCCCGTGCAATTTAACGATCTCTGCTATGAATAACTACACATAACGCATCATCTCAAAGTCTGTGCAAATCGACAGGAAGTGGGCCACCTTGGTCAACCAATCCACAGTGACCCATATGGAGTCTTGACTCCTCTGTGATGTAGGTAAACCTGTAATGAAGTCCATGGAGATTTTATCCCACTTCCACCCGAGAATCTCTAAGGGTTGTATCATCCCTGGAGGTTATAGTAACGTTCCTCAGCTCCTCATTCTTTGGCACAATTAACCTCCCATTTAGGTGTAGGCCTCCTTTTGAGCTGATCGACTAACCTTTGGATCCCTTAGCCAACAACAGGCGTACCCTATCCCGACAGATCTGGTCCTCTGACTGAGACCTCACAACTCGCATAATGATCTCCGGTGTGATGAATAATGCCCACATGCAGGCCCTGGCTACATCATCCTCATATCAAAGCTCTCTCCATTTCTCTTTCCAGTCCTTTGATACTTCCCCAGTCGGTCTAATATTCATATCCTTCTGTGCGAAGAGATACTGAAGTGACTTATGATCCGTGAATAAGGTGAACTGCTCTCCATAACCTCAAAGAAGAAACGACCGCTGCTAGCTCTAGGTCGTGAGTGGGGTATTTCCTCTCATGGGGATTTAGCATTCTGGACACATAAGCTATAGCCCGTTCCTCCGGCTGAATCACACCCCCAATTCCTTGTAGTGATGCATCGGTGTAAACTCGATACTCTAGTCCTCCCCTCGGCAAAGCAAGTACGGGTGAAGATGTCAAATTGTCCTTTAGCTCATTGAAATCTAATTGACAATGATCACTCCAAATAAAAGTTATCCCCTTCCGAGTCAGATTCGTCAAAGGGCCCATAATTTTTAAGAATCCCTTAATGAACGCATGTAGTAACCTGCCAATCTCAGAAAGATGCGCACCTTGGTCGGTGACGTGGGCTGCCCCCACTCCCTTATCGCTGACACCTTACTCAGATCCAGAGCAATACCCTAGTCTGACACCACATGACCTAGAAACTGTACCTCCCACAGCCAAAATACGCACTTCTCAAACTTGGCATAAAGATGTTGATCTCGTAGTGTTTGTAGAACCATACACAGATGCTCTGCGTGTTCTCCCTCAGTGTGCGAGTAGATCAGGATGTCATCAATGAACACGATGACAAACTGGTCGAGATACTCTCTGAAAACCCTATTCATAAGATTCATTAACACTACTGGATCATCGGTGAGCCCAAATCGCATCACCCTGAACTCGTAAGATCTAGACCGTGACAGGAAAACAGTATTAGGAACATCCTCCTCTCAGATACGCAGCTGATGATACCCTGGACTCAAATTAATATTGGAGAAGTAAGACGCCCATTTCAATTGGTAAAATAAATCATCAATCCTAGGAAATGGATACTTATGACGTATCATCACTTTGTTCAGCTCCCTGTAGTCCACGGACAACCGAAAGGAACCATCCCGCTTCTTTACAAATAATACCAGTACACCCCACGACGATGTACTCTACTGAATGAAACCCTGAACCAGGAGATGCTGAACCTGCTCTCTGAGCTCACGCATCTCCGAAGGGGCCATACAGTAAGGCGCTCAATAAATTGGCCTCGTACCTGATGATAAATCAATTACAAACTAGATTTCCCTATTGGGTGGCAACCCTGATATTTCATCGAACACATCCTCGAAATCCCTCACTACCGGAATCGAATCCAACGAAACTACCACCTCATGTGAGGTCCTCTCCTCGATATAATACAAGTGTGTGCGCGACCCTCCCTCTGGTAGAGGCATCTCTATTAGTAACATCTCCTATCTCGAAAGGGAGAACACGATTGTACTCTCGTAATAATCTACAGTCACCCGATGACTTACCAACCAATCCATACCTAGGATGACATCGTACCCTTCCATATCTAATACTAAGAGGACCTTCGCTAAACTAAGACTCTCAATCAAAATGTCCACCCCTCGACAAATCGAGTGAATAAATGCCCCTATGTGTACTTGCGACTCTACACACATACGGAGAATACATGTAGTCTCTAGTAACCCAACCCATTTAGCAAGTTTAGATTTAATGAATGAATGAGATGCTACCGTATATAAAATTTTCCTGCCCCTATGACCATGTATGAGAAACATACCCTCAACCCACAATGGCTCCTACTGTGATGGAGGATTAGGAACATTCCAAACATTATACACATGCCCGTAGTGCATTTACCCCTGCTGTTGTGGGGCTGGTGGAGTCAGTGCTGCTTGCAGCATCTGCCCCTGCTACCCCTGTTGGGCACCCTATTGTTGGCCTCTGCCCCTCCGCGAGCACTCCCTCTTTAAGTGTCCTGTCTATCCACAAACAAAAAAATATCTATGACCATCCTCCTGTCATTGGCCCTAACGTGACTGGCCCTGTTGGCCTCCCCCATTATTCCCTTAGACCTGACAGCCCTGAGGAACCTGCTGCTGATTTGGTCCCGATTGACCCTGCCTAAATCCCTATCCTCCCAATCGGAACCGACCATGCCTAAATTTCTCAGACTGATTCCCTTGTTGATTGCTAGTCTACTACTGAGTACCACTTATGTCACCACTAATAACTGCCTCGCCCTACTGGCTCGGCTCCCCTACCCTCTTGCCCCCCTTCGTATGGAAGTGATAATCCTGAAAATGTACAAGAGTGGAATTGACAACATCTGTATACATCACCAAAGCTGGATTACCAATTAAATGTTGCCTGATCCTCCAGGCTAGGCCATCCATGAACCTCGACCTCTTTCACTCCTCGTCGCTCACCTCATTTGGCATAAAGTTCGCCAAACGGGTGAACTTATCCTCATAATCTGCCACTGAACGATCACCCTGAACTTACTCACTAAACTTCTTCCTCATTTCTGCCTCTACCACGTATGGGAATTATTTATGGTCAAACCGCACCCCGAACTCGGATATCTTCATGAAATCTCTGTCCTCAGTAGTGGTAATTGGCTCCCACCACTGTAAGTCTAGCCTCGACAGACGGAAGGTAGCAAGCATATGTTTTTGCACATCACTACACTCCAGAATGCACAGGTGTCACTGAATATTCTTCTTCCAATCATAGGCCTCTACTATATCAGTGCTACCCCAAAACTCTAGTGGGTGACCCTTCTGAAATGTCTCCCTAACTCGCTTCAAAGAAGGTGGTCCCACTGGAGCCTGAATTGCTAGTGCCACTAGAGGCGGTGCTTGGGGCTATAGAAAATGGGCTGCCATAGCTCGTATTGTCAACTGTCTGGGCCACTATCACTACCACCTGAGTAGTGGAGATCAAATCGGGCAGGTTGGGGTGGGTGTGGTGGTACATGTGGCTCCTGATGAGACTCCCTTTACTCATCCCTGGCCTCAGCCCCCTTTGCTCTCTGTCTCTTCGGTCTGATATGAAAATAGATTGAATCGTATAAGTACGCAAGTTATACAAAAATCTAATAGCAGAAAAATGATATCTCAAAAGAGGAAAATGAATGAACATCCCTAATAATAGGGCTCTATAACAACTGAACGCTACGTTGAAATGTAGTAAGATGCACAGATACTAAAGACACTAGAACCTGGTGCTCTGATACGATCTATGACACCCTGCCTAATTAACCCCGGGTGATTAGTCCTAAATTAAATTAAACTAAGTTTCTTAGTTGGTTCATTCTTAGCATCACTGTCGCCTTTTTAATTACTAACCACCAAAGTCAGGAAATTAGACTGGGCTAAGTTTTATCTTTTCATTAATTTAATGAAATTATCATTCGAAAATGAAATAATTTAAACAATCACAATTAACTGAAATCAACCATTCAAAATTTAAATAAACTGATCGAATAAACCATCGGTTTAAATCCAACAAAAGTAAAGACAAATAAAGATAAATCTCAACAAGTCAGACATAAACTAAATAAATCTATGAGAAACATGCTCGAGTAACTAATAGGAAATTTCTATACTAGAAATGAAAAGGAATGAGGCATCTATCAAACTCCCGCAACATCCACATATGCTGCATCAACGAATCCCTAGAATGAGTTAAGTTTGGCGTCACTGTGGCTGGATACCTAAAAGGTTTTTCAAAAAGAAAATATTTATAACAAGGGTTAGAACCCAAAACATTTGCAAAACTATTTAACAAATGATTGACTTGCAGTAATAAATATGTATGCATGCTCTTCATATTTTAGTTAGTGTCACACTCCCTTGAGGGCATCCTCATCCCTCCTCTAATGTCACGAATAACGCCTTAATTAATTCCCCTAGTTATTTATCCCATAACTAGATAACCGATATAACCCCTTACAACCACCCTAATCTAACCGAGTATGTAATAATTATGATTTCTAAGTTATTATAAACATTAACTTAATTAATCATTCCCCTTTTTAAATTCATAGAACTTTCACACCCGTTATACATATAATACAATTCACGGCCTGTATTAATTTACCCGTATATAATTATTTATCTCATTATATATGTATAACCACATTACAACATTCACACATATGTTGAAATAATAAATAATAAATGATAATCACCATCCTCCCGAGTAATAACTCATCGAATGTATATTCTCTAAAGTGCTATCCCACTAGGTGTATTCACATAACCTAGTTACCCCAAGTCAGAATCTCTCACTAAGTTGGTTAATACCATAAATATTGGAGGCGATTATATTCCTTCTCTAAAAGTGAGTGCCCCTCACCCATATATAGACGCTGCGACCTGGGGATATACCCGCCCTACTCCTCAAGGTAGGGGATTCACCCTCCACGCGCAACCTTCCCTGATAGGACTAGAGTATATATAATAATAATAATAATATCTAGCCATTGATATTAATGCACACACCATATATATACACTATCACATATATATATACTAGTATATGCCCATGTCTGAAGGCACAGTGAAATTTTCTCAAAATACGTAATCGCAAAACGGCAAAAACCCTCCTAATAGCTAATCACAAAACGACAAAAAAAATTCAAAGTAAAAAATTGCAAAATAGCAAAAATTACGTTCCCCGAAAAATTATAGAGCGATCTAAAGTATTGAATGTGTAAATAATTTGCGTTAATTTAACACAAATCTGAAAACAATTTAAAAAATTTGGGCAAAATTTCCTTTATTTATAGGATCATCCCCCCAGTTAAAAAAAATAGTCCACAATACAGATAGTAATAGTCCGTCTTAGACCTCTCATAAACATCATAAACATCAAATACAAATTTAAACATCGCACAAACAAAATCATGAATTCAACGCAATTCATGAAATATACAAAATATCAATCAGCCTCATTCACATTGTACCTCAAATAAATAAAATGTCAATTAAAAAAAATGGACATAATCTCCTTTGTTTATTGAACTATCCACCCTGCTTAAGTGACAACATCACTTTCAACAATATTCAAAGAGCCCAAAAATAATTCACAAAAATTATAGTTCAAAGGATGAACTCAATTTGTAACAACAATACGAATAGTACGCAGGCAATGGTTTTTTAATTCTTATGGTACATAATATACTCGAACGTTGGTCAAGTTGATCCTTTCTTCCAATATTGAGCACCTACATTGAAGAGAAAAAAATACAGTTAGATAAACGAAAAATAAATTAAGATTTTCAAACCAAATGAACAGTCATTCACTATTTTTAGGTTTGTATTAAACTAAACTATATTCACCATACTTTTTTTCCACGAAAAATGAGCAAAAATTATCTCATGTTAAAATGTAATAACAATATTATTGATCGGATTAAGATAACATATATGAAAAATAAAACAAAATTAAAAGCATCAACCAAGGACTACAACCCACCTAAATCCTAAGAGCCACCAACGCAACACCAAAAAATTACATTAGAAAAACTACAAAAATTAAGCAAAAAAGTGGAACATAACAGAAGAGGATATCATACAAAAAGAAGAAGACGAAATTATAAAAATCTGCATGTGTCACCTTAAGAATATTCATAACGATAAACTTTTGACCAACCTAGATACAATTTGTGAAATAATTTTTTTGGCACAATTTTGTTGTGCCTTTGAACGTGTTCCTCTTTGGTGCATTATGTGCCATTTGCAGTCTCAAGAACAAAATCCCGCATACTAAATGACAGTCTCGAGCAAAATTCAGCATACTAATCCATACAAAATTGAGCATACAAAATTGAGCATACTAATACA
This sequence comes from Sambucus nigra, assembly GCA_949130495.1. Classification (NCBI taxonomy): domain Eukaryota; kingdom Viridiplantae; phylum Streptophyta; class Magnoliopsida; order Dipsacales; family Adoxaceae; genus Sambucus; species Sambucus nigra. The sequence goes on along the minus strand of OX422218.1, from coordinate 9,513,981 downwards.
GCAAGATCCCGCGTACCAAATGACAAAATTCAGCATACTAATCCATACTAAATTCAGCATACAAAATTCAGCAAACAAAATTCAGCATACTGATTCAGCAAAATCCCGCATACTAAATAACACGTTGTCAAAGTGTTCTTAATTATGAAAAACACGGCATTGAACATCCGTAAAATTCAACAAACTTGTAAAAGAAAAATACAACATATATGCAGAACATATAACCATTACAACCATCTCATACCTTCATCAAAACACCTTAAAACGCAAACAAAAACACCAAATAATATCTCAAGTTCACATGTCGCTATTGATTACCCATCTCCACCATCTGGTCTATAGCAATAGATAACAAAGATATTGTAAGTAATCACAAAATAAACTATAAAAGATAGAAAATTGGGTAAATGAAAGAGCGTACTGAAAGAACAAAAAGGCGACAACAACTTAAAGACAAAACTCTTACAATCTGAAGTAAACACAAAGTATTGAGGCAACATATTCCTATTCCCAAGCAATTACTGTCAGAATTAATTTTAATAAATACTAGACACCTGAATAGATGGTAATTGAATATACTAAAGAATAAGAAATTTCTTAAGAGCATACAAATGAACCAACTTAAGCAGGTGAACTCTATAAATACATATTTTTCGGATGCCATGTAAGCTAGAAATCGAAGCAATATAAGTATACAAACATACTGATAGCCAATAGAACAAAACAGAGTAGAAATCCCACACCTAAAATCAAAAAAAGTAATCAAGTCCCTGGACGACAATATCAAAAGATGTCACAAAATAATTAAACTCCAATAATAATCTAAATAGAAACTGACACTCTAAATAATAGTCATTACAATGAATAGTGTTTGTTTCTAACATTTAGCGAAATTTAAAACCAATATATCAACAAATTCCCAAATTAGCAACTAATTATAAAGAGTAAAGAAGACCAAGATTGATTCCCCCCTTGTGATAGAAAAATAACACCATTTTAATCAATATTGATCTCATCAATATTGATTTAAGAAAAAGGAAACTAAAAAGAAATGGTTTAAGAAAAATAAAAAACTATGACAGTAGAGAAAACAAAAAATCAGTACAAATAAGATGTTGAAAACATCTTAACAAAAATAACGAAATAAGTAATTCTACAACCCCTTATTTGAACCCTACAAAATTGGGGTTTCGAAACCTTAATTCAAACTTGTAAATGGAGGTTTACCTGATTAGGTTCTTGAGGGAGATACTAAGATCATCTGCAAAACAAAAATATAATAAAAACATTAATGTTCAAAAACATTGATTATAGAAACAAATTTTAGATTACTAATTTTTACAAAACTTAAAGCTTCAGTACCCTTTCTTCGTTGTAACTCCCTCGTGTCAACAACTTCATTCTCTTCCTATAGGTAATCTTCAATTTCCACTGGTGTAAGAACTCCGTGTTGTAAACAGAACATCACATCAAAACCAAAATAAAAGTAAGATCTTACCTCTCACCGGTGGCAGCAGCAGAAAGAAGGGAAGGAGGGAAGCTCGACGGGGCAGCAACTGGCATCGACCGACAATAAGGATGCATCAGCAGGGTGTCTCCGTGTGGAGTTGGGAAAGATAAGAAGAGGGAGTGTATCATAGAGAGAACAAAAAGTTTGTTAATTCAGATTTTGTTATCGAGGAAAAATCCTCCCTTGCGTGTTCTGAATCGCTTGAACCATATCCACATATCCAACTGAAAAATCCATATCAATTAGACATCCAATCGACAAAGCAGTAAACTATAAAGTAATCATTAAATTGAAGCTATATAAGCTTTGATAAAATAGCAAAATGCATCCCGATGCCGCAATCTGCGGATTGGACGAAATATGAAAATTGTGACTCAGAGAAATTGGGTCGTAAAGTCAACGGAAAAAATGTTTTAGTCACACAACTTGTATAATCTAAAAAATTAGATTTTGAAAATCGATTATAAATGTAGTTTGAAAATTTTGAGAGAAGGAGAAGCTACATTTTGAGAGAATCACGGCTTCTTGGTCACCACCCAACAGGAAATACAGATGCCTGAGATCTGCTGCAGTTGATAAATTGAAATTTCGTGCAAGCGTATGCTTGGTATTGCCTGAGAGCTTCTTGGAACGCTTGATAAATTTAATCATGTAGTGGATCTTATGCTTGGTATTGCCATTTGCAAGAGTACTATCCCGGCAGAAAACATATCAAATCGATCAGGACTGTTCAGCTGCAATAATAATGACAAAAATAACTTAGAACACTTAATTTTAGAAACCTGATTTTTGTACCCCACACATAGATGTATTCTATAGTAGTAACCGAAAGGCATTTAATAGATGGATGTTATATGATAGACCTCACTTCAAATAACTATATCATATCAAGTCTTGCATTTTAGTTACATTATTTTGAGGCTCCTCAAATACTTTCGCAAATGTTGGCTGCGAGTGAACATTGTGTGTATTTCTCTTTCTTATGTGCAAGTGTTTTGAAATTAAAATTTAAGGTATCTTTAAAAGGATAGTAATAATGTAAAGTACAACTTGAATAGTTACAAAACAATAGAAAATAGATACAAAATACTAATCCCAATTGATGAAATCTGCAAATCTTTTTAGGGTCATGAAGAAACTAATCAAACAGAATCAATATACAAATGGTTTATGTGAATGAAATGAAAGTCATAACCTGAAATTATTAAGGAAAGTGTTAATTACAAAAAAATAATTCAACCCTCTATTATTGGAAGCAGTAGAAGTTCCCACTTGCTGCCCCAACACCCCAAGCTCGCCCAGCAGCTAACCCAAACCCAGCTCTATGTTAAACCCAAAATTGTCCCAAAATGATTATGTAAATAGCTTTAAATTTAATATTAGATGCAAATTATGACCTCAATTATCACTTATCATATATATTGAAACAAAATAGTAAGGCATGTAAATGAGAGCAAGGCAAGTAAACTCTAAAAAGTTCAAAAATAAAAATAAAAAATCAAACAAATATACCAACCGTGAAGAAAGTACCTCATATGTAAAATCTCTGCATATGTCCTCTTCACCATGAAGAAAAGGCAAACAAAAGTTGAATAAATTTAGATCTGAACAAACATTTTACCTGGTGTCAAGAAAACCAAACATATACCAGTACACAAAAAAAAAAACATGAATCGATCAGTTTGTGTGTGATCACTGTGTGTGATTTGTGTGCGTGTGGTATTGTGTGCGTGTGTCTCTGTGTGTTTTTATGTTCATGTGTGTGAGTGGGGCCGGGGGGTGGGGGGGAGGGGGCGGTGGGGGGGTTATAAATTAGTGAGAGGGAGAGAATGAGAGCGGGGCGGGTAGGGTTAGAAGAGAGATAGAGAGATAGATAGAGAGAGAGAGATTGAGAGTTGTGTAGTGGGTTTTGAATTAAAGTGATGAAAGTGAATGAGCGGGGGAGGTTTGTGATTCAACCGTGTAATTTTGCCAAGTTGTGAAATCACAATGGTTAAATTGTGATGTCATAATGATGTGGCACAACCTGACACCTTTAGATCGTTCCGAAAAATTTGATTCCAACCGTTAATTCAGTGACACTATTCAAACACCCCTCTCTCTTATTATATAGATATGCATAGTGCATATATGCAAGCCTATATGCATCTGCATATATGCATCTACCTATGCTACATTATGCATTTGCCTGCATATATGCATATGCATATATGCTACATATATGAATATTGCATATATGCAATGCTTGGTTTACCCAAATATGATAGGACCATACATCATATAACAAAGAGGGGAAAAATCCAATCTCACTCACTGAACTAATGAGAAGTTCAACTGCAATCTTCCTAATTACCACACCAGTGTATTTCTTATTTTCTCACCCATTTTTATGGAATATAAAGTAAAAAATTGAAAATAATATGAAGTTAAAATGTTGAAAGAGAAAAACAGGCTAAGATCAGCAATGTTGAAAGAATATGAAGTAAAATGTCGAAAGCATACAACCATATATACCTTAGGATGTTCCTTGAAGTTGAGAAGTTTCCACCACTCTCCATTCACAGTCCCGATATGGTCCTTTTTTCGATCTCGCAGAGTAGAAGAACACATGAATATAGTATGGAAACTAAAAAAAATCATTATAATAGAAAGACATTTATACAAAAAAGTAGTGGTGGTATTATCCTTTGTGAATATGTGATTCAGATAAAAATAATTAAACATATTAGTACTCTCCAAAATGATAAATTAGAACTCTCGAAAATGACAGATTAGAACTCCCAAATAGGATATAACACCAGAAAGCCATGAAATAGATTTGAATCTATATAATATGAAACTAAAAATCCTAGAAGTAGAATCACATATAAGAGAGAGGGGTTACCTGAGTTAAAATGCAAAATCAAGTTTACTGAAGACATAGGGGGTGGCAGCCTGCTGAAGACAGACAGAGAGTAGACAAAGAGTTGGGAATCAGCCTTGGGAACCTTATTTGTGTCATCAAACCTTTGAAAATCATCCTTGTTCTCTCCTATGTCCATATCTACAATTTGAATATCGCCAGATCCCGCACGTGAATTGGAAGTTCCATCTCTGTGTTCCTTTTTTGGGCGCTTCCTTTTTGAAATATGCAGCCCTATACCTTCCAAGGTTTAGTGGTCAAATAAAGATTATAAAGGGCATATTGTAAGTAGGGTATACTTGACATCACAAACTAAATAACAACAATATATACTCAATTTGTACAGAATAATAAAAAGTCACAGAATTAATTCATACAGATTCATTATAAATTACATAATGGACTAACTTTATGAATTTGCACCAGCGCCAATCCACCAACTTTTCCCTTTAACCCAAACCAATAAGTCGTCAAAGTAGCGGCAACATAATTGGATTATCACCTGTAATTTCCAAGAGTACACAGAACAAACAAAAGTTACACATTTTTAATGTTATTTCAACATACCTAAAGAAAATAAAAATCTAAAAAAACTCGCATAAATACCTACATTATAAATTTTAAAACTTAGTACCCCCCCCCCCCCCAAACCCCCATTTGGCACCTACTGTATGCCAACAGTATGCTGTTGTATGCTTGCATATATGTTGTTCATATATCCAACATATATCTTTTTTTTCCAACATACATCCATACAGCTGCTGCATACCGTAAGTCAACTATATACCATATATGCATATAAATAATCAACAATATACCATATTTTAATGGCATCCAAGAAGTAAGTGTTAAGTAGGGGAATTTTGTTTAAGTAGGGGAGAACCAAATTGAAATCTCAAAACTACAAAAATATCAAAAGTTATACTGAACCACAACATTTTAGTATTCAACCACAAAATTTTGATACAAAAGTAGAGTAAATATATATGAATTGAAGTGAATACATACCGAAGCGGAATTAGCGGGCCAACATCCGTATCCTTTTGAATGTTGAATACTCCTGGAAATAATTGTGAACATCATTCAAATATCACGAACTGCCTCTCGAATGACGCAAAATCTCTGGCAGAGCAGAGTATGCGCCATCTTCTTGCTTAAAGATAGAAAATAGAGAGAAACATATTACCAGAAACTTTGGATGCTGAAGTCGAGAGATGGTCAAGGGGGAAAGAAGTTAACCTCTGTGCTTGGCTTGAGATGTCGAATTCAGCACTGCATTGTGAAGCCATTTCTACAAAAACAAAGATATAGTACCACGATTAACAAATTAATCATCTGTGAGAAAACATCAATGTGAATTAAGTTATTCATAAGTAAATAGGTTAAACATATACCTTCAAATGCTAACTATCAATTCTTATCCAACTAATATAATTTGGGAGAAGTACTAAAGTTTTCCATTAGTTGTATCTAAACACCGTATAATAAAGATTATATAAAATAGTCAATGGAACATGGCAGCAACATTTTTTATATCGCCAAGAAAACAGGTAGCAACATAACCGAAAATATCACCCCAAATTAGCATAAATGAAAACTGGTTCCAACAATTTTTAATAAGACAATTATGAAGAGAATATTTAATCCTATAAACATAATATAGAACCAAGCATTCGACCTTTCACCGCAACTCAAATTCGAGAAAAAACTTATGCCATCGTCATCTTTAGATAACAAATCAATTTCAAGAGCATTTCATTAGTAACAAATCAGGTAACCCACATTCAAAGAAATGAATACAATGAAGATGAAATAGTACACATTCACTTAATTGTACTCCACCGATCCACATCTAACATTTATATATCCTACTTCTCTAAGAATTAATGATGAAAATTTTGTTTTAAATATAAGAAATATTGTTCTAAACCACCAAAAAAGTAGCACCTGAAACTAATTTAAGAAGAAAAAATATTCTCAATGCTTAGAACATTGATAACCCCTTTTAATGTCACTTCACAATGAATTTTTTTATTTTTGTAATGGAAACTTATGAACAAATAGGATCCAAAATAGGATTAAAAACAGAAAGAGCTAAACAGAAGGATACTATACCCCATTCATTTCATGTAGAAGGACATTTCATCCCTGCCAAGTCGAAATGCCATACCTGTTCGAATATCATATTGAATATGCGCATTGGATCGCAAATGGCATACTTGTTCAAGAGGTAATGTATATTAAAAAATAACTATCCAGCGAGTCCTCTAAGCAAATTTTATTCCATTAAATAAAAAGACTTAGTTTGTGCACCAAATACAATAACGTGACCCGTTTTATTCAAAATTTGAGAGATATGCATGATCATTTTCTAAAACATAAGAACATGTTTAATATAATTTATTTCAGAAATATTAACACGACTTTATGAATAAAAAGCAATACATGAAGTATAGTCCCAAAAATTATGTAGATAACTTTGTTTTCTAATCCAGAACCAAAACATGTAAGTTCCATACGGACCATTCATCAACATTACATATTTGTTCCCTATCACAAACTCAAAACCAAGGCTTCTTGGCATTTAAGCTAAAAAAAACTCTATAAATGCAATATCACCAACAATAATCAGTTTTAGATGTATATTTGGAAAAAATAAAGGATCTAAACCTTAGATTTAGAAAATAGGAGGGAGAAAAATTAGTACATGCGATTTGGTAAATTAAACAGGCGATGTAAAAGGGCAGAAGCGATGTATATCGGAACCTCCGCTGTTTTTCCTATGATCGCACCTACGGATTCATCAAATTGAACATCTTCAATGCCTATAAAGAAATGTGAAAGTAGAAATGAATTGTAGTATATGAAAACTCAAGTACAACTACCTATAGTGACCATGACCTGTAGCTTATGTATGAAATTGGGTAGCGCCAAAATGGCTTGGGAAGATCAGGCTGTAACCGAAAAAACCCAGCAATCATCATTATGATTACAACTGCAATGACCATGCGGTTCTAAACTTATAACCAAAGTAAGAAATTTAAAAGGAACATTTTCTCAGATTCATCTAGTGTGAACATTTGTAGGACTGAAATGGAGGACAAAGTCAGGATGAGAAAAATGCAAATAAACAAAATTAGATCTGCAAAGTTAGATCCAAAGTCATACAAAGTTTAAACATCACTAACATAGTTATTGATTAAGTTTAAACAAAACTAAACTTCATATGCTATTGAATTAAATTTGGGACAAATCATGAAAACATATGGTATTTTGGACAACCCAAAACAAAGGCATGGAAAAGATGTTATATACAATAATTAGAAAAGAAAACAAAGGGAAACTGATACTAAAAGTTAGCTCAACACAGATGAGGAGAAATTGGACTGATTTCAACAAAATGTGGGCAGCATAAAAAGGGGAGAGAACAATGTATATACCTTAAAATGAGATCTACAAAATGTGGGAACCATAACAATAGATCCGAAAATAAGATCTGCAAAAAAATTAAGCCAAATCACACCAAATAATTAGATCTGCAAAATACCAATATTGTCAAAAAAAAAGAAAAATAAATGACAGAGCCGGAAATAAGAGAAATGGAGCAGGGTCGTTTGCGTACATGGGTGAGAGATAGGCGTCGGGGAGGTCGATTACTGGCGGGGCTGGGTGACGTGAGGGTGGCAGCACGGGGATGAGGGCTGGGCGAGGTGAGGGCGACAACACGGGGATGAGGGCGACAGCGTGAGAGAAGAAGAGGGGGGATAGAGAAAGGGAGAGAGAGTGACAAATGAGAAGACGGCTAGGGTTACTCCAAAATGAGTGTAAGGGAGATTAAGGGAAAATTATCACAACCCCTCATTTGCGAGTGATGTGGCAAAATGTAGACCCTTTGATTACTTTGATAAACATAAACAAAAGATGAATAGTAAAACACCATTGTCCCATATATATATATATATATATATATATATATATATATATATATATATATATATATATATATATATATATATATATATATATATATAATTAAAACAATCCCGGCTTTACCGTGCACTAAACCTGTAACACTGGCCTATACGTCATAACTTTAGTTTATGGTCCCACTCAAATTATTAATTAATTTTCACATTAATTAATTTGGTATCGCTCAACCACAATACCCGAACTCGCCCACTTGATCCGAATTTTAATATTTTGGAATATATTTCTCCAAAATTAACCACAATGTGTCACCCATAAATTCCCTTCAAATCCCAATTACTTTCCTTCACAATTGATTAAAATTTATGTCCTGTATTTATGCCTCAATAATTAAGTTGTGGGGGAAGAATTTTAATTAACTTTCCCTTATATGCTAAAACTGGCCGACTTGCCAAAAATCCCCGACCATCGATCGATCTATCAAATAGATCTTTGTCTTCTCTGAAGACCTGTTTCTGCCATGGACGAAAACCTTAAATTTCTAACTCCTTCTACAGTCTAACCCATGTCCTCTCATCAATATAATACACTAAAAACGTTATAAGGAACCCCCATCAAGTCCCGAAACCCCATTTAATTTTCATCTTCTTCCTATTTTCCGAATTGGGGAAAAACCCGTGTTATTTGTCAATCACTCTCAACACCAAATTACTATCTCAAATTCGTTCATAATTCTTCTCGATTTTCACATCTTACCAGTTACAGATAAATCTCAGATTATATCATGAATCTCTACAAGAATTTCAAATCAGGATGTTGATTTACAAAAACCCCATTTTTGTACCATCTTTACCCCAAAACGAATTTTGATTTCCACATCACACAAATATGAATTGTAATACAATTAAATTCTACAACAAGTTAACCACTTGCCTCATGGTTTTGTTGGGGCTTATTGGGAGCTGTGATTCTCAAGGTTGATGATGAAATCGCCTTTGGCTCTTTCCTTTGTCCCCCAAATTGGTTCCCAGTGTCTTTAACTGGTCCTTAGGGTATTCTCTCCCACTATATGTTTTTCACAATCAAATCAGTCATTCCCCTTTTCCCTTTAATTAAGTAATTAGGCTTAATGCCTTTTTAGCCTAATGGGCCAAGCCCAAGTGACCCAAATACCCCCGTGTGGGCCCGACTATGTCTAAAACCATCCAAATACCTATTTACTACCCCGGGTACTCTATTTCGACTATCTTAGCCCTTCTGAACTCAATTGTGCACTCAGAATTAACATCCAAATAAGTTTATGAAATTTCTTATCTCCCACCTAACTTAATCTAGAGCCGACTCCCGGTTGAGATAAGTAAACCCCACGTCATTAATACGCTTAAAATGTAATTAAATATTACTATATACGTAGTAAATTAATTTCCCATAAATATTAATAAAATATTCTCCCGATTATTACTTATATAAAAATTCTATAATTAATTCCTTAAAATTAACTATTAGATGAATAAAATAACGGGGTGTTACAACATAGTCTACAATTATCGGGCCCCGTGGCTTCTCGCCTGTAAAAGTGGTGATCGCTTAAATAAGTTGTGATACCAATTTGTAGAATCGCTACAGCGGAAATATTGTGACTTCTCAAATAAAATCCAATTTTGATTAATCCCAAATTTTAGTTAAATCCTAAAACATGTATCTAGATGATTTATCCAATAAAATAAAGCATGCAGGATAAAACAAACAATTTCAGGAAAAATCCCCCAAAGGGACAAAACCTTTTATTTCACTATAATTTGTAAGAAAACGGCTTACATGGATTACAATGAAATAGGGTGACATACGAAATACCCACAGGTGTCAGTTCCGATATCTCGGTTGGAACTTTCCCTTTCCAGGAGGGCAACAGTGAATAAGAAGACGACTCCTCCACAAGTTACGGGTGGAATTTTCCCTTTCCAAGAGGGAAGCAATGAAGAAGAAAAATGGCTTCTCCATAAGAGTGAACTTTATAAGGACTCCCTCCACAACAACATGCCACTGTCAGTTGTAGACCTATTCCCACAAAGTATAAACAAGAGCAAAGTATGTTCTTGAAAATCAAAACAATTCACTAAGGCATATGGGAGTTTTGTGAATTGAAAACAAAAAGGGATTAAAACCCTAAAGGAAGAAGCCTAAAAGAATTCTACTTTCGCAGTTTTTTTATTCGTCAAAATGCTGTGAATTCTTAATGAAAACAGAACCATAGAATGAGATTTAATAGAAAATCACGCCGCCTAAAAAACAGAGCTCATTCGAACGAGATCAGCATGTCGCTCGAATGAAGGACAAATGTCATTCGAACGAGATCTCACAAGATGCAATGTCGTTTGAATGACAAAATCAGGTCATTCGAATGACCTATCAAATGAGATTCCACAGGTACTTGTATATAATTTCAATAGGAACGCGTGGCCGCGAGTTTCGTATTTTTTTGATTTTTTATGAATTAGATATGATTTTTCTACGGAAAGGTGTCCGAGAACAAAATTTTTAGAAAATTTTTTTGTAAAAATATCCCAAAAGCTCTAAGTGAAAAGTTAAGGTATTTAAAACATAACCTTACCAAAGTAAACTTCGCGGAGTCTTGAATGGTGATGAACTTGAGTAATTTCGATCCGTCTTTGATGTAGATGTCTCTTGAATGCTCTTCGACGGTGTAGCAGTATATGACATAATAAATTGTTAACGGACCTATGAAAATATGTCCTTATATCGCCCTCACCAGCAGGTGGACGTTGCCAGTTACTAGCAATGAAACCCTTCCCCTAATAGTCCTGATGGGAATCCAGAAGATTCACCATTAGAACCCGCTCAGCTTTTCTAGTCTTCGAATACAATAGACCTTCCTTTGTTTGAGACCATACGTAAAAATATCATATCTCGAAAAGACTTAATTTTGTTCCGTGATGATTATTTATCCAATGGAGAGCATTAATTATCTTCCAAACATTCGGGTCCCACTGGGCAGGTACGATATCAAAAAATTTAAAAACATTTTGGTACAACTTGTTTGGGGAAAAATCAAACTCCTTAGATAATCATGAGGGTGTGAATTCATTCCCACCTTCTATCTAATGAACATTTCTAGGAAGGGGGGAGAAGTTGATTTCAACCCAATGAGGAATGTTGTATTTCTTTTTCAATTCTTCAGGAGATTTTCCATCAACGTTTTCCATGAATGTAAGAGAACCCTAGCTACAGTTAAAAAAAAAAATTTGAAGAAGAGGAAAACATAGAAAAGATAAGATAAACTTACAAGGGATTGACGAAGCACTAAAGAAAAGGAGAATCTTAGAAGACAAACGTTGTAAATCTTAGCGAGAAAGTAAGAAGATACATTAAACTAAACACACAATATTGTTGTATCTTTGGTTTGAAAACCAATAACAATGATTAAACACGATCTTTCCCAAGATTTTTGGCGGTACAAGTGCCTGGTTGGACAACAACACTCTCTCATGTTCTAGAGACATACAAATATGGCACAACATTTGGCTCATGAGAAGTGTACCCTCAACAAGTTTGTCAGATCTTGAAGAATGCCATTTCAGTTCTAAATAAGAAGATTTCAAGTTAAAGGCCCCTGATTTAGGTTAAAATTATTGGCCCAGAACCCCCAATTCCCAAAATTTTAGGGGCAATTATGGGGACCCATTTATTATGGTCCATCCGAATAACCGAAAAAGCCCAGGCTATTTATGAAGATTCTTGACCCAAATCAGTTTATCGACCAACATATGTATATTTAACATGTGCTAAAATAGTCACGGATATATTCCAATCATGCACCAAAAATCCCGACCGAGGTATTCCGGTGATGGACGGATTCATTATTTTGTATATTTTATACCCAAATTTATACCTTGTTAGCCCTTTTTATTTTATTTAATAGTTTATTAGGATAATTTTATTAAAAAGTAAAAAAAAATGTAAGAATGATTGAGTTCATATTGAAAATGGAAATTTTAAGTAAAAAATGGGCACTTCGATAATTTCATAATATTATTGTGCTAATTTGTGAAAAAAGTTACAAAGTGAAAATTTTGCAAGTACTGATGGAATTTGGTACAAATTGACAATCAACTCGAAAAAAGCGCGAAAAAGATGATTTTTACGGTCGTTCGAATAAAGTTTTTTTTATTCTCAGATTTGGATGAAACTCGTGTGTGTGTTCATCAAGAAAAGATATGAGTTTTTGAGTGGAAGGAAATTTGGTCCCTTATCATGATCCAAATATTAAAGAGGTGGAGATATAGCTTCCAACATTATTCGGCCAATCAGGGAGAGTCCCACCATAACTCAAATACCTTACCACTTGTCCTAGGAAAAGAACCCTTAGGCTCATAATTTTGAAAAGGAATTTGGAGGAGAAATTTTAAGTGATCATAATCAATTAGAGGGCCAAGTTTTTTATTTTTTTTAGAGGATTGAAGATTACTGGGAGATAATTCATTGTAGGTTTGATTTATTATTGAAAATATCTACTCATTCTTGCAATTTATCTTTCGTTATGGTAGCTTGATGCTTATAGTAGGATTATGGTGAAGTTCATAATAACTAGCTAATATTGTCATGTTAATTTTATTGTTGTCGATTCCCTACTCGTTCGAATTGTTATTAAAGATTCGGTATTCAATTTAAAATGACACGAGAGTATGTTTTAAAACCTTCAAAATTATTTTGCAAATCAAGTTGTGAGATTAAATGTAGTAATTTTTTATGGATTATGCTTGCACTTTTATTATTTTTATAGTCCATGCTTTAATACAATTGTGAATTTTTAAACTTGTATTTTCTAAGTGAATAAGGATTTTAGCCGTCTATTATAGGAGTTAAAAATATTTTGAACATAACTGTCATATTTTCCGAATTAAATGCGATGAGAGTCGGTTTTATTTGAATTATAAAAAGGGAATGACAACATTAAATTAGTGTGAAATATTAGTTACGTGATAAATGAATCCCGAATCCTAATAATTTTCTAATTGTTTAGAACTCTCGTGTGTTACTCTCGTTTTTTGTAGTCGCTATTATTTAGTTAATAATTATTCTCTATCGCTTTTAGTCTAGCTGGACAGTTGCAATTCTTTTAAAATTAAAATTGACAAATCTTTATGGGTTCGACCCGTACGTACACTCGAAAATTTATAATAGCCCGTACTCTTGTGGTATTTTATAAATCAACAACAAGTTTTTGACTTCATTGCTGGGGATTTGTTGAAATTTTTTTAAAAAAGAACTTGCAAATTTCAGACTAGTTTTTTCTTTTCGCATTTTTTTGTTAGTAAAAGATTTCCAAATATAAAAAAAAATAATCTCAAAACAAAGTAAAAATGAACATTATAAATTTTCCGTTATCTTTATCAAAACCAAAAAAAATTGATTTTAGTTTTTTTTAATTAATAGTACTTGTAGAACAAGTTTATCACAAATATTTGAAAAAAAAAACGAAATTTGTTTTTTTTGTGGTAATTTCCAGAAGTGTTATTTTTAGTAAGTATTCCTTAAAATACAAAAACAAAATATGTTTTTTGAGTAGTAATTTAAGAATAGAAAAAAAATATAGAAATTGCTTCATAAGTGCGCTTGGTTATTTTTGTTTTTGTGTTAAATACACCACTAATGCGTGTGTCGTGTTATTTTTTTTCTTTTTTTTATTTCTTTATTTTTTTGTGTGTGTCTCACTTTAAGTTTGGTGTAGTTTTTTTTATGAAGTACCTTAAAAACATAAAAAAAAACAAAAAGAAAAAGGGGTGCAAAAGTGATGAAGAATTCAAAAAAGTGTGCAACGGTGACCAAATGTGAAGAAAACATGTGCACCGTGCCATGAGCACAAGGAACTCATGGGGACGACTGAAACGTAGGCAATATTTTCCTTCGATTAACATCAACTTAAACTTCGGCTCAACGGAAAAAAGTGACCATATAATGTCCATGTCGGTGGTACATTTTTGTATGCTCCTACGTGATTTAATTTCACATTTAAATTAACACGTTGCATAAATTGACTTAAGGGAAAAACTCTTAACGATGCTAGAATTAAAAGCTACTCCAACGCAAACTTATCAAATTAAGTCCATTTTACCAGGTCCAGGATTGGTGGTTTTTAATGAGTCTTCGTACCGACCACCTCCCCAGATGAAAAAAAGTGGGATTTGAGCGATACCCATAGTTGGTCGTCATTTAAATTCTCCCTTATCAAAGAGTAGGGGTTGTCTGAATAGTTGAATCTAAATTGCTTTGTATTATCTTATGTGGTTTTGAGTCAATTATCATTGCTTTTGCATTCTCATAAAAAAAATTAAAAAAAATTCATGTGTTGTACATTATAATGGTTGATCCTTGTATTGTAATCCGATCATTGTTCTTATATTCCTTTATTGATGCTTTGGACTTGTTTTTACAAAATACTAAAAATTTAGATGGCTACGTATTTCAATTTGAGTCGGATGTGTCAGTAATCATTTTAAAAATTAAAGAAGGTATGGATGAGAATCCAACCCCTTTAATTATTATTTGTCCACCAAAGTGTATCAACTGGAAAGAGGTAAACAAACAATATAATTATGCTATTTATAAAAAAAATCATCAATTAAATGGGGATAATAAATTTTGTGAGGAGAAAAAAATTGACAATCTTAACACATGTAATACTTGTGCTGATTTGGATGTTGATTTTTGTCGAGATTTTTTTCCTAATTTAATTGAGAAAAATGTTGATTCTTTTTATATGTGGGGAAATTTATTTGAGGATTCGTCTTTCGATTTTAGTGATACTTCAAATATTTACAATGATCCTTCTGTTTTTTATGAAGAAAGTGTATCACCTCACGATACCTCGCCTTTTCGTGATTTTCCTAAAGTCTCACATTAAGGATTAGAGTCCACGTCCCCAAATTTTACGTCACTATTTTCGAAAAAGGGATAGTAAATATTTGTATCATTACTGTAATTAGTTACTCCCATGTGATGCATTGACATATGATTCATGCGATTCAAAATTTTTTATTATTGATGATGACGGTGCACACCATGTGAGGTTGAAATTTGTGTTGTGCTGTCATACGCTCAAATTTATGATGTTTTGGCACTTAGTTCTATCAATTTTATTAATTGGAATGACACCCAACTATTTCGATTATTAATTTATGTCGATGATGGTAACTGTCATGGGTTTGTATATAATTAGTGTATTTTTTTTTTTGTAGTTAACATGTATCGTCATCTTACTTCTTTAATTTATTTTCTTTGTTCATATTTTTATTTGAGCATACATTGAGGATAATGTAAAATTATATTTAGGGGGAAGGATGGTATTTGTGTAAAAAAACAAAATTAAAGAAACAAAAAAAAATCTAAAAAGATTTTCATTATAATTGAGTTTTGAAATGATTTATTAATATAGAATTAATTCATGGATGTCTAAACTTATATTTTTTTTACACATTATCCATATAATATGATCATAAATCGATATTCAGGCGATACTTAATGTACTTAACGAATGAATGTGGAGATTTTAGTCGAGTGAGATATTGTGCCATTCATCATTTTCGAGAGATTTAATTCATTCTGAGTTAAAATAATTAAACTTTCTTTTACTGATAAATTGGTTGATGATCTCAAATTCTTTGTTTTGTTAGATTATTAAAAACAAAATGTCAAAATTTGAATCTTAAGAACTAGAAGTCTTAGTAAGTCATCTTGAGACACAAACGAACTCAACAAAACTTGAGAAATGATATTAGGCCATCTCTTGAAAGCCCAAAATTAAACCTATACTCCAATATTTTTTACATTTCTCCATTGGAAGACCATTTGAGCCAAAATGAAAATAAGCCTTTTTTGTTGAAAACCCATTATCCTACATAACTCCAACACGGAGTTTAAAGCCCATAGAAAGAAGCCATACCCGTCTTTTGAGAATTGTAGGATAAAATTATGGTACGAAAAAGGCCAAAAACAAAAGAAGAAAAAAAAGTTTGCAAAAGAATCATGGGGGAAAGGAAAAGAAAAAAAATCATATATAAATATACACACCTATATATCCAGATATTCACACGATTTATGTATATATTTATATACACACGCGATTGTGTATCTATACATGAATCGTTAAATATGTACATGAAACTGTGTATATATACATCGATCCATGTATACATATAAAAATCGTATCTATATATACACATGGATATACATATATATGTTTCGAGAAGTAGAGAGACATTCAGAAAGATTGAGAGAAATTCGTTGTAGACAGAAAGTACAAGAGTCGATGTAGGTGTGTTTATGTGCGCAGAAGACTAAGGGGCCGGAAGGGCGACATTAAATTAAGAGGGAGGTGTTGGGTGGGCAAGAATGGGTGGGTATGTGAGAGAGCTAAATATTTGGGCTCTTTTTTCTTTTTATTTATTATTTATGTCATTTCATTTTTAATTTATCAATTTTTTTGTTGTTCTTAAAAGATATTATTTAAGAGGTGCTACGTGTCAAACTCTTTTTGGACCACATAATGTTTTTGTCACATAGAACATTGAGTCACCATGTCGGTTACAATTCTTAATGGAAAATCTAATGGAGGGTCCAATTGAATCGATTTTTAAAATTCAATGTTAGCATTGCAACTTTTGAAATATTTGGTTTAAAATCTAAAATCACCCCAAACTTCATAGTTAAATTTTCATTTTTCAAGAAATAAAGATAAATTATTATTTTTACGTAAAAATTTTAATTGAAGACTGAAAAATAGGGACTACTTTTATGTATAAAAATTTTGATTGTTATAAAACTTTTGTATTTTAAGATGGTGAAATGAAATTTTTTCGAATGAATAATTTTAGAAACTAATTTTATAACAAAATTGGTGTGTGTCCTAGCGATATAATGAAAAATTTAACTAGTCCTTTCCTTTCAAGAATGAACAACTATAATTATGAATAATTAAATTAGGGAAATTTTCGTAAAAGAAAAGTTGATTGTCCTAAAAATGAAGGTGATAAAAAAAACAATTGTATTTTAAGACGATAAAAGGGAATTTTTGGTTTGTAATAATTTTAAGGACTAATTTTATAACAAAATTATTGTGTGTCATATAAATATACTAAAACCGTTAATAAGCCCTTTTCCTACAGTGCCCCTTAATAATTTAAGAAACCAATTTTGTTATTTTGTGAATATAATATACATGATGCTATAGTTATTCAATACAATTTTTTAAGAATATATTCCTCTAAACCTCTCTCTATATATATATATATATATATATATAATACATTTGTTAGGTCCTGTTAGAACAAATCATGAGATGACAACTCATAGCTAGTAAAAGAAAAACTTTGAAATAAGCCTTTGGCTTTGTCCAACATTAGTGGTTTTGATAAAATGGGTAGAGTTCATATACTGGTTTTATGATTCTAAAGGGTAAGCCCTTTGGGCATTAGATATTTTGTGTTTATGGGTGAGAGACGTATTGGGCCAAGCCACACACGCGCGTCGCCGCCATCCGTCTGACCCAACTCGTACCAGTGTCCGGGTCCTAGTCCTCAGTCTTGTGCTTGGGCTCATTAAGAAATAATTTTTTGGAGAAATAAATTGACGATTTTGAGGGATTTAAAAATTATTTTTTAACGGTAATTAATTACGAAAATAAAAACGTGGTTTTATAAACTGTTCAATTGTTCCACCCACTGAACACGTTTTGCGATTTTGTGTCACCACTAAACCACTTCTGATGTCTGAACATTTTTTTATTAAATTGAGGCTTCCAGCCTTCGTTTTTAATACAATTCTAAAGAAAAAACATCCCCCTCTATATCAGTTCTCTGCTAATGTGATTTATTCTAAACATAGAGATAATTATTCACCACCTCAGAATAATTATTACCTTACAGAAATAATTAATCTCAACACTGATGAATTATATTACACAGAATCGAGCAATATTACACAATGGGTGTTGATTGAAGGAAAATGGTTCGTGCTACCATTTCGTAATTTTAGGGTTTTCCAAGGTTGTTTTATCCTGGGGGGGACGAGGTTATACACACTTAGCACAAATTGGAGGCACAACCACGAAACATCTTAAATAAAGCGACATTGCCCGCGACTCAACCATTATTCTAATATGTTCAACCCTCTTGATTCCTGAATTTTTCTGTTTGAGTCTATCTGCACGTCATTGGGCAATTTTGTTCCTTTAATTCTTCATTTAATTTGTTGTTGCTACAATAATTTTAAGGTGTTCCACAAAAATTCCATGAACGAAATTAACTCAACCAACCATAACAAGCCTTTCAAATATGAAGGCCAACATTTTAAACATTGAAGTAAAAAAAATGTTATTTTATTTAACTCCGAAAAAGGTCGCATCGTGTGTTCACTTTGACAAGCCCATAGTGAATAATCCACCAACCGTTGAGGAAAGCAAAATTATTCTTAATTGGGAGAAAAATGATTTTATGTGCGAAGACTAAATTTTGAATGCTCTGAGTGACGAACTAATTAGGCATAAATTCTTCGTATTTACCCCCGTAATTTATAGGCTTTTATCATATTGGATGATGTAAATTAAGTTGATTTATCTCATATCATTGCTACTGACATCTTCTCTATAGTGTAACGAGATTCGTTAATTCCTTTTACGTTTTTCAGGTATTTGGTGCAAGTGAAGAAACAATAAAGCTCAAAATCAAGAAAGAAAGAAAAAAAAGAGAAGTTGAAGACCTAGAGTCCACGAGCGTATTGGAAGAAACGACATCAAAATTTGATCTCGGGTTGAAAAGTTATGAAGCTTCAAACTTGGGAGGAAATCACAATAGAAAAGAAAGAAAAGGAAATTCCCACGAACCGAACCGATGTCAAATGCATCGAACTGGACCCCCTCACTAGAACCACTCACCCTCAATGGGAAGACCAAATCGAACCGATGAGAGATATACCGAACCATTCCTGCACTCTGTATTAATCGGACCAGTTCGCCCCATTAAAGAAGAAAAATCGGACCTGTTCGGCGAGCATAATTTGATTTTTTATTTCTTAAAATAAGATTTGTGCATGGTGAAAGCACTTAAGAAAATGAGAGAGCTATATTTTATTGTAACACCCGACATTAGAGAGTAAATTTTTCTTAGATAAGAAGATGGGAGAAGGCCCAAGAACTCTATTTTTGATATTATTCATAAAGATCATACTTTAGTGAATGAATTTCATGTTTTTTTTTTCAATCAAGTTTGTTTCTTCCTCTTTGTTCTTCAAGTTAGTTTTTTTGCATGATTGATTTATTTCTTGGATTCTAAATCTCATCTGCATGGTAAGCGCTAGTTTAATCATGATTTTCAACACCTGCAATGTTAGGATTTATGTTATTTCTTACGTAATCATGTCCCGCTAGATTTCTAAAGGTTGGGATGCATTATCCCAACCCTAAATGGTTTTCATGGATATAAAAATAGGGTCGTGTTTTAAATAATTAATTAGAGCCTGTCGGTTCATTAATACAACTATTGTAGGACTTTTAACCTCATTTGCCCTAGGTAATCAGGGTGTTTGAGAATACGATGCGCATGTTGACCAACTTTTCACGTACTTTATTTATATTCTTGATTTCGTATGGTGAGGGTTCGTTCCCTCATATTTGAAATGCTTGAATGAAATATTGTCTTGTTTCCATTAAATATTTAATTCCCTACTATATTTATATCCTATGAATTCACTAGGGGTTGGGGATTGTATTTCAACCTTATTTCTTTATCATATTAATTAATCCATAGTTAGTTTAATCTTGCATGCATAGTTCAATTATTCATATAATTAATTTTCATTTTGTTAATAGATAATTTTCAAATCAAAATAATATTTTCTCTCTTTTCTAGAGTGATTGGTATGATTACTTATCTTTTCTATTCATCGTCACGTCTTACGTCTTAGTCCCTGTGTTTGATATTGGTTTATCGGGATATTACTTACATGAGCAGTTTACGCTTGAGCCATAATTAGCACATACTAGAGACACATTTAAATTTGCGTCAAGTTTTTGGCACCGTTGCTGGGGACTAGGTAGACATATAGGTTAGGTCGAATTAATCTCAAATTTGACTCTAATTGTTAAAAAAAATCATAAAACCATAAATTTCAAATAAATTAAGAAAAATAAAAAGAAAAAACAATATAGCATCTCTCAATTCCTTACATTCAAAATTCTCAACAAACTCCCCAATCTAGCCCAAATAGAATTCATGAAAATCCAATGGTTGAGTATGATCCCACTAATTCACATACTCCAAATGCTCCTCAATTTTGGGTTCCACCTCCTACATCTCCCAACTTTATCACAAGTCACACTTTGAGTACACCGAGTGAGGATTTCGAATCATTTAGAGAGAGAGCGATGTCTAATAATGCTAGTTTTGGTAAGGGATAGGGTGAGATATTGTATCGTCCAATGATAGAACTCTTATATCTCGAGAGAACCGTCATTCCACGATGCACTGTACTTTCATACAATGTGGAACAATTTCACTTTTGTAACGGGATGATCCAGATTCTTCCCACCTTTCATGGTATGGATTCGAAAAAACACAACCTCCTCATCCGTGAGTTCGAAGAGAAGTGTGATACATTTAGCGATCAGGCATGCACTCAATACATTGTTTGCCTCAAACTTTTTCCTTTCCCTTTAAAGGGAAAAGCTAAGAGCTCGATATGGTCTTTATCACCGAGCTCTATTGGATCGTGGCACGATATGCAAGCCAAGTTTCTTTTGAAATTCTTCCCCAAATATTGAACGAATTACATCAAGGCTCAATTTCAAACGTTTAAACAATAAGGAAATGAGCCATTTGACCGATGTTACGAGCGCTTCAATAAGTTAGTTAACACATGCTCTCATCATGGTTTTGAGAAGTATTATCTTATATCTTTCTTCCACCAAGGGGTAACTATCTCTTCTAAACAACTCGTTGAGACTCTGTGCGAGGGAGCATTTTGGGAGTTAAATCATAAAGATGCAGAGACCCACCTTAGGCATGTTGACGAGACTACTCTAGTGTGGGAAACATTCGATCCTAACACCCAAACACGGCCTCAACAAATGTCCACCACTCCTTCTGCATTAAAACTTCACCAAATGGACAAAGAAACCATGTGGGAACCTAAAGTAAATCAGCTTGAGAAAAAATTAGAAGACGTAGTTGAGGGACAAGTAAGAGAAATAATCAGATCCAATCAATATCTGAGAGAGAAGTTGTGCACGATTAGTCAAGGGACATTTAACTAAGGAATGTCCGACGATATCCTCTTATAAAGTCATGCTTCGAAAGCAAGTGGGAGTGGAGGGAGGATTTAAGGGAAATTTCAATGCCCCTCAAGGGAATTCTTACAACCCTTTGTGAAAACACCATCCTGGTTTTAATTATGGGCAACAACATGCTACATTTAATCCTAATTCAAATGTTTCCCCTCCTCCTCCACCACGTTCGCATTTCCATCAGGCCCAATATATGAAAGCACCACCTCTCGCCCCGTATATTCCACCACCGCAGATAAATTTTCGACGATACTTTCAATCAATTCATGCAACAATAAATAGAAAATAATGCTCAAAATACCCGCATGTCTTGAAATTTCAATCTTCCTTAAGTATCTAATAGAAGGGTAATTTTTCGGCATAAGGCCAAAGACCTCCCCCAGGTAAAACTAGTGTTAGCTCTACATTTGACGGGCATAAAGAGTAATGTTAATCCGTTACCACTCTATGTAGTGAGAGAGTTTTTTATTTATCACCTCCCTCATACGAAGAACCTATAGACAAGGAGGTTTTTCCCAACACAAAAGAGGCCGAAGATGCTCCCTTAAATGAGAGTGATAACAATGACACTAGTGCGCCCAACGTCGTAGTGAAATCACCCACCGCCCCACCTTTTCTTCAATGATTGGTTCCTTCCCAAAAAGGGACCTATTGTGAGGATGTGATAAATGTATTTAAGCAACTAAATCTTAGTTTAACTTTTCTCGAGGCAATAAAGAAAATTTATGCCTATGCTAAACTCCTTAAGGATTTATTGACAGTGAAACGTATATTAAAGGTGAAAAAGATTGGCTTTCCTAGTACAAAATGTGAGCTTCGTTATACTTAATGACCTCCCACCAAAGTTTAGAGATCCGGGTGCACTAATCATTTTGTGTATTATTGGACATAACCTCATTGAGAAGCCTTTACATGAATTAGGGAGAGTGTTAACATTCTTCCTTACCCCATTTATAGGAAATTACATTTGGGAGACCTCTAACCCACTAATATCACTCTCCAAGTCATGAATCATACCGTGAAGATACCTCGAGGAATTATTGAGGATGTGATAGTCCAAGTCGATACTTTCTACTTCCCAATAGATTTTGTCATTTGGGACATGGTCCCTCCATTACCTCGAGTAATCATGTGCCTATCATTCTTAGACTACCATATTTTTCTACAACTAACGGTTTGATTATTACTAGAAATGGGATAATGCAACTCACAATAGGTAACATGACCCTTAAAACAAATATCTTCAACATCACTAAGCAAGTGGGTATTGAGGACGAGTTTCACGAGGTGGATATTACCGAAGAGGTAGTAAACGAGCATATTGAGGGAAGTTTCAGTGGGGATTTGATAAGAACTTATCTTGTTACTGGTAGTGAGAGTGATGTGATGTACACTGATTTCGATAGGGAACTAGGAGAGTTGGGAGAGATATTAGATGAGAGAGCGTCGAATGAAGACTTGAGAGATGTGATTTGGGTTTCTTGATTCGAGGAATTACCACCAAGGGAGTCATGCACGGTTCCCTCCGATGAGAAATTTCCCACCCTCGAATTAACTAAACTACCCTCTAATGTTAATTGTTCTCACTTGGGAGATAATGAGACATTCCCTGTTGTCATCTCTTTGATACTAAATACATAACAAGAGGGTAAACTATTGGCAATTTTGAGAAAGGACCGAAGTGATTTTGGTTGGAACATTGCGAATTTGAAGGGTATAAGTTCCCTAATTTGTACCCATAAGATCCACCTTGAGGAAGACGTGAAACCTTTTAGGGAGATGCAAAGGCGATTGAACCCCACTATGAGAGATGTAGTGAAAGAATAAATTATTAAGCTATTGAACGCGGGCAGTATTTACCCAATTTTGGATAACAAATGGGTGAGTCCTATCCATGTTGTCCCGAAGATGTCGGGCATGACTGTGGTAAAAAATGATAAGGGTGAGCTAATTCCCCAATGCACCAAATCCTAGAGAGAGTATCAAGACACCCATTTTATTACTTTCTTGGTGGTTATCCTGGATATAACCAAATTGAGGTAGATGTGCTAGATCAAGAGAAGACAAATTTCACATGTCCTTTTGGCACATTTGCCTACAAACGTATGCCATTTGGATTATGTAATGTGACCGCAACCTTTAAAAGGTTCATAATTAGTCTCTTTAGAAACATGGTCTAATGGGGCCTTGAGGCTTTCATGGTCGTCTTTTGTGTCTTCGACCCCTCTTACGATTTTTGTCTTGCGAATCCTGAAAAAGTACTAGCCTGTTGTGTGGAAAAGAACTTCGTACTAAATTGGGAGAAGTGCCATTTTATAGTTACCTAAAGACTAGTTCTTTGCCACATAGTGTTGTCCAAACGAATTAAAGTTGAGAGGGAGAAAATCGATCTCATAGCCGAGCTTCCCCCACCTGCATCACTAAACGATGCATGATTTTTCTTGGTCCACGCGGGTGTTTATCGAAGGTTTATCAAGGATTTTAGTGCCATCGCTAGGCCGTTGAGTAACATACTTGTGAAATATTCCCCCTTTGATTGGGATGAATCATGCCAAGGCACTTTTGATAAATTGAAAAGCATGATTATTTTATCCCCTGTTAGGCAAGCATCAGATTGGTCCCTTCCATTCGAGCTAATGTGTGACGCGAGTGATTATGCTATAGGGAATATTTTTTGCGATTAAGAAAGATAAGAAGACTCATCTCATCTATTACGCTAGTCGAACTTTAATCAGACCACAACTCAATTACTCCACCACGGAGAAAGAATTGCTAGCCGTAGTTTTTTCCCTATATAAATTCCGCTTCTATCTCATTGGTTCGCCTATCACTTGATTTACTAACCACACGGCTCTTAAGTATCTCCTTTTAAAAAAGGATGTTAACTCGCACCTCATAAGGTGGATTCTACTCCTACAAGAGTTCAATATCTCAATAAAAAACAAGAAAGGAGTACAAAATGTCATCGCAGATCATTTGTTCCAGTTGTTGTCCTGCGTACCTAGTGATCCCATTCCCATAGACGAATATTTTCTTGATGAGAAATTATTTTCTACTTGTTCTCCCTCTGGTTTGCTAATATATTTAATTACCTTTTCACGGGTGTCGTTCCCTCCGATTGTACACCGTAAGAGAGAAATAAGTTCTTAACTTGGTCGCGCATGTTATTTTATAATGATCCTTATTTGTTTAAGTATTACGCCGACCAAATCATTCGACAATGTGTACCAGATGTCGAGATCCCTAGTGATACCCATTTTTGTCTTACGAAGGCTTGTAGGGGTGATTTTTCAATGAACAAGACAATCGTTAAGATCATTCAAAGCAGTCTCTATTGGCCCATAATTTTTAGGGATGTTAACGCATGCTGCAAATCTTGTGATAGATCTCAAAGGATGGGAGCCATTACTAGACAAGACATGATGCCATTGGCCCCCATACTTGTCCCTAATATTTTTGATTGTTAGGGTATTGAATTCATGGGACCTTTTTGCCCCCTTAATTTGGCATCCTATACATATTAGTTAGGTTAGACTATGTGTCAAAATTGGTTGAGGTCGTATCTACAAAGACTGATGACACTAAGGTGGTGATTAAGTTCTTGTAAGAACACATACTTTCTCGCTTCGACGATCCGAAAACAATGATTAGCGAAAATGGAAAACAATTTTGTAATATGTCATTTTAAAAATTTATGAGAAAGTATGGGGTCATCCAAAAGGTTGGGAAAATTTGTCAACCGCAAGCAAAAGGGCAAGTCAAGTTAGCAAATTGTGAGATCAAGAATATTCTTGAAAAGACCGTTGATCGTAACCGAAAAGATTGGTACCTTCAGTTGAACGATTCACTATGGACTTATGATACCACATATAAGAACCCCCATAGGATTTCCCCATTTTTCTTTATGTATGTAAAGCCTTGCCATCTCTCCATAGGGATAGAACACAAATCGTATTGGGCAATCAAGATGTTGAATTATAACATGGAAAAATCCGGTGAAGCACGCAATCTTCAATTAAACGAGTTAGAAGAAATGAGCAATGATGTATACGAGAATGCCAAAATATCCAAAGAAAGGATTAAACTCGCACATGATAGCATTATTCGATGAAAATAGTTTAATTCGGGTCAAAAAGTCCTTCTCTAAAATTCCATGTTTACATTTATTTCCTGGAAAATTGCATTCTCGTTGGATGGGCCCATTCATCGTGAGAGAGGTGTTCCCCCACGGAGCCATTGAATTAGAAGATCAACAGTGGGGATACACATTCGAAGTTAATGGACAACTCCTATTTAATGCCTAAAGCCATATTTAGATGCACGTGTTGAAGAAGTGAACACCATTTGGTTGTTGACCATTTACAAGGTTGACTCAGAATGAAATGATAGGTCGTCACACCCCTAATGCGTATAGGGAGAGTCTTATGTACATTAGCTAGTACGTAGCTTAGGTTTGTCAGAGGTCGTAGGACACAAGTTCATAGAGAGATGAATGCCAAGGAATAGCAAGAGAGAGAGTAGAGGGTTTCTAAGGGAGTTGTTGTGTATTCAAGAGCTTAATCATGCGTAGGAACATTTTTGGAATTGTTCAGAAAACATAGTAAAGAAGAAGTCCACAATTAGTTTGGTTAGAAGACGAAATTAGGAGACAAAAACATAATATCAAACCGATTATCCCTTTCTCTCATTGAGGGACCAGACTGGTTCACTGTAGAGAGTGATTTGAAAAGAATAGAACTCCGAACCGATTCCCTCCAAAACCCGAACTGGTTCGTCTGCCTTCAAATTTTTTCCATTTCCCAATGTTCATCCCACTTTTCCCTCCAAATCTCTTCCATATGCATCCTTCCCTCCAATTCTGTTTTCCTTCCACTTCCCACTAATTTTTCCCTTCATTATTCACCTCCCTTTCCCTCCAAAACTTACCCCCACTAATTTCGGACTGGTTCAACTTACAAAATACATATTGAGAGAAAAGTTAAGTGGAATGAACTCCCTCTTTCAATCACAAATATTTTTTTTCCCGTGGGGGCGGTGCCGTTACCTAGAGGAGCCACACCCGGTGGTTTGGGAGGACGAAATGTTGTTCTTCTATAGTACCCACTTTCGCACGGATGATTTCAAGGCTGATGCATATGTAGATGAGATGCCAATTACCCTCTCGCTCGAAATTCTCACCCAAAAGCTACAAGCTATGGGGGTTCCAAGCCCAAATCATCACGATTACCCCACTAATGCCATTTTTATTTCGAAAGGCAGGTGCATCCTCCACATTTCTCCTGGACATGCGTGGAATAAAGAGACCTTTCCCGTGGGGAATCTTAATGAAAAATACCATATCGCCTTCCATATTTTCTGCACTAATATACTCCAAACATCAAACGACTCGGTGATGCACCCTCGCCAAGCTAACCTTCTATTACACCTTTTCGATACCCACACCACTATCCATCTTGAACGCATTTTCTATGCTGACATTCTTCATTGTACTATGGATCCGAAAGGCAAGGCTCCCCTACGATGTGATTTAAAAAGTTTTCTAAAGTGCGTGGTTATATAGGATTAGCTGGAAGCCTATCGCTCAAGTAATAACACGGTAAGACGGGATCAAATCCATAGAGAAATAGGACATAGAACGCGACGATGGTAGGTAAGATGGTCAACCCAAAAATGACTCAAAAAGGAAATATAAAGGTGATGTAAGTGAGATTATAGCTATTAACCAAGTGTAATTAAATGAAACTAAGTATGAACTAACATGCAAAAGTGAACAAATTGTGATTGATTAACTATCAATGAGAAAAGCAAGGTCGGAATAAAATCCTCCAACCCTAGTACGTTTACTGGTGGTTAAACTAATTATGAATTAGATATTTGACTAAAGCCGATCTTTATTAATGTCAAGCATAACATATATGAGGGTACTATCCCGCACCATACGTAATCAAAAGTAATAATAAAGCGGTGTTGTTATAGCTACACATGCGTCACACTCTTAAGCATCTCGGTTACCTAGGGCAATCAAGATCAAAAGTCCTGCAACAGTTGTTATCATCACGTAACACGATTCAATCATTTATTTAATTCAAAAAAATAATTTTAGACACATGCAAACCACATCCCTTAGGGTTCATACATCCCGACCCCTAAAAATCTAGCGTAGCATGGTGTAACTAGTGAAAGCAAGGGTTTCTACGGTGCATGTGAATGAAATCATTGTGAAATTTTACCCAGATGAGTAAAAGGATTCAATATTTTTTTGAAATAAACTAAGCTTTCATGAATTATCGAAATCAAATAATAAAAGAGAGAAAGCCATCAACTTACCATAGAAATCTTCACTGAGAATCAACAAATGGTATTTATGAACTTCTAGGTTTTTTTAGCACTTCCTCTATCTAAAACAATGTTAAAATAAGCTACCCTATGTCTTCAAAGACATTAGAATAAATAACCTACGGATTTATAAGAGTTTTAACCATGCAAGACTCTAATTATACAAGTGGATAAACCCAAATTTCAACAATCAAACAAATCTTGTTCAAGGGATTAGATTCGGTTTGCCTCTAACATAAAGTTTTGCCAGAATCAGTTGGTTCGTTTTCTTCATCTATGGTTTGGTTCCATATTTTTATGTTTTGTAAAAAGTTTTCCAAGGATAGGATCGATTTTTTTTTCAACCTCTTCGGTTTGATTTGATCTTCCTATAAAACTTTCTCTTCCTTATGAGTTTCTCTCAACTTTAAAGTCTCGTAACATTTGATTTGTGACTCATATTTGGATGTTGTTTCTTCCTAGGTGTTCGGAGAATTGAAATCTTAAATGTCTCTTGAGGCTTCTCTTCCAAATTCCCGACGTAAATTACTCTTATTCCCTTTGACATTTTTTCTTTTATTTTCATTCTTTCTTCCGATTTTTTCTTTCTTTTATGCATCAAATAATTTCAAAAGTGATGAGAAATATAGAAACTCGGCATACTCGTTAGAAAATGTCAGTAGCAATGATATGAAATAAATCCACTCTAATTACACTTCGCGGAGAGATAAAAGACTCTAAATTACGGGGATAAATACGAAAAATTTATGCCTAATCATACCCCCCCTAACTTAGAACTTTGATCGTCCCGAGCAATGTAAAAGAATCACAACATGGTCAAACTCTCAGAAAAAACTATATGGGATAAAAAATCTCTTTCGTGGGAAAGAAATTGCATTTAGCATATGCAATAAGCCTTTAAACCCCTAGGTTACCCTAGTAGGACGAGTTGTGTCTCGTGACGATTTGGAGAGAATGTACTAGCAAAATTTATTTTCCTAGACTAAAAGAAAGTTAAAAAAGCTTAAAATTTGTACAATATAAACTCCCCAAAAATGGTCACCTTAAAATCATATTCACAAGTCTCAAGTCATAGTGTGTGTGTGCGAAGTTGAAAATCGAACCACTAATTTCCCCTGATTGATCACTGCATTACTTTTCAAAAAATTTCTTTGATTTCAAATTCTCACAGGATGCTCTTACAAATGAATCACTCGGAATGTGGCTATTTCACTCGATTTACGTGATATAAAAGAGTAAATAATAATGGAATACAAGTTCAAGCATATAATTTTGAAAGACGAAATTATTTTGGGTGAATAGATCTCATCATCGGAATACAGTCATTGGGAAGCGGGCAACACCGCCTCTTCTTCACACCAGTGAATCTCTCTTATTATCTTTTCATATTTTAGCTCTCCACGCGGTAATCAGTTTCAAAATTCAGACTCAGTTAGGACTTTCTTGGGTTATAAGGTGCATTTGGGGAAGATGGGAAAGGTTGGAAAGTTTGAAATTGGAAAAGTGTCCTTATGACATCCGTTTGTTATTTCTAGGCTTTTGCTCATTTTCATTTCTTTTTATGTATTTTTTCTATTTTCACCTTTTTCGTTTTCTTGCTATTTTTGTTGAGGATTTCTCTATTCTTTTTCTTTCCACTTTTTATGCACTTTTCAGACTTACTTTATAAATTTTCAATTTTCACAATTTTGGGCCTATTGGGGTTTTTCGGGTTGTCAAACGAAAGGCAAAAACTTATTTGGCTCAAATTGGGATGCAAAAAGGTTAATTTTTCCCGACTTTCTCTAGAAAGTATTTTTGGATGACAAACGAGTGCCTACTTCATTGTCCATATTGCTAATCACATTACCATAATCGTCTAGAGATTAATTAAGTTTAGAGATATATTTAGCGCATTTTTCAAGGCAACATCCCACACATTTCCCAAAACCGATCAAAACAAAGAATTGAGATCCTTAACGTCTTTTTTAATACACTAAAATGAACAATGAGTTAACAATTAACTCGGATTGATTCAAAAACTCAGAAAAAATAATAGGCTCGAAATCTCACCGGGTTTGTTAATCTCCATACATATTCGTTAAATCACCAATTTTTGCTCAATTTCTATCGTTGGTCAATTTTGGCTTTGTGCATTTGGATTTTTACAATTTGTGACTTAAAACAAAATTTGTGATAGTTTTGAAAAATCTAACTTCCAGTTTTTATTTATTTTGAGGAAAAATATTTTAATTTTTTTCAAAAATTTTCAATTTATTTCGATATTTTCTAATTTTTTTTGTGGGTGGGGGGTGGATGGGGTGGCTTTTTATGTTTTTGTGAAGTTTTAGAAATAATCACTCCCCTCCCCCCCCCCCCCAAGCTTAGACTTTTGCATTGCTCTTAAGCAAAAGCGCCAAAAATTTAAATAAGAAGAAATAATAAGTGCGAAAATAAAACGAACAAAAATTAAAATGCAATAAGACACTATATGACGCCAACACATGATTCAAAAATACAATAAAAAAAAACACCTGATACATGTCGGGGGTGCGATAACTTTTCATCTTTCCACAAATTCACCAGACCCCCTTGTACGGGGTTTGTCGCTCCCCTAATCTCCCCCGTCTTCCTGTCATCAGTAAATCGTCGAAACAAGTTAGGCCCAACCCCATAGATAAGGGAGAGACCCTGGGTCTCAGGATGACTCACTGAGAAGGGATCCTCTGTGACACCCCGCCTAATT
The DNA here is from genome assembly GCA_949130495.1 of Sambucus nigra. Lineage (NCBI taxonomy): Eukaryota > Viridiplantae > Streptophyta > Magnoliopsida > Dipsacales > Adoxaceae > Sambucus > Sambucus nigra. The sequence goes on along the minus strand of OX422218.1, from coordinate 9,483,227 downwards.
AAATACCGGGCGATCACTCCTTTATTAAATAAAAATCAAGGTGAACAGTTGGTTCATTCTTAGCATCACTGTCGTAAAAATAACTTTTCCAAATTTAACACCCTATTTAATTTAGCAAAGTGTCAAAACCATTTTTTAAACATTAATTTCCAATTTTATTTATTTATTTTATTAAACAATCAATCCAATAATTTAACATTTAATAACCCAATCCCAGCATTTAAAACTTAAAGTAAAACATACATGCTGAATAAATCCCAAAGTAACAGTACTAGAAATAACTGAAATATAAATGTCCCAATAAAACAGATAAATAGTGGAAAGGGCGACACATGCCCAATAAGGAGAATGATAGAAGTGGAATCAAGTAAATGAAATCGTCTAAGCAAGTGGCCTGCAACTCCCACCTAAGTTGCAGCACGTTCCTTCCAAGGGATCCTAAACAAGACGCCCCTGTGGCTGGACACCTGTAATATATACATATATATACAAGAGAGAAAGAGGAATAGAAACGGGTCAGAGCCCGATAGTGTATATGATTTAAAAATTCGTTTAGCAAGTATTTAAATTGATACATGACAATGCAACAACATATTAGTGCGACACTCTCTTGAGAAATTCTCGCCTCTCTTCTAATGTGCACTCCTGTCGCACTAACCTTCCTAATGGTTTATCTCATCATATATCACACTATCTTTCCCCAAGGATTTAACTTATCTTAGGTGACTCTCAAAATTTAAGATTTAACAACATCATGGTTTAAAAAGTATAATTTCATTTAGTACAAAACGCTCATTTTAACTTTATTCATTCATAAAGTTTTTTTTTCAATATCATATTATAATTTTCAAAACAAGTATTTCCAATTTCAGTCATTATACATGTCTTACTTACCATAACACAGTAGACAGTTTCCCATATTTCAGAAGTTTATATATATATATATATTAAATACTCGTATAATATATATATTCTAACAGCACCCCACATAAAATTTTATGGTGCGGGCATACTCTGCTATCCAATCCCCGTATCAATCGTACTAAAGGGAATACACGTTCAGAATCACTCTCGAACTGTATAAATACATACACAAACAATATTGAGGCAAAGCATAGTTTCCAAGTCCTAGAGGCCTGTACATACCCTCACGTCTCTTAGGACCGTGACTACCGATTCGATAGCCTGTACCTAGGATTTCTATCTTCTAGGGTACGAGTCAATATCCCCCATAAGGCAGACGAGATAAGATCGTCCCATCGCGGAAACCTCAGGGATAGCAAGTAGCGCGGGCATGATTTTCACAAGTATATAATATATGCATACACAATCAAATAAATATACCACTTTTATTATATCAATTTAGGTTTATCCAATAACCCACATTCACAACATTTATCCTTGTTTTCCCATTATTATTTATCAAGTATAATGGTTCGTTTCTAACTTTAATTCGAAGGGTTTTTTCAACTTACTACATAACCCTCATGGACTCTATTCTTCCAAATGTACAATTCAGTAGATATCCATTTATGTTCCAACGTAACTCTCTCTTACGTGTCTCTCCCCTTCAATATATACTTATATTATCCCTTATGCAAAATATCCCAAATATATAGATTTCGCCTTACATTAAAGGGTTTTGAATTTTATTTTCAAAGATGGGAATTTCAAACGGTTTCGAAATCGGAATTAAAATGGAATTTTAATTGAATTTTTATTATCTCTAAGAGTCCTCAAAACATAAAACTGTCTAGCAAAAAAAATATTAAAAAATATTGAACGGGCCGATCGAGTTGATTTTTTTTTTCTGTAGCTTCCTTTCGTCTTCAGCTAATTCTCTGTAAAAATTTCATCCAATTCCAACGGTCTGATCGTCCGGAATAATTTTTTTTTTAGTTTTTGTATCTGATTAGAAATCTTTTCTTAATCAAACTCTTAATCCTTTACATGACAAAGGGTTTCCAGAATATCATATAAATCATCACTACATGAAAATTTCCCATCTCTTATTGGGTTTTTCTTCCATGAATCTCATCCTAGTAACTGCTAAACTAATATGGATGATGCATCAACGAAATAAGCAAGATAAACACTTGCCTAGGATTTTCAAAAATCTGGTTTGGTGTTGAATTTGGTGTGGTTGCGTTCCCCGTCTCGCGATCTACGCTTTGGCGGTAGCGGCGGTCCAAACGGGTGAGTTTTGAGCCTTGGAATGCTTTGAGAGCTCTCTCCTCTCCTATCCTCTCCAATGGCCGTTCTTGTGTTTTGAGTTATCTAACCCTAGGATATAACCTAAACATCTGAAATAACCTCTTTAATTTTCGTGGGTTTAATTACCCAAAAATACAAAATGACTAAAATGCCCTCCCAGGGTACTAATTAGGCCTAAGAATGCCCCGAGACCCAAATCAAACTCCCGGGTATGCTTTTCTAACTATCTCGACCCTTTCGGACGCGTTGGCGCACTCAAAACCACCATACGAACAACTTATTAAATATTTACTTTTATTTATCAATATTTAGTCGGGACGCGACACGGGCGCGTCCCGACTCAAATTTCTAAAATTGTCATTTTATTCACTCGTGATATTTAATATGGCCACTATTATATATAACTTTGCTCATTAGTAATAATTATAACATAATTAATTTAATGATTTTTATTAAATAATTAATTCACATTAATATTAATAAATCCCCAAATTAATATAGCATAAAAATACGGAGTATTACATACTTCCCCCTAATAACGGAATTTCGTCCCGAAATTCGGAAAATAAGGCATACCTGGTAAGATCAAATCTGGATATCTCTTGCGCATATCGGCCTCGAGCTCGCAAGTGGATTCCTCCACATTATGATGCTCCCACTGGACCCGTACAAGTGGAACTATCTTCGACCTCAATCTCCTCTCACTATAGTCTAGGATAGCCACCAGTCTCTCCTCGTAAGAGCTATCAGGCTGCAAGTGTATCTCATCTATCGTGATGTGAGTATGGGCCATATCATCCCGAAGATACCGTCTCAACGATGAGATGTGGAATACATCGTGAACGCGATGTAAATTCTCTGGTAGTCCCAATCTATATGCTACCGACCCAATCCTCTCGATAATGGGAAATGGTCTCACGTACCTCGGGGCCAATTTCCCTTTCCTCCCGAACCTCATCACTCCCTTCATAGGAGATACATGAAGTAACACATGGTCCCCCACATTAAACTCCCGGAAGAACCGTTTCGCATCGGCGTAGCTCTTCTGCCTGTCATGGGCTACTCGAATGCGAATCCTGATCATCTCAATCCTCGCGGAGGTTTCTTGAATCACCTCTCGTCCTAGCAACTTGTTATCCCCCACCTCGAGCCAACAAGTTGGAGAACGACAAGGCCGTCCATACAAAGCCTCAAATGGAGCCATACCAATCATAAACTGATAAGAGTTATTATAAGAAAACTCTCCCAGTGGAAGATGTGGCTCCCAACCTCCTCCAAAATCAAGAATACACATGCGTAGCGTATCCTCTAACATCTGATTAGTACGCTCTGTCTATCCATCTGTCTATGGGTGATAAGCTGAACTCAACATCAACTCAGTAACCATAGCCTCCTGAAAGCTTTCCCAAAAACGTGATACGAAAATCTTGTCTCTATCTAACACAATATTCAGGGGCACCTCACGTAATCTGACAATCTCAGCAATGAACAACTGAGCATACTAACATGTGGTATAATCTGTCCGCACCGGCAGAAAATTAGCCACCTTGGTCAAACGGTTTACAATAACCCAGATAGAGTCGTGGCCACGCTGTGATGTAGGGAACCCTGTAATAAAATCCATGGAAATACTCTCCCACTTCTACGCGGGTACTTCCAATGGCTGAAGTAATCCTGACGGTTTCTGATGGTCCACCTTCACCAGCTGGCAGATAGAACACTTGGACATGAACTCAGCAATGTCCTTCTTCATTCCACTCCACCAGTATTGCCTCCTCATATCCTTATACATCTTATCTCCTCCAGGATGTACCGCAAATCGGGACTCATGAGATTGGGTCATCACTGCATGACGCAATTCTGCCCCTTCTGGAACCACTAACCTCCCATTAAACCTCAAACCCCCATCAGAACTAACAGAATAGGACTCAGCACCCTCGGCTAAAAGTCGTACAATCTGTTCCTGGAAAAACGGGTCTGTGGTTTGGGCATGTATTACCCTCGTAACAATCTCGAGTGTGACTGTCATAACAAATATGAAGGAACGGGCTACTGCGTCCTGGTGATCCAAATCCTTCCACTTTGCTTTCCAGACGTTCGATACCTCATTTACAGGTCTACGGCTCAACGCATCAGCAACTACGTTGGCTTTCCCCGGATGATACTGTATGTCGAGCTGAAAGTCCTTCACAAACTCTAACCATCTGCACTGACGCATATACAGCTCTCACAGAGTGAACAGATACTGCAGTGACTTGTGGTCTGTGAACAAACGGAACTTCTCCCCCAATAAATAGTGTCTCCATATTCGCAGTGAAAAAACGACCGCTGCTAACTCCAGGTCGTGGGTGGGGTAATTCTTCTCATGCGGCTTAAGCTTGTGGGAGGCAAAAGCTATAGCCTTCTCTTCCTGCTGAAGTACTCCCCCAAGTCCCCGTAAAGAGGCATCGGTGTAAACCAGGTACTCCACACCCGACTTCGGTAAAGAAAGGACTAGTGCTGAAGTAAGCTTATCTTTCAGCTCGTCAAAAGCCAATTGACAAGCATCATCCCAAACATATGGTACCCCTTTGCGAGTCAGGTTCGTCAATGGACCCGCTATTTTGGAGAATTCCCGAATGAATCTCCTGTAGTATCCGGCTAACCCCAAGAAACTACGCACTTCCATCAGTGTCATGGGATGTCCCCACTCCCTCACCGCTGACACTTTAGTCGGGTCAACTGCTATCCCCTGTTCCGAAACAACATGCCCCATGAACTGTACCTGTCGCAACCAAATCCATGCTTCTCGTCGTTAGCATACAACTGATGCTCTCGTAAAGTCTGAAGAACCTGCCTCAAGTGCTCGGCATGCTCCTCCTCGGAGTGTGAATATATCAAAATGTCATCTATGAAGACGATGACAAACTGATCCAAGAACTCTCTGAATACTCGGTTCATTAAGTCCATAAACACGGCTGGAGCATTTGTGAGACCAAATGGCGTCACTATGAACTCATAAGACCCATATCTCGTCAAGAAGGCATTCTTTGAAACGTCCTTCTCTCTAATACGTAGCTGATGGTACCCTGACCTCAGATCTATCTTCGAAAAGAAAGTTGCTCCCTTCAACTGGTCGAACAGGTAATCGATTCGAGGCAACGTATACTTATTTCGTAGCTTGACCTTGTTCAACTCTTGGTAGTCCACACATAACCTCAGTGAACCATCTCTCTTCTTCCCAAACAAGACAGGAGCGTCCCAAGGTGAGGTACTCCGGTGAATGAAGCCCTGACCTAACAGCTGCTCTATCTGATCTCGTAACTCTCGCATCTCTGCCGGAGCCATACGGTATGGAGCGCGTGCTATAGGTCTCGTATCTGGCAATAAATCTATGACAAAGTCTATCTCTCGACTGGGGGGTAGGCCTGGAATCTCCTGGAATACATCGGAATACTCATGAACGACTGGGATCGAGTCTAAAGGAATCACAACCTCCTTAGAGGTATCCTCCTTTATATAATACAAATGAGCGGTCGAACCTCCCTCTGGGTGAGGCATCGCCACTACAAATATCTCTTGCCCCGGAATGGCAAAAACAATGCTCCCACCGAAGCAATCAATCATGGCTCTATAAGCTGCGAGCCAATCCATACCGATAATAACATCATGCTCATGCATATCTAAGACTAACATGTCTGCAGGTAATACCAAACTACCAATCTCTACCTCCACTCCCAGACATATAAAGATGATAAGCGACCCACACCCCACTGGTGAGTCTACACACGTCACTGTGCTCTTTGCTGTGGCTAACAACCCTAAGGCATTCGCAAAATGCGTAGCAATAAAATAATGTGTCGCCCTAGTATCAAACAAAACCCGACCCATAGTACCATGGATAGGAAACATACCCTCAATCGCGAGTGGTGCCTGTGGAGCTGCTGCCTGGTGGACGTTATAGGCACGTCCGTACTGTAACTGCCCCTGCTGCACTAGAGCTGCTAGAATGGATCGTAGGGCTGGTACCAGGGCTCGAGCTGGGAAGGAAGCTGGAAAAAGTGGTCTCTGTGGCTCATTAAGGGCACCCTGCTATCGTGGGGCCCTATTACCCTCTGGGCAATCCTGGCGCTTATGACCATGCTTGCTTCATACAAAACACTGGCCTTTGAAGTTACCTCCCCTCTGACCCTGCTGACCACGGCTCTGCTGGTCGTTACCTCCCCGCCACTGGCTCTGTTGACCCTGATTAGAACGCTATTGGCCCTGTTGATTAGGTTGGCCCTACCTATAACCCGCAAATCCCTGCCTGGAATCACCTGAACGGAATCGCTTAGCAGGGTCCCCCTGATGGGAACTCTACTCGTGTTGACGAGTCTGTCCATGAGATAGTGCCCCACTAGCACTACTACCCCCGATCCTGCCCTGCTGGCTGGACTCTCCTGCTCTCCTGCTTCCCTGCAGATGGAATCGGTGATCCCGACAATGTAGTAACGTAACACTGAGTACATTAGTTAAATTACCCAGAGATAGATTCCCTATAAGATGCTGACGGATCCTCTAAGCTAACCCATCCACAAACAACATTATCTTCTTACTATCAGTAGGTGCCTCATCTGGCACTATAGTGAGAAGTCTCGTGAACTCCTCCTCATACTCAGCAACGGTAGAGTTCTCCTATTTCAAATTCAGTAATTTTTGCCTCATCTTAGTCTACACGGCGGGTGGAAAGTACTTACGGTCAAACCGCTCCCAAAATGACTGAATAGGGACCGTGTCCCTCTCCTCCAAGGTGGTAGTGGACTCCCATCACTTCAAAGCGGCCACCACCAGCTCAAAGGAAGCCAATAACTGCCTTTTCACATCAGTGCACTCATACATACGAAGATGCCGCTGGATGTCTTTCTTCCATTGGCTGACTGTGACGATATCTGAGCTACCAGAGAACTCAGGGGGATGCGCCTTCTGAAAAGCGTCCCTAACCCTCTACCATGCAGATGGAAGCTGTGCTGGTTCTGGCAACACTGCCTGAATCTGGGGTGGAGCCTACTGAACCACCGCTAGCGCGGCATTCACCGCCTGAGTGACAATGGCAGCTACTTCATTAGCATTCATAGTGCCTTGTGCCGGAGCTGCTGGCTGCTCGGCCTGGGCACACCTATCCTTCGGTGCACGTCTCGGAGGCATCAGAAACGTGAAGAAGTTTATTAGTCTCCAGTCATTATCAAATCCCAAATGGCTGGAGACGTAAACGTAAAAGTAGGAATACAACAATCCTAAAAATAGTGCTCTATAGCAAAAACATTAAGCTGAAAGCGAAAATAAGCCGTACACATCCTATGGACACTGGAAACTGATGCTCTGATACCACCTGTGACACCCCGCCTAATTAAATACCGGGCGATCACTCCTTTATTAAATAAAAATCAAGGTGAACAGTTGGTTCATTCTTAGCATCACTATCGTAAAAATAACTTTTGCAAATTTAACACACTATTTAATTTAGCTAAGTGTGAAAACCATTTTTTAAACATTACTTTCCAATTTTATTTATTTATTGTATTAAACAATCACTCCAATAATTTAACATTTAATAACCCAATCCCAGCATTTAAAACATAAAGCAAACATACATGCTGAATAAATCCCAAAGTAACAGTACTAGAAATAACTGAAATACAAATGTCCCAATAAAACAGATAAATAGTGGAAAGGGCGACACATGCCCAATAAGGAGAATGATAGAAGTGGAATCAAGTAAATGAAATCGTCTAAGCAAGTGGCCTGCAACTCCCACCTAAGTTGCAGCACGTTCCTTCCAAGGGATCCTAAACAAGACGCCCCTCTGGCTGGACACCTGTAATATATACATATATATACAAGAGAGAAAGAGGAATAGAAACGGGTCAGAGCCCGATAGTGTATATAATTTAAAAATTCGTTTAGCAAGTATTTAAATTGATGCAGGCCAATGCAACAACATATTAGTGCGACACTCTCTTGAGAAATTCTCGCCTCTCTTCAAATGTGCACTCCTATCGCACTAACCTTCCCAATGGTTTATCTCATCATATATCACACTATCCTTCCCCAAGGATTTAACTTATCTTAGGTGACTCTCAAAATTTAAGATTTAACAACATCATGGTTTAAAAAGGACAATTTCATTTAGTACAAAACGCTCATTTAAACTTTATTGATTCATAAAGTTTTTTTTTTCAATATCTTATTATACTTTTCAAAACAAGTATTTCCAATTTGAGTCATTATACATGTCTTACTTACCATAACACAGTAGGCAGTTTCCCATATATCAGTAGTTCATATATATATTAAATACTCGTATAATATATTTATTCTAACAACACCCCACATAAAATTTTATGCTGCGGGCATACTCTGCTATCCAATCCCCGTATCAATCGTACTAAAGGGAATATAAGTTAGGAATCACTCTCGAACTGTATAAATACATGCACCAACAATATTGAGGCGAAGCATAGTTTCCAAGTTCATGAGGTCAGTACATACCCTCACGTCTCTTACGACCGTGACTACCGATTCGATAGCCTGTACCTAGGATTTCTATCTTCTAGGGTACGAGTCAATATCCCCTATAAGGCACACGAGATAAGATCGTCCCAGCGCGGAAACCTAAGCGATAGCAAGTAGCGCGGGCATGATTTTCACAAGTATTTAATATATGCATACACAATCATATAAATATACCACTTTTATTATATCAATTTAGGTTTATCCAATAACCCACATTTACAACATTTATCCTTATTTTCCCATTATTATTTATCAAGTATAATGGTTCGTTTCTAACTTTAATTCGAAGGGTTTTTCCAACTTACTATGTAACCCTCATGGACTCTATTCTTCCAAATGTACAATTCAGTAGATATCCATTTATGTTCCAACGTAACTCTCTCTTACATTATCCCTTATGCAAAATATCCCAAACATATAGATTTCGCCTTACATTAAAGGATTTTGAATTTTATTTTCAAAGATGAGAATTTCAAACGGTTTCGAAATCGTAATTAAAATGGAGTTTTAATTGAATTATTATTAACTCTAAGAGTCCTCAAAACATAAAACTGTCTAGCAAAAAAAATATTAAAAAATATTCAACGGTCCGATCGAGATGAATTTTTTTCTGTAGGTTCCCTTCGTCTTCAGCTAATTCTCAATAAAATTTCATCCAATTCCAACGGTCCGATCGTCCGGAATAATTTTTTTTTTGTGTTTGTATCTGATTAGAACTCTTTTCTTAATCAAACTCTTAATCCTTTACATGACAAAGGGTTTCCAGAATATCATATAAATCATCACTACATGAAAATTTCCCATCTCAAATTGGGTTTTTCATCCATGAATCTCATCCTAATAACTCCTAAACTAATATGGATGATGCATCAATGAAATAAGAAGATAAACACTTGCCTGAGATTTTCAAAAATCTGTTTTGGTGTTGAATTTGGTGTGGTTGCGTTCCCCGTCTCGCGATCTACGCGTTGGCGGTGACGGCGGTGCAAACGGGTGAGTTTTGTGCCTTGAAATGCCTTGAGAGCTCTCTCCTCTCCTCTCCAATGTCCGTTCTAGTGTTTTGAGTTATCTAACCCTAGGAGATAACCTAAACATCTGATATAACCCCTTTAATTTTTGTGGATTTAATTTCCCAAAAATACAAAATGACTAAAATGCCCTCCCGGGATAGTAATTAGGCCTAATAACGCCCCGAGACCCAAATCAAACTCCCGGGTATACCTTTCTGACTATCTCGACCCTTACGGACGCGTTGGCGCACTCAAAACGACCATACGAACAACTTATAAAATATTTACTTTTAGTTATCAATATTTAGTCCCGACGCGACATGGGCGCGTCCCGAATCAAATTTCTAAAATTGTCATTTTATTCACTCGTGACATTTAATATGGCCACTATTATATATTACTTTGCTCATTATTAATATTCAATAAATTTTCCCATAATTACTAACTCTCATCACGTTAATAATTATAACATAATTAATTTCTGGATTTTTATTAAATAATTAATTCACTTTAATATTAATAAATCCCCAAATTAATATAGCATAAAAATACGGGGTATTACATACATCCCCCCTAATAACGGAATTTCGTCCCGAAATTCGGAAAATAAGGCATACCTGGTAAGAACAAATCTGGATATCTCTCGCGCATATCGGCCTCGTGCTCCTAAGTGGATTCCTCCACATTATGATGCTCCCACTAGACCCGTACAAGTGGAACTATCTTCGACCTCAATCTCCTCTCACTATAGTCTAGGATAGCCACCCGTATTTCCTCGTAAGAGCTGTCAGGCTGCAATTCTATCTGATCTATCGCGATAAGAGTATGGGTCATATCATCCCGAAGATACCGTCTCAACGACGAGATGTGGAATACATCGTGAATGCGATGTAAATTCTCTGGTAGTCCCAATCTGTATGCTACCAGCCCAATCCTCTCGATAATGGGAAATGGTCTCATATACCTCAGGGCCAATTTCCCTTTCTTCCCGAACCTCATCACTCCCTTCATAGGAGATACATGCAGTAACACATGGTGCCCCACATTAAACTCCCGGAAGAACCATTTCGCATCGGCGTAGCTCTTCTACCTGTCTTGGGCTACTCGAATGCGACTCCTGATCATCTAAATCCTCGCGGAGGTTTCCTGAATCACCTCTGGTCCTAGCAACTTGTTATATCCCACCTCGAGCCAACAAGATGGAGAACGACAAGTCTAGCCATACAAAGCCTAATATGGAGCCATACCAATCGTAAACTGGTAAGAGTTATTATTAGCAAACTCTACCAGTGGAAGATGTGGCTCCTAACCTCCTCCAAAATCAAGAACACACATGCGTAGCATATTCTCTCACATCTGATTAGTACGCTTTGTTTGTCCATCTGTCTGTGGGTGATAAGCTGAACTCAACCTCAAATCAATACTAATAGCCTCCTGAAAGCTTTCCCAAAAATGTGATACGAAAATCTTGTCTCTATCTGACACAATATTCAGGGGCACCTCATGTAATCTGACAATCTCAGTAATGAACAACTGAGCATACTGACCTGTGGTATAATCTGTCCCCACCGGTAAAAAATGAGCCACCTTGTTCAAACGGATACAATCACCCAGATATCGTCATGGCCCCGCTGTGATGTAGGCAACGCTATAATAAAATCCATGGAAATACTCTCCCACTTCCACGCGGGTACTTCCAATGGCTGAAACAATCCTGACGATTTCTGATGGTCCACCTTCACCATCGGGTAGGTAGAACACTTGGTACGAACTCAGCAATGTCCTTCTTCATCCCACTCCACGAGTATTGCCTCCTCATATCCTGGTACATCTTATCTCCTCCAGGATGTACCGCAAATCGGGAATCGTGAGATTGGGTCATCACTGCATGACGCAATTCTGCCCCTTCTAGAACCACTAACCTCCCATTAAATATCAAACCCCCATCAGAACTAAAAGAATAGGACTCAGCACCGTCGGCTAAAAGTCGTATAATTTGTTCCTGGCAAAACTGGTCTGTGGTTTGGGCCTGTATTACCCTCGTAACAATCTCGAGTGTGACTGTCATAAAAGATATGAAGGAACGGGCTACTGCATCCTAGTGACCCAACTCCTTCCACTTCGCTTTCCAGACGTTCGCTACCTCATTTACCGGTCTACGACTCAACGCATCAGCAACAACGTGGGCTTTCCCTGGATGATACTGTATGTCGAGCTGATAGTCCTTCACAAACTTTAACCATCTGACATTAGTATAGTTACAGGTCCACTTCGCTTTTCAATACACATTGATTTGGGTTTTATTTTTTCTATTTATTGAAGCTCACATATGACATTAGTATAGTTTTCACCTGCTAAAAATTAATTACTTCTTTCACTCCTAGTAGATGAATATAAAAAACAGACTAAAATTTCTATTAATTATGTTTTTTTCATATTGAAGACTACAATTTCAATTAATAACTTCGTCCACTCCTACTAGTTGGATTGGCAGCCTGTACAAGCCTGTGAACAGGAACTCCAAGTGCAACTGATGCATCGAGCCATTATGCCGAGTTAGGTATGTCTCCTTTATCTTTACCTAGCATTTTACTTTGTATACATCTGATTTTTATACATTTAATTAGGTTTACAGATGAGTTTACATCTGAGTGTCTTTGTTGTTGTTTTGAACAAGTAAACGCTAATTTGTTGACCGTAGGTACACACTAACTTTCAATGTTTTTATAATTGGTACTTAGCATTGTATTGATTTTATTTTTTATAGTGTTATTTCGTTTAATTCTCAGTTTATTCGTGGGTGTTTTAGAAGCTTCTTTTTTGCAAGAGCTATTCTCAGTTATCCATTATCTGGACTAAATTGATTTGGTTCATTATCAAGTCCAAGATTATGTTTTAGATGTGTTTTTTAGTGTGAAACTTGCCTTTAATCGTGGCAAATTAGCGTCATGGCTTTAGTTGATTGGAAATATAATTTAAAATTACACTTTGACGTGGTGGAGTTTGTGTTTATCATTTTGTTTTTATGATACAGGGTGGAGATATGCATACCATGAAGCTTGCGTGTTTGTGGTAGTTGGTGGTGGTATTATGTCATAAGTACAAGTACATATATTGGGACAAAATTATCTCAGTGGGTGGGTTATTTATATTTCAGCGAAGACCCAAATCTCCGACCCACCACCACCTATTTTTTCTCCAAGAAGGTATGATTGTTTTGTAAGATATGGGTTTAATCTCAGTTTTAAGTTACAATGTTTTCCTATAAGTAAATGACCAGGGTTAACTTACAGGCTTTAATATTTGGGTGTTTCATCTACTTAATTTTTTATTTTTTAAATTTGTAGGTTGGTGGCTTCAGTAGTGAGCTCTCAGTGTTTTTCGATTTACCCGCGGAAGGTATATTCTCTCTCTCCTTCTCTCAATTGGTTTTCTTTTTTTTATGTTTAATAGGTCGATTTAAATTTTTTTTATACATATATGTTTTTATTATGGACTTATTTCAATCTTCTGTTCTACAATTTTAAGTAAGTTTTAGAGTTAGTAATATGTTCTCTGTATGAATGCTTCATTCCGCACATTTGGAAATGCTCCATAAGTTGGTTCTTTCAACTTCAATTTATATTTTTTGTGTTGGAGATATAGTTGGTTCTTTAATTAGTATTCAATTTTTGGGTTTTGAAATTATTTATCAAAGGTTAAATGTTTGTTGGTAAATAAAATGAGTCTAACTTGAATCTTTGGACAAAAACATGTACATGACCCATTATACACTTAATAGGTTTGTTCTATGTCTGTAATTTTTTTGTCAGTATTAATTGATCATGATTGTTTATAAAATTGTTTCTGTAATTCATAATTTGAACATTTTACTTTATGTCTGCTCAAATTGCTTCAATGCTAACGTCACCATAATATCTTTTTAAAAACAATTGGTATCCGAACTATGGTGCTAAAAATCATTACACACCTAAACTAACCAATCTGGTGGATCAAAACCATATGATGGTATTTAAATAATTCATATGGGAGATGGCACTGGACTATTAATTCAATATATTGGTAACCAAGGATTTCCTGATGGAGGGAAAATTTTAAAAGGTCTCTATGCTTTTAGCTCATAAAGTTTGTTAGTATTTAGGTTATTTTTTTGTTAGACAAAATGTTAGTTTGTTTGACAAAAAAAATTAAGTACGAGATAGAAAAACTAATATTTGTGATAGTTGTATGTGACTTGTGATAGTTGTATGTGACCTGATATTTGTGAATAAATAATCCTTCATTCACATTGCCTAAATAGTTTTGATTTTTTTATTATTTTTGAACTATGAATGGAGACTTGACATAAATATCAATTCAAAATACTGATGACACAAATATTTATTCACTGTGAATGAAGGCCTATTTTGAATTGTGAATAAATACCAAGTCAAAAATACTTATTTGTGCCCCTACATGCCAAGATTTAGATGTCTGCTACATTAATTTCCACAAATGTTGTTTCTAATAATACAAAGCTTGAATGTTCACGGGAATTTGTTGGATGCATAAGCTCTTATTAACCATGTAAACTTTTTTTTTCTGTGATTTGTCAAAACTCATATTTGAGACCATATAACCTATATAACATGTCTTTTTCAGATTCATATAGATTAAATGGGTAGTTGAGGCTGGTATGATAAATATAGATTCTTTGTATTTGGTGTTACTCCAAATTGAGATATAAATGCATTTATTGCTCACCCAAAATTTGAGTTGTATGTGACGTTTAATTATTTTTATCTTTTTTTATAATGTGCAGATAGACATTGATAGTCCTTCGGAATACTTGATCAAAACAACGGGTACATGTAGGAACTTTCCATTTCCATTTGGACAATATGTAGTTAATTCAATCTTCATTCAAACAAATTTAACTCAATAAGGGCCATTTGGTTCTTCTTTTAGTTACAGATGCATCTGGGTGCAAAAACTACTGAGCTTTGGGTTAGTGTGTTTGTAGCCTAACACAAATATATTTCTTATTAATTTTAGTCAATTGTTATTCTTCGGTACGGCTGCTGCAATACATATACTTTTGTTGTTACTATAAGATTTGAAGACGACAATGAGTGAACATGTACCATTGTTGCCATACATTTCAATGACAAATTTTGAATAGGTACTACTGCTACAAAAATGAATAGGTACTGCTGCTAAAATTAAGTTTTACTCCTACAGAAATTATGTTTTAATGCACTGATTTAGTGGTTGGGTGTTGAAGATTAGTAGTGGTATTCCAAGAACTTAATGATTTAATGGTTGGGTATTGATATGGATTTAAATCTGCTTCTTGACCTTTGGATATATTTGTTTGATACAAACCTTAATCATTAACATATAAATTTGATTTGTGAAGTTTGAAAATGCCTTCCATGTGTTTGAGAAAACCTTCATTTGAGGTTTTTGAAAACAGTTACCAGGTTTGAAAATATTATGGTGAGTAAGTCTAAAACATGTTTTTTCTTAATTTTTAAACATCCACAAGCACGGCCGGAGAATTTGGATTAATTGAATATCAAACGGAGTTAACATACACTGAAGCACACTTTCCTTTCTCACTGTATTTTCTTTTTTATATTTCACTTAAATATATGATTTGTTATTTACACAGGTACAATATTTGAAGAAACCTCAAAGAAAGAATAGTGCACCTCAAAATGGTACCATGATAACTCATTTTTACCACTCATTCTTAACACGCATTATTTTGTTTAATCATTCATGATAGATCAAAATAGTACCATGAGTCTTTTGTATCAATTAATCATTCAAATTAATTTTACTTCTGATGTTTTCTTTACCTTTTAGGTTATTGCTGGCATGGCTCAGGGAGTATTGTTAAATCCGTGGATTTTTACTTTAATCAAGGAACATATGCATTTAGTTTTGCGGAGTGCTTGGATATTTTGAAGGTTATGTTCATTTATCTTTCAACATTGCGGTTGTGATGCGAAAGGAGTGGAATGGCTTAGTTATGTACCTGTCGGTCTCTCTCCAATCATTTAACTTGGCCATCTGAGTTGGTTACAGTACGGTTCTTGACTCAACAAGTTACCTGGTCGACTCAATTAAGAGTAACTAATCAATAGTGGTTTATTATGTATGCATATTTGGGGAAAATATTTGATTATTGTTAAATCGATGGTGTGGTTGAATCAAGGTCTAGTATGGACTATTAATACCGTTAGTATTGTTGTTGTTGTTTAGTATTATTATCTTTTTAAAAAGGGTTGATAGTCTCTATAAATAACGAAAATTATGTCCACATTTTTTAAATTGTTTAAAATTTCTGTTGTAAAATAATCTTCGACTTAAATATTGGAGAACAAATTTTTTTCCTTTTTGCAATTATGTACTTAGAATTTTTTATCCATTTTATGATTATTTACTTTGGATAACTTAAATTACATACGACTTAACACTTTGTTTTGTTTGGGGAACGAAATTGTTTCTATTTCGCAATTACGTACTTTGGAATTTTTTTTTCGTTTTGCGATTATGTACTGTTTGAAAATTTTCTTCGTGCCTTCAAGAATGGGCATATCCTATACCCTATATATATATAGTACTCCTCTTGTGTGGACTATCTTGCATTTTAATATTGCGAAAAGAATATGTGTCATCTGGCGGTGAGCTCAAAAAAGAGAGAGAGTGCGCCTATAATTTAGCCGATAATATTTTGGCTCATCGCCAGGTGACACATGTCATGTCTGTATTGTTAAAATGCGATATCTAAACCTCCTTGTGATGTTGCTTGAGGGCTTCAAGATATAACCTCTTTTAGATTGGCCTCCTCTTCAAAAAATGCTACTGCCATATACAGTAATAATAAAAAGTTTGTAGACGTGAAACAAGTTCAGAAAAACCATTCAAAGACTATGAAGTTGACATGTAATGATGAAGAAGTTAATTTGCAAAACCCTTTTTCAGTTCTCATTTCTGATTTTGACGATGGAGACGTTGTGCACGAAAATGATGTTGTTCCTAATATCCTCATCTCAGACCAAGAAAACTCTCATAGATCTCATACCCTCTCCTATCAATGATTCATTGAATTATTTTCTGCATACATTGAAACGTCATTGGCACACTTTTAAAGATTCATATAAGGTTCATCTTGATGGAGTGTCTGTAGAGAGTTTAGAGGAATTATCTTCAGTCATTGGAAAAAAAAGTGTTCCGGTTTAACAAAACGACTTCAACTCTAAGCATCAAGTTCATTCGGTCCCTGCTCTCTCCAACAGTATTTTTCCTCGTCTACTAGTATCCAAAAAAAGAAAAAAAAGATCACATTACTTCCAGTCTTTAATATTAAAACCAGGTCTGCCTGTGTGTTTCATACTCCTCAAATCCCTAATTCCTAATGTTAAATATTCTTTTTTGTAATATTAGGGGGAGGGTAACAATTATTGTAAAAAAAGTTAACATTTGCATGGTTTCAATCCAAGAACCAAAAATTAATTTTAATAATATCCAAACCGTAGTTTGGAAATTTCATTTTCAGGGGGGTCTATCTAACTCTAGTGGTAAGATATGGATTCTTTGGAAATTTGGTTGTGATGTTCTTTTTGTAAGGGGTATGGAAAAAGTTCTTACTATTTTTGTTAGTTTTCATTATTATTCTTCACCATATCTTTTCTCTTCTGTCTATGTTAAATGTAATATAGATGTTAGGCAACCTCTACAGGATGAAATTAAAATTACTGTTTCCCTTGGTTTTGACTCTTGGGTGAAGGTGATCATATTAAGTGGTGCAATAACCGTGAAGGTGATGATATAATTTGGGCTTGGGACATGATTTATAGAGTGTTTGGTAATAACAGATGGTTTAACAATTCTTTTTCCTCATCTATTGAACATCTCCATCGTACTAATTCTAATCATGCTCCTATTGTTCTATCATTAAAATTTCCTTAGGATTCATATCCTAAACCATTTCGATTAAAAAATATATGGGTTCCTCATAAATCATTTTTTGATGTTGTGAATAAATCTTGGTCAATTGAAGTTTGTGGGAGACCCATGGAGTTATTTTCTTCCAAACATAGAATTGTGAAATCCGCTTTACAATCATGGAATAAAGAATGTCTTTGTAACATTTTTTCTCGGGTGCAAAAAGCTGAATATGACTTAACCATTAAGGAAGCCACTTTTGATTTGGATCCCTCTCTTGTTAATTAAGAAGATTGGAATTGTGCTAAGGATAATTTTAATAAGGGGTTGCAAATGGTAGGAATTTATTTGCGACAAAAAGTTAGGGTAAAGTAGGCCACTCATGGAGATTTTAATTTAAAAAAATTTCATTCTATGGTTAAGAAGAAGAAGAGAAAACTTTTCATTGGAAATATTAAGAAAGACGATGGAGTTTGGATTCCGGAATCTAAGGAGATTAAAGATTATGTTATTTCCCATTTTAGTAATATTCTAATGATAAAATTTTTTTGAGATAAAAATTGTAATATCTTTCATCATATCCCTTTGTTGGTTGATTCTAATGATAATCAGTTGCTCACTAATATTCCCACTTCTGAAGAAATTTGACCGGTTGTTTTTTCTTTGGACAAAGATAATGTTGCGGGTCCGGATGGAATTAATGGCTATTTACCTCAAACGTGTTTGGATATCATTCAAGAGGGCCTTACCTTAGCTATTCGATCATTTTTTCTTGCTCTTTAAATTCATAAAAGCTGGTCTTCTACCAACATTGTCCTTATACCCAAGGTTGTCAGTCCTATAACATGTGTTGATTTTCATCCCATTAGTTTTTGTAATTTCTCGAACAAAATTATCTCAAAAATTTATTCTAACTGGTTTGGACAACTTTTTCCAAAGATCTTCTCCTCTTCTCAAATAGGTTTTATTCAAGGGCGCCAAATTACAAAAAATTATTCTCCTAGCACAGGAATAAACTTCCAGTCTTAATAATAAGATCCATGGTTCTAATGTTGTCATCAAGGTGGATATGGCTAAAGCTTATGATAAAACATCTTGGTTATTTATAATTAAGGTGCTACGTTCATTTGGATTTTTGAAAGAATGTATTAATCTTGTGTGGAGGATATTATCAGGTTGTTGGTATTTTATTATTATTAATGGAAAATCATGTGGCTTCTTCAAATCTGAGCATGGAGTTCTTCAAGGAGACCCATTCTCACTTACGTTATTCGTTATTGCAGTGGAGGTTTTGAATAGAGGATTTCATAATCTGATGTTAGACGGTTCGATCAAAAACTACACTATGCCAAGGGGTTGTCTCCTTATTTCATCACTGTCATTTGCGGATGATATTATATTTTTTCAAAATGGTAATTTGAGATCTCTTCGGGCATTTAAAAGTTTTTTAGAAGATTATCAAGATCAATCTGGGCAATGCATGAATGAAGCCAAAAGCTGTGTTATAATAACTCCGCAGTGTATAGTTCGTCAAAAAAGAAGGATCATAGATATCACTGGGTTTGTAACTAAAAATTTACGTATAAACTACCTTAGTATTTTTTAATATCGTGACCGAAAATGTAGCATTTTATTTGCCTCAATATCGAATAAAGTAGTTGATCATCTCAAATAGTGGCAGTCTGGATATTTGTCTATGGAAGGTAAATTAATTTTGATTCAGACCATTCTCATCATGCTTGGTTCACATGTTTTTTTCCGTTATTTTCCCCATGATGGCATTTATAAAATCATTTAATATCCTTTGTGCAAACAATTTCTAGGGTAATTCGTAAAACAATTGTAAACATCATTAGGTTTCATGGGATATAGTTTGCAGACCAAAATCAGAAGGTGATTTGGGTATTCGAAAGTCATATGATTTGAGTGTATCTTTTTCTTGCAAATTATGGTTCCATTTCAAGAAAAATAATTCGTTGCAGGCCAATTTTATGAATAGAGAATTAAGGTAAAGGTCATGTTACTTCTTATATTTGGATTTTTAGGACAATGCTTTTCAAATTTATAAATCTAGTCCCTGTGGTACAATAGCATTTATAAATCTAGTCCCTGTGTTACAATGCCTTTATTTTTTTGGTCCGCGCCAGCGGCACTACTTTTCATCATTTTTCATTGTGTTTTTCGTACAGGGACTAAATTTATAAAATTATTTGGAGTGTCCTATTTTTATACACTTTGACAACTATGAGGACCTTTTCCCAAAACCCCCTTTTATGAATGTCAAATAGAAAAAATTAACCCATTTAAATTTTAGATGATCTCCAACTTTTGGAAATGGGACGTGGAAAAGGATGCAATCAGTGGTTAACATCATTGATGAAGATAATTTGACTCCCCAAATAGTGATTGGTTTTGTAAAGGATTTATTTTCAAAGTAGCATGGGATATGGTTCTTCATAACCATGGGATTCAATTTTCATTTTTATGATATGGTATCCTTGATTACATCTGAAGGTATCTACTTTTATGTTGCGTATTCTTCATGATGTAGTCCCTCTTAATTTAAAAAATATTAACATTCCTTTGGTTTTGAGATGTCGTTGTTGTTTGCAATACAATGAAGAAAATATTTTCCATTTATTTGGTTCGAGTGATATTGCTGAAGTTGTTTGGTCTTATTTCAAAAATTTGATGGGTATAAGATTTCAGAATTCGGGTTTTAGATCTCGTCTTTTATTATGGTGGTTTAACTCGAAAGGAAACAACATCGGGGCCATTCTTTGAAATATCCTTTCAAGCATCATTTGTTGGAAAATATGGTGTGTCAGGAATAAAGCTTCTTTTGAAGGAATTTCTATGAACGCCAAATCCATTATTTTTTAGATTCAAGCTGATATTTCCTTAATCTTTAAAGAGAGACCTTCCAAAGGTCCATTATCTAGGTTTCATTCTTCTTTTATTGCAGATTTTCTATTTCATGTACTTAATTGTAAGCCCCGAGAGAAAGGCTGTTTTTCTCTAACTTTATGAAATTTGGGGTTTAATCCGCTTTTTAAAACAAAAAATATTATATATATATATATACAGAGAGAGAGAGAGAGGGAGAGAGTCGGGCTCTCATAGATATCAAGTTTACATACTACTGGCGCCAACCCATTTTTATAAATGATTTTGAGTTGAGTTTTTTTATGTGGTATTTCAATTTTTCAGAGGAGTCATATAAAAAAAATTACGTAATTTTTTTTTTGCTAATTTAAAATAATAGGTCAAACTTTTGATGTTTTAAAGTGCTGTAAACGATGCGAAAGTTTGACCATTTTTTTTTTAAATAGCAAAAAGAATGATTTTGAGTTAATCTTTTTAAATGGTTCCAATGAAATGATTAAATACCATATAAACAAATAATTTTTTTTCTATTTTAAAAAATTCGGTATGTAGACTTGGTATGTATGAGTGTCTGTCTGTCTGTCTCTCTCTCTCTCTCTCTCTCTCTCTCTCTCTCTCTCTACATATATATATATATATGAAGACGATGATGATTATGATGATGATGAAATGTGGTAGAGATCTCGATGATTAGGAGATGCTATTCATCAAATTATATCAAAAAATTCATTCACTAAGTAAGTTAGATGATTATCAATAGTTTTAACAGTAAAAAAATACAAAGATATATCAACTTTAGAGTTACTTTCTACCCAATTAAGTTAAATTTTTTGATGAAATATGGTGGAGATGGTGTTTATAATCTAAACATCATCTTTACCAAATTTCATAAAAGTATTAATTCGTTTTATCAGTTAGATTTTTGAAGATGCATACATATAGCACCTTTGCATCACCTTTTAGTTGAATTTTTTATGAAACCTATTTGAGATGGTGATCATTTATCCCCTAAAATAGGGTAGTCCATACATTAGAACATAGCTGGATCATGACTGTATTTCAAAATATTTTGTAGTTATCTACATGTTTACTAACTAGTCAAGGTTTTTTACATGCAGTACAATGACTATGAAGAAGATAAAACTGAACATGTGACGGTGAAATATACAAATAGAAATTTATCTTCAAAAGTTCATTTATGTAGTCTTTAATCTATCTCTCTCTCTCACACAGTGACTGATATTATGGTGGATATTTTGATTGGCAGAGGAGAAGAGAATAAATAAATAAGAAGATGCGTACATTACAAGATGCAATACATAATTACAATAAGGTTATCATGATAATCTTCCTTTGAAATTTTATTTTTCTACATTCACGACTTCCTTTAACATCAATAGGAGTGTTCTTGTTCTTTTTTTGCTCAGTTTGAGATTGTTATTTATATATATAGGGTGATAAAGTTTATGTGCTTGATGAGGCTATTGTGTATCTTAAGACCCTTCAGATTCAACTATAGGTAAACGTTTTTCTTTTTTTACTCCTCAAGATTTTGATTTTTCTTGGAGGATGAGGTGGATTTTTAAATAGGGTTTTTGTGAGTGAACCGAATTATTATGATTATTCTCGAGTTACCCTCAAGTTTGAAACATATTATAAATTGAGTTACCCCCCATTAATCAGTTTTGAAAGGATTTACTGTGATACGTTAGAGGCTTTTGTGATGCATTTGGTTGTCAATCTCATTTTTTTAAACATTGGGGCTAACTGAAAATTGGACACAACTTTTTTCTTCTAATATAATTACATAACTAGGCTTACACCATGGAAGTTTAAATATTAAACTTACCCTATGCATGCAATAGATAATGCATCGGGTACAAGCTGGGTTAATGTACAGGTAGATGTGAGGGAGTGTCTAATTCTTGACCTTCTAAGTGGGTAACTATAATTATACAATTATCAATGGACGAGTTGACAAAGTAAAAAAGATAAAAGAAAATTATTTTATATAATATAAAAGTAGGTTACGTAACCTTATGTAGTTTTCGTATCATAAAATTAATTATATAAATATAAATACTTTTATGTATAGACACATATTCTTATTTTGTCAATAGGAAGCGGGATGTATATGGTGTAATAACCCTCTCTTCCGATAGTCCATTTTATCCTTAATTACCATGTGTAGTAATTAGTTATTATCTGTTAGATGCCGAGTAAATATTAATTTGATATGTCAAGTCAATATTTACTAATATGTTGTGTAGTTACCTCGTGAGTAGATAAAATGTTCATGTGGTAATTTATTATGTCATAAAGATTTAAAATGACATTTTGGTTTATTATGAAACCGGAACTAAAATGAGTTATAAAACTTTCAAATGATAATTTGAATAGTGTAGTTAGTCCCGGTAGGTGTGAGACAGTCAAAATAAGTGCCATATTGTATTTTGGCATTTCGGGCACTTTTGACTGGTTTTGGCTTAAATAGTGTAGTCGCGTATTAGTATATCGCGTATTAGAATTTTAAGTTGGGCTTTTAGACTTAAGCCCCATTTTAATTCCCCACCCCTATTCCCATTCTTCCATTTTACACAATTGAGCCCTAGAGAGAGTAGAGAGAGGAAGAGAACTTGGGAGAAAAGAGAGATTGGAGCTTGGATTGTTGCCTCCTTCTTCATCAAATCAGATTCTTACCTTGAGGCAAGTAATCTACTTGCAAATTTATGGTTTAAGTAGAATAAATTGCATTGATATTTATGATTTATAAATGTTAGGGTTTTGGTGGAATTTTGGGTATTTAACCCTTTGAGATTGATTTGGATGATAAGAATTACAAATGATGGTAGTTGGGTGTATTTTTGGTGTACTAGTTCCATTGAATCAATTGGGTTTGGCTGGTTTGGGTTTGGTTATAATTTTGGAGTTCAAGACTCCATAGCCATTCTTGGCATTTTCGCAGGGGCGAATCGATTCGGCCCCTTGGGCGAATCGATTCGCATAGATGCAGAAACCCATGTCTTGTTGTCCGAATCGATTCGGATTTAGACCGAATCGATTCGGCAATTGCAGAAACCAAATTTTATTGTCCGAACCGATTCGCTTTCAGAGCGAATCGATTCGCTGGGGCTAATCGATTCGGCCCCTAGGGCGAATCGATTCGGTTCCAGCAGATTTTGGGGGTCTTTTTCTTTTAATTTTCCTCCTTATTCATTAGGATTAGGACCTAGGAAACTTCTTTCAAGAAGTAAACTTAGAGTCCTAGGGTAGCTATGGAGTTTGGTCGTTACCCTGGACTAGAAATGGGTTCATCTGGGGTTTGTTTCGGGGAGGTTTAAAGTAATGCTAAGGCATTACTTCTTTTATTCCAACTCTTAGAAGTTTGGAAGTTAGGTACCCTAACTTGGAGACTAGAAGGGCTTGTCAAGTTACATAGGCCTTGGAGATTTGTAGGATCATAATGATCATTTGGAGAGTTAATCGGGGATTGTAATTTGAGGAATAAATGATAATATTCGATGGGAGTTAGGTTCGCATAAAATGAACCCATATGAGTTTAATGATGATAGGTTCAACTAGAACGAACCCCGTTGTTTAATGATATTAGGTTTAATAAAAGAACCAATCACATGATTAATGGAAATGGATTTTTGGAAATAAAATGATTATAAATGTAAATATTAATTTACTGTTACACACCTCTCTAAATGACATCATAAGGGAAGTTCGCTCGTGAGGTGAAGCCCCCTGGCTAATGAATGCAGGGTGGATATAGTCCTAGGCCATGGGAGCGTTTATGGTTGTATATTTTTCTGCGGGGGTAGGGAGATTCCGGGTGTGGTATTGGCTACCACGCAGGCTCATGGCCGCTTCCCGACGTATTCCGTTAGGTGCCCAGGTTGTCTTATGTTAGGCCCTGGAAGATGATGGTCATTTAGGGGCGCGTACAGCGGGGAAACCCGGACTGGCGGTCTTAGATATCGTTATATGTATATGAATATAACTATATTTTCATCAAGTTGGACTTGATGGTTGTTAAATGCCATAAAGAGCATAAATATGTGCCAGGAAGAGCACGGGAATAATATATGTGCCACAAAGAGCACTTGATGTAAATGATATTCCTAATAAAGGATGGAAAGATAAAATGGGAAGTTTTAATTAAGGAACAGAAATTATAACTTCTTGATTTAACCAAATATATGGTTTTATTCCTAATAAGGAATGTCTGAAGGAAATGGAGAATTGTATTAATAAGGAAGGGTTTTAAATTAAAATGCTTTACCTTCTATCCTTGCTTGAATTTGTAGATAGCATGTCATGTGATCATCCTCATTATTCATGTATAACTGCTCATATCTATCATGCTTTTTATTCTTCTAGAAATCATATAGAACCCGGCCCTGACCGGTTTACTCTCTTGTTGTATATATATAATTGTATCCGCTCAGGTGCTCCACCGCAAGGACGCCCGACTTGACTTTCCAAGTTCCTTGCACCTTCGACGAGCTGTAAGACTTTGCGGGTTATTACAGGATGTTGTATTAGACGCTTTCATTCTTGTTATTATAGATATGATCGGGTCTTGTCCCTCGGGCGTGTGGCCCAATCTATTGTATTTGATTAATGGTTGTACTATGTAAGATATTTTATATTGTGGTACGTTGTCTTATGTAGCTGTGGACCGACAGCTTATTCGGTCCATTTGTACATTTGTTTTAGTCATATTATATATTATCTTTTGGAATTCCACTTGCTCGTCAGATTGGGTTGTTTAGTTTAAAATTTTCATAACCGCATTTTTTAAAATTTAACACTTTTTGGCAACCCGTTTTCTGACCTATTGGGTGGTTTTTCCCTTATACTCAGTTTATATTTGTGATGCTGAGAATGATATCCATCCATGATCCCTGTTACGTTTGAGTATCGGGCTGGCCACCCCTTATCTCGGATTGCGGGTTGTCACAGATGGTATCAGAGCATCAGGTTCTAGAGTACTAGGATCTGTGTGGACTTGTCTCGTTCTACCGTAGCGTTCTTTGATGTAGAGCCTAATGTTAGGATTTCTTTGATGCTTATGTTTACGATCTTCTGCAAGATAGATTGTTTTAATTAGCATTCTAATACTATTGTTCTTCCATCTCAGATGCCGTCTAAGAGAGGTCGCCCGGCGAGACGTGTTAAGGTCGTAGAGAAGGAAGTAGGTCCTCCACCGCCACTACAAGGGATGGTTAATGTTGAGGATGTAGCAAGCATGGTGGCTGGAGCGGTTCATGCCACCATGTCCGTAGTGATCCAACAATTGCCATGGGCTCCAGGTGTTCAAGCTCCTACGGGACTTACTCCGTGGGAAAGGGTTAGGGGGTCCTTTCTAAGGGGCAATCCCCCGGAATTCGAGGGAGGTGCGGATGTTATTAAAGCCAATCAATGGAAGAAAGACATGCAACGCCACCTTCGAATGATAGAATGCTGTGAGGATAAGAAACAAGTCCTTACCACCTTTAAGCTTGTCGGATCTGCGTTACACTGGTGGGAGACGGTGACCACCCCAGAGCAAAGAGACACCATGTCAATCACTGAGTTCTGGACTTTGTTTGATCTTAAGTATTTTCCTCCCGCTGTTCAGAGGGAGATGAAGAGGAAGTTGCTAGATGTAGAGCAAGGGGAGAGGTCTGTAGCGGAGTATGAAGAGGAGTTCACCCGGTTGGCAAGCTTTGTACCAGATGAGGTGACTCCGGAAGAGAGGAAGATCTCGAAGTTTATGGGAGGTCTAAACTGGAGAATCCTAAAACACTTATTGGGCAACCCAGCTTTCCAGACCTATGGCGAAGTTATAAATGCAGCCTTACTCCATTGCCAGGAGCATCGATTATATATGCAGGGTAGCAAGAAAGCTACTGAGATGAGGAAAGTGGGGAAGTTTGGAGAGTTTATTGCGAGGGGAAATAATAGGCACGAACAAGGTGCTTTGCATCAGGCAGATCGGGGTGGCCCTGGAGATAGAGGTCATCCGGGCCGAGGCTCTTCTCAGTTTCGAAATAACAGAGGTAGAGGTCAGGAGGAGATAAAGGGACGGTGCTTCCAGTGTGGGGAGGCAGGTCATTACAAGAAGGAGTGTCCTCAAATGATTGGGGGTCAGTTTCCTCGGGCTCCGCAGCATCCATGTGTTCTGTTTCCACCTCCGGCACCTATTATGGTTGTTCCTCCGCAGCAGGGGCAACTACAGTATGGGCGTGTTTGTCATGATCGGGAGGCTATGTTTCCTCCAGCCCTGCCGGCACCACCCGTTATTGAGGGTAAGTTTTCACTCAGGGATACGTGAGTTATATGTTATTCGATGCGGGTGTTACGCGCTCATTTGTTTTACGAGCTTTTCTCAGATTACAGATTTCATAATATCTGCTGAGAGTATTTTCATTAGTATCGAGTTATA
Organism: Sambucus nigra; assembly: GCA_949130495.1. NCBI lineage: Eukaryota > Viridiplantae > Streptophyta > Magnoliopsida > Dipsacales > Adoxaceae > Sambucus > Sambucus nigra. Next base: position 9,456,212 of record OX422218.1, on the reverse strand, counting down.
TGCGTAATGGTTCGCTCTTTTCTTTTGTTTGTATGTATATAGGAAATTCTCTTATTAAATTGTGCTTGAGGCCGATTTACTCGTCCTTAACATGGTCGAGTATAATGTGATATTGGTATGTAATTGCTATGCCTTATCTCCACGACCAACAAGTTGAGTGGTAGTGTATAGGAGGGATTCCTTGTTTGGATTCCGCTTCTGCGGGACGCTCCACGCGCGAACCTTAACGACGTTGGGAGTGGGGATATACCACCTTTCCTTTCTTTTATTTTATGTGTATTACGCTCTATCTCCATGATCAACTAGTTAAGTAGGCATGTGACGAAGGGGTTCCTTGTTTGGATTTCGCTTTGCGAGACACTCCGCCGCATGAACACTTAACGATGTTGTGAGTGAAGATATGCTATTCTTTCCTTTTATTATATTTTATTTTGTTACATTATTGTCAGAAGTGGGATTTGAAAGTTTAGCCGAGGATCACGTATTAGGATGATTAATGGCTATTATAGTGCGACATAGGAACACTGCACATAGTTCTCTCCTCTGATCGATATGAGGGAGACCGAGGTACGAAGTCGAATGGAGACTTCGGGTTATGCCTTGATATAGAAGGCTATTCATTGAGATGCAAATGTTATAGGGTATATAACCCTAGGGTTTCACGAAGGGTTAGCTTTGGATTGTTAATATTCTTTTGTTAGTTTAATAGTTAGTGTGTAATCTTTTGGTCCCGAACATGTGTCTTAGACCTGTACCCCTCGATGACTGACAACACGAGGTAGTAGTGTAACGGGAGGGTTCCTTGTTTGGATTTCGCTTCGGGGAGACGTCCCACGCACGAAACTGAGCAATGTCGGAAGTTGAGAAAGGTCTTGGATACTAGGGAAATACTTAGCATTAGGTGTATACGACTTAGATAGGGTATAGGTAGATAGACTTTAGGATTGTTTAGACGTAGGGCCTTTTAGTATGGGACGTAAGTTTAGGAATGCTGTTGGGAGTTGACCATGAATAAGTCATGCATAAACTCTAAGAGGGATTGGTTTCATGTTATGTGAAGTGGGAGGATTTCGAGAAGTTGGTGGTTAAGGCCGAAGGAGATGAGGCCTCACGTAATGGAGTGTTACGGAGGTAACGAAAGGGTGAATTAACTCTTACCCCTGAGCCACGTGGTTAAGATCGAAGGTAGATTCTATTAGCAAGTCCCTGTCATGACGGGGAGTGATGATACTGGAGTGTCGATTTATTGTGGATGCGCCTCACAAGTTTAAACTTGTAAGGAGTATTATCCCCTATTTAAATTGAAGTCCATCTTGAGGGTGGGGTGCGTTCCCTTAAGAGAATTTTGTTCCGAATGGAAGGGACTTAAGTTAAGCAGATATGGAGAAATCACGCGGTTCTAACGTTTCGGTGCATCAAGGTAATGACGAATCGTGCCAAGTTATACGTCGCTAGTACTATTGGCTGGGCATGGGAAGGTTGTTGTACTGAATCAAGACTTTCGTCTCTCATTCTTGGCAAGGTTACAAGAAGCCATGGGAATCGAATTATGGTTAATTACTTCTTATCATTTTCCACAGATGACCAAACCAATAGAATAAACCATATGCCGAGGCATATACTCCTTACCTGCGTACCTAACTTTAAGAGTAGTTGGGAACGATGCTTTCCACTTGTTCAATTCGCCTATATAGAATTTGTGGTTGGGACGACGCTTTAGAAGAAGCCTTGTATGGTAGGCTTTTTAGATCTCCCGCTTGTTGGTTAGAAGTGAGAGATGATGAGTCTCTCGTATAACCGAGACCGACAAAAGAGCTCATGCGATGCGAGAAGAAGGCATCTGGAGTTGAGGTCATTAGACCAAAGGTTGTGGTGAGTATCACCTGAGAAGGGCGTTATGCGTTTCGAGGAGAAAAGGAAGACTTGCACCGCATGACGTTGTACCTTTTCTAGAAATGTCGCGGTGGGTTCGGTAAACTATTCGCTCGCTTTGTTGAAACATTTTGCGGCTAGTTCATAATTTGTTCCTTGTCTCTCCTGCAAGGGAGTACGAGAGATAGGACGGTGCCATTAGGCACATTCCTTTCGAAGTAGGTGCAACTTGACGGTTCTTATTAGATGTAGTCGGTTGCTATCTTAGAGCGTAGAGTTACGTTGGTGTCGCCGATAGTACCTTGGGGGATGTGTTCTATATATATTAAACAGTGTGTCGAGAAATCGACATAGGGGCGCGAGGATGACTTGCGGAAATAGTATCCTCACTTCTTCTTGCGACGTATATCCGGATTTTGGGGGCAAAATTCCCTCTTAAGGGGGGGAGTATGTAATAACCCTCTCTTCCGATAATCCATTTTATCCTTAATTACCATGTGTAGTAATTAGTTATTATCTGTTAGATGCCGAGTAAATATTAATTTGATATGTCAAGTCAATATTTACTAATATGTTGTGTAGTTACCTCGTGAGTAGATAAAATGTTCATGTGGTAATTTATTATGTCATAAAGATTTAAAATGACATTTTGGTTTATTATGAAACCGGAACTAAAATGAGTTATAAAACTTTCAAATGATAATTTGAATAGTGTAGTTAGTCCCGGTAGGTGTGAGACAGTCAAAATAAGTGCCATATTGTATTTTGGCATTTCGGGCACTTTTGACTGGTTTTGGCTTAAATAGTGTAGTCGCGTATTAGTATATCGCGTATTAGAATTTTAAGTTGGGCTTTTAGACTTAAGCCCCGTTTTAATTCCCCACCCCTATTCCCATTCTTCCATTTTACACAATTGAGCCCTAGAGAGAGTAGAGAGAGGAAGAGAACTTGGGAGAAAAGAGAGATTGGAGCTTGGATTGTTGCCTCCTTCTTCATCAAATCAGATTCTTACCTTGAGGCAAGTAATCTACTTGCAAATTTATGGTTTAAGTAGAATAAATTGCATTGATATTTATGATTTATAAATGTTAGGGTTTTGGTGGAATTTTGGGTATTTAACCCTTTGAGATTGATTTGGATGATAAGAATTACAAATGATGGTAGTTGGGTGTATTTTTGGTGTACTAGTTCCATTGAATCAATTGGGTTTGGCTGGTTTGGGTTTGGTTATAATTTTGGAGTTCAAGACTCCATAGCCATTCTTGGCATTTTCGCAGGGGCGAATCGATTCGGCCCCTTGGGCGAATCGATTCGCATAGATGCAGAAACCCATGTCTTGTTGTCCGAATCGATTCGGATTTAGACCGAATCGATTCGGCAATTGCAGAAACCAAATTTTATTGTCCGAACCGATTCGCTTTCAGAGCGAATCGATTCGCTGGGGCTAATCGATTCGGCCCCTAGGGCGAATCGATTCGGTTCCAGCAGATTTTGGGGGTCTTTTTCTTTTAATTTTCCTCCTTATTCATTAGGATTAGGACCTAGGAAACTTCTTTCAAGAAGTAAACTTAGAGTCCTAGGGTAGCTATGGAGTTTGGTCGTTACCCTGGACTAGAAATGGGTTCATCTGGGGTTTGTTTCGGGGAGGTTTAAAGTAATGCTAAGGCATTACTTCTTTTATTCCAACTCTTAGAAGTTTGGAAGTTAGGTACCCTAACTTGGAGACTAGAAGGGCTTGTCAAGTTACATAGGCCTTGGAGATTTGTAGGATCATAATGATCATTTGGAGAGTTAATCGGGGATTGTAATTTGAGGAATAAATGATAATATTCGATGGGAGTTAGGTTCGCATAAAATGAACCCATATGAGTTTAATGATGATAGGTTCAACTAGAACGAACCCCGTTGTTTAATGATATTAGGTTTAATAAAAGAACCAATCACATGATTAATGGAAATGGATTTTTGGAAATAAAATGATTATAAATGTAAATATTAATTTACTGTTACACACCTCTCTAAATGACATCATAAGGGAAGTTCGCTCGTGAGGTGAAGCCCCCTGGCTAATGAATGCAGGGTGGATATAGTCCTAGGCCATGGGAGCGTTTATGGTTGTATATTTTTCTGCGGGGGTAGGGAGATTCCGGGTGTGGTATTGGCTACCACGCAGGCTCATGGCCGCTTCCCGACGTATTCCGTTAGGTGCCCAGGTTGTCTTATGTTAGGCCCTGGAAGATGATGGTCATTTAGGGGCGCGTACAGCGGGGAAACCCGGACTGGCGGTCTTAGATATCGTTATATGTATATGAATATAACTATATTTTCATCAAGTTGGACTTGATGGTTGTTAAATGCCATAAAGAGCATAAATATGTGCCAGGAAGAGCACGGGAATAATATATGTGCCACAAAGAGCACTTGATGTAAATGATATTCCTAATAAAGGATGGAAAGATAAAATGGGAAGTTTTAATTAAGGAACAGAAATTATAACTTCTTGATTTAACCAAATATATGGTTTTATTCCTAATAAGGAATGTCTGAAGGAAATGGAGAATTGTATTAATAAGGAAGGGTTTTAAATTAAAATGCTTTACCTTCTATCCTTGCTTGAATTTGTAGATAGCATGTCATGTGATCATCCTCATTATTCATGTATAACTGCTCATATCTATCATGCTTTTTATTCTTCTAGAAATCATATAGAACCCGGCCCTGACCGGTTTACTCTCTTGTTGTATATATATAATTGTATCCGCTCAGGTGCTCCACCGCAAGGACGCCCGACTTGACTTTCCAAGTTCCTTGCACCTTCGACGAGCTGTAAGACTTTGCGGGTTATTACAGGATGTTGTATTAGACGCTTTCATTCTTGTTATTATAGATATGATCGGGTCTTGTCCCTCGGGCGTGTGGCCCAATCTATTGTATTTGATTAATGGTTGTACTATGTAAGATATTTTATATTGTGGTACGTTGTCTTATGTAGCTGTGGACCGACAACTTATTCGGTCCATTTGTACATTCGTTTTTGTCATATTATTTATTATCTTTTGGAATTCCACTTGCTCGTCAGATTGGGTTGTTTAGTTTAAAATTTTGATAACCGCATTTTTTAAAATTTAACACTTTTTGGCAACCCGTTTTCTGACCTATTGGGTGGTTTTTCCTTTATACTCAGTTTATATTTGTGATGCTGAGAATGATATCCATCCATGATCCCTGTTACGTTTGAGTATCGAGCTGGCCACCCCTTATCTCGGATTGCGGGTTGTCACATATGGCACCTCAAATTCCAATTATGAACTCTTTTATCAAGATTTTACTGATATCTGGGCACTACATTGACTGACATATTGTTACGCATGACTAATATATCATGTATACTTTGAGTTCAACCTATTAATCTTGATAACACCATAGTAATGAGTTAAATCACCAATTTTATATATAACCACAAAAATTATGATATGTTGCACCATAAATATTGAACTCTTGGTTCCATAGAAATAATGAAATCTTGTAATCGTACTTGGGATATTTCGGCTATAAAAATAGGGTTCCTCATTAAAAAGGATGACGATTTTGGTGGCAAGTTTAAGGAGAAAGATTCTTACTCTTCTTTCCTGCAAATTAACAAGAGTTTAATCAAAAGTTTCATATTTATAAACAAATGTTTAAGTTATTTTACAAATTTCACACGATATATTCAAGTTTAGAGGCATTTAGCTCGCTTTTGCACTCATCGCACTACAAAACCACTGAAACTTAGTTTTTGGCGTATCCTAGGGACCCACGAACTACACATACTTTCAATTCGCGAAGATACGGATATGTAGGTGCAACAACGTTGCTTAAGGTAAAAAAAAATGCTAGATTTTGTGTTTCCCTAAATCTTGATTACTCTTTTACATTTTGTGACTTTATTAGGGAGGTATTCGCTATTCTGATTGCGTAGCGCCTCGTGCACACACAGGGAACTCGACAAAGATGGAGAAGGTGTCAAATATATTCTATTTCAGACAATATTTTCAACACATTTCATTATTTAACATTCTGTTATTATATGGGATGACATGATGAATATTGGTAAACTTTGATTAAAAATATAATAATATTATGTACTGATTATTTTAAGGCTTGGTTGTGTAACAACCCGAGGTCCCGGAGACGATGATTTATTTATTTTGGGAGAAATAAATATTATTTTATTTGGAGAATAATTAAATTGGCCACTGAGGTCAAAATTTGGAGTCGTTAGAAAGTACTTCGAATGACGATTCTGAGGGTGTAGTTGTGTCCGGAAGGGTCGAGAAAGTCTAAATGACTGTACTTGGGGTCTATTTAGGTTCCGAAATAAATTAGGACCGTTTGACTCGAATTAAACTTACCGGTTCATTTAAAGTGTGTATTATCATTTAAAGATGTGTATATTTGGAGATATGGTTTAAAAGCCTACGGGAGAAACAATTCTCCATAGAGAGTAAGAGAAATAGAAAGAAAGAAAGAGAGAAGAAGAAAGAAGAGAAATAAGGAGAAAAGAGAGAGAAAGTGGAGATTTCCATCATATACGCGATCTCAAGGCGAATTCAGACCTTATGAACCCCAGGCAAGTGATTAAACTTGCTAAATAATTGTTGTGTACCATTTATTGCATGATTTGTGGATTGGATTCATGGGTTTTAGGTTTAGTTTATTAAAACCTAACTTTTGGGTATAATCTTAGATTTGATAAGTAGATCTTTGATTTAAGGATAGAAATCAACTTATATGTGTTCTTGGATGATTATAAATGTTATATATGTGATTGGGTTGAAGAGAAATGAAGAGAAAATGATTAAAATGTATTTTGGGTATTTTAGGCTCACAAAAAGTAGCTATTTTCGAGAGTTCTGAAGGGCCGAATCGATTCGGCCTCATACTGAATCAATTCAAAAATATGCAGGTGCCCAGGTCTGAGTGACCAAATCGATTCAGACCCAGCCGAATCGATTTCGCCTAAGATAGAGTCCCCGGTCTGATGACCCGAATTGATTCGCAGGGCCGAACCGATTCGAAATTGGCCTGAATCTATTCGCTGGGCAGAACCGATTCGAAATTGGGTATGTGTCGATGACATATATATTTATTATTTTGGGGGTGATAGTTCATGGGTATGTGTCGGTCTCACTTGACGGTTAGGAGCTATGACCACTTCCCGGGACGTCTTGTGCGTGAGTTGATCACGAGGTGGGTATCGTTGAACCCCACCAGGTCGCCCCAGTTTTCTACGTGTATGGGTTGCTTGAAGATGATAGCATGTGAGCCTGCGTCCTTCGAGTTATAGTTCCGTTGGATGGTTATTATTGCTTGTGATTGTACTTGGGTATCGAGGGCATAACGGACCTCAACGACCTACATTTTCAGGATTAACGTATAGGGGGGGTTCCTTGTTTGGATTTCGCCTCGGCGAGACATCCCACGCACGAACCGCAGTGTAATGTTGGAACTTGCGGATAAGTTAGTCTTTAATGCTCATACTATATATATATATATATATATATATATATATATATATATATATATATATATATATATATATATATATATATATATATATTATCCCGACAATCAACAGTGCCGGGAGTAGTGTAACGGGGGGTTCCTTGTTTGGATTTCGCTTCGACGAGACGTTCCACGCATGAAACGTCGTGTACTGTTGAGAGTTGGGAATATTAATTAATTAAAATTGGATAATAATTTGGGTTATATGCATCATGCAGTGAGGGCCTAATGAGCCTCGAGGATCAATACGTTCAGGAGTAGTGTAACGGGGGGTTCCTTGTTTGGATTTCGCTTCGGCGAGACGTCCCATGCACGAAACGTTGTGCCGTGTTGAAAATTGGGTGGAGTTTTGTCCTTAACTGTGGATGCTAATAACTCATATATATATATATATATATATATATATATATATGTTTACATGCCAAATAAGGGCATCACTAGAATATAAAATTCTAGTAATTGAGAATGTTGATGTATTGTGATGATGTGGTTATGAGGATGATTGTATAACTTTATATGTTCAAAAAATAAACATTATAAAGATAACTATAATACAAATGTTAAAGTATATAATTTAATTAAAATAGATATGTGTAGATTGGGAGATAAGTTAGATGATTTCAATTAAATAATTCACTTGGGTTTATATTAGAATCCTTTTTCCCTAATAGAATTGGGCATCCATTTGGAGATCACGTACATACGTTTAGCGCGCGCATTAGTGGATGGGTGAGTTGGAATATTTATGGAGAGTTTGATTCCGTTAAATCTTGTAATAATGCATTTATAATTATTATGCATTTTAATGCACTTGCTATAAAACGTTTTCAACTCGGACTCTGACCCATTTATATTTTCTCCTCCATGTATATATTGTATTACTTTAGGTGTTCCTCCGCAATTACGTCATAGATTTCATCCATCCAGTATTCGTGGAGCTGTGGCAGTAGCGGACTGTTGCGGTACTTGGCTTTAGTCGATTTTTATCTTTGTATATCTAGATTAGGATTCAGTTGTATATTGAGTTAGTATTCAAGTGTTGTAGATTAACACTTTCATATTTCATTTCTCAGATTATTGTATTGTCTATTACCCCACAGCATATTCGGGTATTCCATTGTTGTAGATTTTTTTGTGCATTGTATTGAACTCTTGTATCTATATGGAGTTTGCACTTATCACTCATCATAGTTAGCTGTGTATTGTTGGTTGTGTAGAAAAATTAGTTTTGTTGTTGTTGTTAAATAAAAGTTTTAAAATTTTGACAATCTACTTTTAATGATTTTGCGTAGTTAGCCTTATATTATATAGTATTGTCTATTGATGTTGATACTCTGCCATCTGAGATACCTGATTTATTGTAGTATAGGTCTGACCACCCGTTATTATTTTTAGCGTGTTGACACAGATGGTATCAGAGCATTAGGTTCTAGTGTCTTTAGGATCTGTGTGCGTTACTATGATCTTCCATAAACGTTCTTGATGTAGAGCCTTATTGTTAGGACGGTTACATTCTTACGTACATATTTCTTCTGTGACTTGAAAATATTTGAAAGGCGTACTGATACAATTGTTCTTGTTTCAGATGCCACCGAAGGGAGGTCGTTCAGTTAGGGCAAGAATAGGGGCTAAAGTGCAACCCCAAATGCCTCAAAGGAACATGACAACAAATAAAGTTGTCAATATTGTGGCACAAGCAACAACTGTTGCCATTTCTACGATGGCGCAGCGTCTGCCGTTCGAGCATCCCAACCCCATTTAGGGTTGTCTTTATGGGAGAGAGTGAAAGAAGATTTTAGTAAGGGGAATCCTCCCGAGTTTGCAGGGGGGGTTGATGAAATGGCTGGAAGTCAATGGAAGAATAGTATGCAGAGGCACCTTCGTATGGTTGAGTGTAGTGAGGTGTAAAAGCAGTTTTTAGCCACCTTTAAGTTATCGGGTGCAATCTTCAATGGTGGGAGTCTGTCACCACATCTGAACAGAGAGATAATTTATCTATAATAAAATTTTGGGAGCTCTTTGATCGAAAGTATTTTCCTTCCTCTACTCGAGACGTAAAGATTTTTCAAGGTAATAGGACGGTGGCAGATTATGAGGAAGATTTTTCTAGATGGGAAAGATTAGTACCTAATGAGGTAAATACGAAGGAGAAGCATATATCAAAGTTTGTTCAAGGATTAGATTGGAAAATCCGACAACATTTGTTAGAGAGTCCTAAGTTAGCGACTTTCGTAGAGGTAGTGAATGCGGCACTACTAAAGTGTCATGAATATCGTCTTCATTCGCAAGAGGGTAGGAACTTTGGAGATTCTAGTTCATCAAGTAAGTTTGGCAAAGAGAGTGCCAGTAATGCGAGTGAGTTAAAAGAATTTGTGGGTAAGTGTTTCTTTTGTAAAGAAATAGGCCATAAAAAGAAAGACTGCCCTAAAAGAGGTAAAGGACTATGTTTTGATGAAGTTTTGGAAGTACAACCCCTACAACAGATTTGAGGTCATTTTAGACCGGGGGACTTTTTTTAGGAGCCCATTGATGATGAGGGGCAATCGGACTAGAGATAGATGATGTAAGCTAATTTTTCTTTATGAATAGGATAATTACTAAAATGAATTTTGGAAATATCGTATCAGAGATATTTATGGGAGGGTAGTGCTATATCCCTATTAAGTATTTAATGACCCTAAGGAGGAAATTTTGAGCAAGTTAGGATCCTATGTTATTATTTTGTAAAAGACTAGATAACTTTGTATTGTTCTAAAAAAGAGCTATAAACCTTATGGTGAATGTAAGAATGATTATGGTGTGACAAGTAGTGATGATAAAGCTACTTCTTTTATATAGTCATGATATACTTATATAATTTTTGTATTCCATATGGATGATCCTTATAAATGGAAATATATTGAAATGATGTAAGATGTGATTTCTGGTTAAAGTATAGAATGTGAATTGATTGGGACGCAGGAAAGTTTAGCTTATAATTACGCTAATTTTTGTGAGCTACATATTGTTATATATGATGATTGTCAAGACCTTGTGTTGGACACAAGGCATTTTCTATTATATTATATAAACCGTTTTCAAAATGAACTATTTTCAAAATAAAACGTTTATCGTCCTTCGGGCCCTTTCAAAACGATTTTCATAAAATTAATTTTTTCAAGGTCTAGTCAGGATTAAACAAACTCTCAATCCCCGACGTCGCTACATAGTCGTGTATTGGGAGGGTTCCTTGTTTGGATTTCTCTTTTTGCGAGATGTCCCCTGCACGAAAGTGGCGACTGTCAAGAATTGAGAGGAGTTATTTCTTTGGACCATTCAAATTTTTACTCTATTAATCTGTTAGTATTATTTATATCTATGGAATTGTGGAATATTGGAGGCAAATAAAGCCTCATTATGATTATTGTGAGCATAAAGCTCATATATATAGGGTGCATGGGTGCCTTAGTTGTGGAAATTGGTTTTATATAATTCGTAATCAACATAAATTAAGATAAATTCGTCGTGGCATGTTAGAAGTTTGGAGATAGGATTAGTAAGGATGGGTGTAGTAGAACTAGTTGAGCTTTGGAGAATTAGGCTTAGCTAAAATTTCGAGGACGAAATGTTTGAAAGCGGGGAATTTTGTAACAACCCGAGGTCTTGGAGACGATGATTTATTTACTTTGGGAGAAATAAATATTATTTTATTTGTAGAATAATTAAATTGGTCACTGAGGTCAAAATTTGGAGTCGTTAGAAAGTACTTCGAATGGCGATTCAGAGGGCGTATTTGTGTCCGGAAGGGTCGAGAAAGTCGAAATGACTGTACTTGGGGTCTATTTAGGTTCCAAAATAAATTAGGACCATTTGACTAGAATTAAAGTTACCGGGTCATTTAAAGTGTGTATTATCATTTAAAGATGTGTATATTGGGAGATAAGGCTTAAAAGCCGATGAGAGAAACAATTCTCCATATAGAGAAAGAGAAATAGAAAGAAAGAAAGAGAGAAGAAGAAGAAAGAAGAAGAGAAAGAAGGAGAAAAGAGAGAGAAAGTGGAGATTTCCAGCATATACGCGATCTCAAGGCGGATTGAGACCCTACAAACCCGAGGCAAGTGATTAAACTTGCTAAATAATTGTCATGTACCATTTATTGCATGATTTGTGGACTGGATTCATGGGTTTTAGGTTTAGTTTATTAAAAGCTAACTTTTGGTATAATTCTAGATTTGATATGTAGATCTTTGATTTTAGGATATAAATCAACTTGTATGTGTTCTTGGATGATTATAAATGTTATATATGTGATTGGGTTGAAGAGAAATGAAGAGAAAATGATTAAAATGTATTTTGGGTATTGTAGGCTTACAAAAAGTAGTTATTTTTTAGAGTTCTGAAGGGCCGAATCGATTCGGCCTCATACCGAATTGATTCGGAAATATGCAGGTGCCCAGGTCTGAGTGACCAAATCGATTCAGACCCCAGCCAAATTGATTCGGCCTGAGATAGAGTCCCCGGTCTGATGACCCAAATCGATTCGCTGGGACGAACCGATGCGAAATTGGCCCGAATCGATTCGCTGGGCAGAACCTATTCGAAATTGGCCTAAATAGATTCGGAAATAGGGCTTTTTGAGGGACGTTTTTCTAGGGAGAATTTCATACCATTTTGTTCGAGGTTATCAATTGGGTACCTCTATAGGAGTTATTTAGAGTATGTTTTGGAGACCTTTAGAGAGTTTCCCTTATAAGAAATGATTGGAGTCATATTGACTAAATTTGTGGAATACCGATTAAATATCTTGGTATATTCTAAGTGGGGAAGCCCACATTGATTTGGATATTCTACTTGGAGAAAATAATTACAATTCATATGAAAGAATTAGAATGATTTTAGAGATGTTGGATCTTAGGATCCAATCCCAAATGGGATAAATTTAAAGGTTCATAAAAGGAATTGAACCCTATTATGGAGGGAGAATTATCAATGTAAATTGAGGTGCATAGGAGAAAGAATATCCTTAACTTAAATAGAATTGAGAGACAATTCATAAATAGAAGTAAAATGTGATATTGAAGTGAGAAATAGTATATTTTATAATAAGTGGGAATGTTGTGTGGGAAATGACGATTAGTGATCAAGAGAGAGAGATATATTAAACAATGACAATAAATCTATTGCGCCTCAGAGTGTATAATGAAAAAAGGAAATGATGTGGCAGGTATACCATATATGATGGTATATCTTTATTATGTGGGATGTATGTATACCCTATATAATGGTATATATGCATGGTTAGGCATACCCTCTCCTTGCTATCATTGGGAAGTTACGTGTGTAGGGGGTGAGCACCCTGGCTCGATGAGCAGTGTGTAGATATTCCCCTGGTCGTAGTTGTCCATGGTGGTGAGCAAATGACATATATATATTTATTATTTTGGGGGTGAGAGGTCATGGGTATGGGTCTCTCTCACTTTCCGGTTAGGAGCTATGACCACTTCCCGGGACGTCATGTGTGTGAGTTGATCACGAGGTGGGTATCGTTGAACCCCACTAGGTGGCCCCAGTTATCTACGTGTATGGGTTTGGTGGAAGATGATAGCATGTGAGCTTGCGTCTTTCGATTTATAGTTCCGTTGGATGGTTATTATTGCTTGTGCTTGTACTTGGGTATCGAGGGCATAACGAACCTCAACGACCTACATTGCCAGGATTAGTGTATCGAGGGGGGGGTCCTTGTTTGAATTTCGCCTCAGCGAGACGTCCCACGCACGAACCGCAGTGTAATGTTGGAACTTAGGGATTAGTTAGTCCTTAATTCTCATACTTATATATATATATCACCTATCCCGACAATCGACAGTGTCGGGAGTAGTGTAACGGGGGGTTCCTTGTTTGGATTTTGCTTCGGCGATACGTCCCACGCATGAAACGACGTGTACTGTTGAAAATTGGGAATATTAATTAATTAAAATTGGATAATAATTTGGGTTATATGCATCATGCAGTGAGGTCCTAATGAGCCTCGAGGATCAATACGGTCAGGAGTAGTGTAACGGGGGGTTTCCTTGTTTGGATTTCGCTTCGGCGAGACGTCCCACGCACGAAACGTTGTGCCGTGTTGAGAATCGAGAGGAGTTTGTCCTTAACTCTTTTGATCAAATGAGGTGCATGAAATGTTGTACATGTATCATAGCTGTTAATAAACATCTATAATATTTGTGATTGGATTTTGCTTCTACATCAATTTTCGTAAACTGATTGGTCTTAATAAACCTCATTTGAAATATTGCATATATTCATTCATAAATATTATAGATGTTTATTGACAGCTATGACGATTAATAAAATGATTTCACATTGATGGACATGAGATAAAAGTATATTACGTTTAGCATTTGGGAGATGTTACTATAGGTTTTATTACCTAGTACGATTTTGGGGTTATTAAAAAAATATATATATTTTCAATAGATTGTATTACTTGTAGCTTTTATTAATTGTTGCCGCATTGATTTGGGCAAAATATCTTTAAAGTTATTCTTTGATACATGTACATAATCTTAACAATACTAAATAATATATACTTCCACTTTTGTCTAATAAAGGATAAAGCCCATGGGTTCATAAGACAATAATTGATGTTCAATTCATAATGAACATGACAATGAAGTTAAAAGAATTTGAACAATAGTAAAATACAGTGTATATGCATTTTTAAATATTTGACTGTACAACCAATTCGTTGTAACATTTCTTGTTAATTAAGAAACGGTCTGACTATCCCCACTCCCCCTCAGTCTTTAACTACTCAATTTTAATATTCAAAGACTATAATGCCCTTAAACCCATTAACTCTTTTTCATCCATTCCAAATTCACATTTATACCAAAAACTTATATTCACTTTATTATCCCAACTAAAATAAATATTTTATTTATTTAATAAAAAGTTTTATTTATATTAAAAACTGTTTTGAAAATTAAAATGTTTATTTAAAAAAAACTATTTTTAAAAGCTGAAAAATAAATTATTTATTATACTATTTCAAAAATAATCTTTTTACTATTTAAAAAAAATTGCCAGCGCTAGCAGTATGTATAGGCGGTCCGACCACCTATATATATTGCCGCCGCGGACCAACATATACGAAAAATGGTCTACACCTAATATTATTTTTTAAACAGTAAAAAAAACGGTTTTAAACAAAAAATTAAATTTGTAAACGAAAAGAACACATTTTTAATAAAACAGTTTTTTAAGAGAACAAATTTTATGTTTTATAAATAGTTTTTAAATAAAAAAAAATAGATGAGATTTACATTTTTAGAATAATTGAAATGTTTTTTAAACATTTATAAAAAGTGTAAAAAACATTTTTAAAATAAAAGTTTATTAAGAACATTTTTTAAAATAAAAAAGCATTTTTTTTTTCTTGAAAATATTACTTTTTGATTTTCATCAAATGGATTTGTTTTTGTTGGAGGTAAAATCTGTTTTGAATGAAAGAAAATAGATTGTGAGTTTTGACTATATTATAGTCATTTAGTGTAAAGGTGTTAGATTGTTTTGGAGTGGGGATAGTCAGACCCTTAAAGAAACCTCTAGACCTCTCCAATCAAAACTTTTTTTTGTGACTGGTTACCAACACCACATGGGTTCCCTCATCCTTAGATTAACTGTGTCTCCTCAACCTTTCACTAAACATGTAATCCAGAAGTCACCAAATCCCTACATAAATTATGTACCAAAACTCAATTTTTCATACTCGGACCATATTCTTTCTTGCAACATGACCCCACGTGACCAAAGATCTTGCTGATTACATTTCCTTCTCTTCAAATCTTGGATCAGAAAAATGTTTCCCAGTAAGGACACAACATTTTAAGTAGTGGAAACTTTGTTAGTTAAGATTCATAAAGTTTTTGTTGTATGTTGTTATTTATCTCTGGATTACATGAGACCGATTTGCAATGGGTATGTACCTCGTGGGATTTAATCATCAACACAACATAACAACTTCGGACCTATTTAAACCACATAACCTAAAATACCTTGGAGATCTCGGAGCAACCATGTTTGTGTTGGAAATATCAACTATATATATTTATTGTGAATGAATAAAATAAGTCAGAGAAAGTAGCCAAATGATAACTTTATGGGTGTGTGCATGAAGCCTTGGGTTCAATCCCTATGAGGCACACAAATTATTAAGGGTCAAAGATTGGAATTAAAATTTGGGTGTCGCTGATGTTATACTAGGATTTAAAATCGTTAAAAATTCTAAAGGCATTATTTTAACCCAATATCATTAAGACACCTTATGACCCTTATTGTCACTTAAGGATACATTATGGTCCTGGAGTATCCTCATTAGAATATTCTAGAGTTTTTGGTACTTTAATGTATCTTACGAACTGCACAAGACCTGATATTGCATATATTGTGGGTAGACTTATAAGATATACTTGTAACCCTAATAATGAACATTGTGATGCTTTGATTTGAGATATCTGAAATACACAATAAATTATGGTATTCATTATGTTAGAAATCCTACTATGATTGAATGATTTTGTGATGTTAATTGGATTTCTGATAATGACGAATATAAATATATGAGTGGATATGTTTTTTCGTTGATAGGAGGTGTTGTATCTTGGAAATGTACCAAGAAAACTTGCATAGTGAGATCCACTATGAAATCAGAAATCATTGCATTGGATAAAGCAAGTGAAGAGGCTGAATGGTTAAGGAATTTCCTTTTAAATGTTGTTTTGTGACCTAAACTAGTTCCAGCTATGTCTATTCACTATGAAAGTCAAGCAACGATTAGAAGATCACACAATAACTCTTATAACAGAAAGGCTAGATAAATCAGGAGAACACACAACCAAGTGAGACAACTATTGAAAGATGGATTTATGGCAATCAACTATGTCAGGTCAAAGGAAAATATGACAGATCCATTGACTAAAGGTCTAGCTAGAGAGCTAATTTATCAAACATCGAGGGGAATGGGCCTAAATCCTATTAATATCTAAATCACCAATAATTGAAACCCAAGCCATATGAATATAGATCCGATGATCTGGGTTTAATGAGATTACACAAAATTATATGAGTGATATGTGGGAGTACTAATTTATGTTTAACTCAAGACCTTTTCATATGATGTAGTACCACTATATCGATGAAGGATGAGATTTAATCTATTAATTCTTTTTATATCTGTTATTCAGTGGGGTGTGAGATACAATACACTCTTGATAGAAGAACCTATATGAGTGTGGCAGTGGGACCGCTTCCTATGAGAATTAAGGCTGATTCTCTCGAGTACTCAAGAAACCTGGGAACGCTGAAGGCCGAAACAAGCACAACCGTGGGAACTTAATGATGACTTTGGGGAGTAATGTGTGTTTTTTATTGACCTAAGTTAACAGCTACGGTAAAATAGTTCAAGACATTAGTTCACTATTAAGTGTTAAACTCAATAGATTGACACAAAGAAATGGTTTAAGTGGAATGACACCTTCACGTTTTACGTTACACCTTATGGTACTCCATAAGGTCTGTTCATATATATATATATATATATATATATATATATATATATATATATATATGTATGTATGTATGTATATATAATTTTATTTATTTCATTCATGTGGGGGTTATTGGAAATATCTCCTCTATATATGAATTTTCAATGAACTAAATAAGTTAGAGCAAGTAGCCAAGTGGTAAGTTTGTGGATGTGTGTGCATAATATCTCTAGTTTGATCCCTCGGAGGAACAATAAATATTAAGGGTAAAATATTAGGCCTTGGGGCCATGGGCTCTTGGGAATTTCTAATGCGCCTTAAAATTTTAATCTTTTTCACTACTTTTTTAAACCCGTTTTAAACAAATTGAATTAGTCTTTTAATCTAACTCAACTACCCGTTAGTGGAGATAAAAGTGGGTTAGTGGGACAAAAACGTTTTTGGATATATTTCTATAAAATAGAGACCTCATGTCTGCAAACTACAATATCTGAAAACCTTCTCTCTCAATCTCCATTTACAGAAAAAATTAATTATGAGTTATACAATTTTTAATTATTTTTTGGTGATGGGGTATCCTAAGTGTTTTAGATCGTTCATTATTTCTAGTGATGGAATCTGATCATTAAATCATGGGACATATTTGTTTAAGAGGCTGGCAACATCCATATCAGCGAAATATTTCACCTTTAGGACTTTGTGTCAAACACAAACTTCGATCGATAAGTTCTTCTAATTTTATTTATTTCGAATTTGACTATTTTTTTGCATATTTTATTTCCAACAATCTAAAGGTGAAATTCTTGTTGTTGTATAAATTGATATGGAAAATTCGATTACAAAAGGGTCAATTATTTAATAGTCCCTACTATAAATATATATTTTTTAAAAAGGACACATATTTTTAGTTTAACCCATTTAGTCCCTCAAGTACTCAATATTCTCTTATTTTTAGAGGTCCGCGCCAGCGGCACTCCCTTTCCAAAATATGTGGCAAAAGGACGTTTTGAGGCAAAATAAAAAGGCTTGGACTAAATGAGTATTAAAAAATGTTTGAGGGACTATTTGGTATATGTCCCATTACAAAATACTCTGAAAAACTTGAATTCTTTAATGGATTTTTTTTAAGAGATGGAAAATGAAATTGCAATTTTACCGAACATCTCTTAAGGTTATTGACTTGGTTGCATCTGATAAACCTTCTATACATGAAGAACTAGTTGTTTGGAAATAAAGAGATTATATCTGTGACACACTGCCTATTTAAATACTGGGTGATCAGTCCTTCATAAAAATAAAATATGAATCTCATTTGGTTAATTCTTAGAATCATTGTCAAAAACATTTTAAATTACTAACTATGACAACCCGTGATCCAAAATAAGGGGTGGCTAGCCCGATACTCCAATATAATGAAATCATGGATGGAAATCATTCTCAACATCACAACAATAAAATAAGTATACAGGAAAACCACCCAATAATTTAGAAAATGGGTTGCCAAAATTTTAGTTTTATTACAAGTTAAGGAAATAATTTAAACAACCCAATCTGAAAAGAAAGTGGAAACCCACAGGAACATCTATTACAATAATAACGAGTATACAATAAGGGGACCGAATGTGCTGTCGGTCAATAGATACATAACAAATGCTACATGTTCATTAAGTTACATAATACATTCATTAGACAGTTACAAAAGATTGGGCCACATGCCCGAATGTAAGACCCGATCATGACTAGAGTGCAAAAAGGTAAGCGTCTATCCAAAGTATCCCGTAATATCCAAAAATTCTTACGGCTTCTCAAGAGCAACGAAATATAAAAAAATCAGAATAGGCGCCCTTTCGGTGGAGCACCTGAGAGGATATAAATTCATGCACAACAAGGAAAATGAACAGGTCAGAGCCTGGTTTTAGATGATCACCAGGAAAATAAAAAGGATGACAATTATGAACAATTAATCATGAATAATGAAGATGATAGTCAAACATGGTAACTTCATATTTTAAACTAAGACAATTTAAATGATTATAAATTTCATTCAGTTATACAAGAGAATATGAGTAATCATAATTAATCATAAACCATTATCATTTTTTTCGCCCCTTTCATTTAATATTTTCCATTCCTTATCAGGATTATAGTTTCTACCATATGCTCTTTGCGCATTTATCTAAATCGTATGCTCTTTACGGAATTTATAGTCCATGAAGTCCCACTTGATTAAGAATAGTTATAATTATATTTATATAACGATTCAAAGACCTCCCGTATGGGTTTCCCCATTGGTCGCGCCCCTAAATGACCATCATCTTCCTGGGCCTATCAATTATGACACCTGGGCACCTACAGTGCAAGACATCGAGAAGCGGCCATATGTCTGCGGGGTAGTCATAACGACACACGGAATTACCTACCGATCGCAGAAAATATACAACAAATGCTCATATGGCCTAGGACTATATCCACCCGGCATTCACTAGCCAGGGGGCTTCACCTCACACGTGAACTTCCCTTATGATGGTATTTAGAGAGGGTGTGTTTACGTAAAATAACATTTACATTAATTATGACTAGTTCACATCATCATAACAACCTCAAGGAATGCATAAACTCTTTACTCATTTTTCAAACCTTCTTATGTGGTATTACCATAAACCATTAAGACAATTATACTTCAATTGAACCTCTAAAGTCTCCAAAAATGACCTCAAAATTCCTTAGACTCCTACTAATTTATAAAAGGAAAGTAATGCCTGAACAACACTTTAAGCATCCTCGGAATAAGCCCCATATAAACCAATTCTAATCTAGAGTAGTCCCCCAACTCATCTAAGACTCTAGGACGCTAAGTTTACTTCATTTAAGAAGGTTTCTAGGGCTTAAACCTAAAGAAAATGAATTATAATATAGTAATAAAATTAACTCAAAAAAAGCAGGAAAACGAATCGATTCGCCCAAAAAGCGAATTGATTCGGACAAGAAAACTGGGATTCTATAAACATACCGAATCGATTCGGTCTAAGAAGACCTAGAAACTGTCCCTATGTGAATCAATTCGTCCAGGGGCCGAATCGATTCGCCCCTACCAATTTGCCAAGTTTGGCTATGGTGTCTTGGACTCAAAAAATCTCCCAACTCAAAACCCACCAAACCAAGATCAATAAATGCAATCTACTACTCATAAATGCACCTTGAAACAATAAATAACCCCAATAGACATTTAAATCCACTTTCAAGGGTTCAAGACTCATAATCCATAAAATCCCTAACATAATCAAACCATGATTAATACACAATTATCATTACTAATTATTCATCTTAAAGCACATTATAGCAAGTTGAAAACTTGCCTCAAGCTTGCAAGTTCAGATTTGAGGAAGATGAATGCAAGATCAATCTCCAAATCTTCAATCTCTCTTTCTCCACAAGTTCTCTTCTTCTCTCTTCTCTCTAGGTTTAGTCATACACTTAAGGGGAAATGAAAGACTTAGCAAGACTTAATCATGGCATTAGTCTACAATTACCAATTAAGTTGTTAATATCGCGATAAAATAACTCGCAACTACACATTTAAGCTATAACCAACCAAAATTGCCCGAAACATCAAAATTCAATATGGCACACATTTTGACTATCTCGCACGTTCCGAAATTAACTACGCCATCCAAATTATCATTTGGAAATTTTATAACTCATTTCAAGTCCCGTTTTCATTTTAAACCAAAATGTCATTTTAATTCTTATGACACAATAAAACACAACATGGTGATATACACCTCCACATGAGGTAAATATTCAACATTTAAGTAAATATTAACTTTTCTTCATTAAATTAATATTTACTCCATATTCCCACATTTTATATATAATTACTTCACATAGTAGATAAATATAAAATTGGTTCTCAAAAGGGAGGGTTGTTACATACTCCCCCCTTATGAGGGAATTTTTCCCCCAAACTTCAAGTGTACCTTGCATGAAGAGATGCATATACTTTTCCCACATATCCTCCTCGCGTTCCCATGTTGATTCCTTGGCGTTATGATGACTCCGTTGGACTCGCACCAAGGGCACTAATCGAGACCTAATCCTACGCTCCCCATGCTCTAGAATAACAATCGGTTGTTCTTCATATGAGATATCAGGTGGCAAATCAATATCTTCAAAAGGGATATGCCAAAGGGCACCTTCGCAACTCTTATACTTCTTCAGAGAGGAAACAAGGAATACATCATGAATTTGTTGTAAAGGTTTCGGTAGGGAAAATTCATACCCCACTGGACCTACCTTAATAATAACTAGAAAAGGTCCAACAAAATGAGGAACAAGCTTTACTTTCTTTCCGAAATGGTTTATACCTTTCATTGGTGACACTCGCACCAAGACTTGGTCGCCAATCTCCAAATCCATGTGTCTTCTACCCGCATCGGCATAGCTCTTTTGGCGGTTTTGGGCTATCAGAATGCGATTTCGAATGAGTTCAATCTTAGAAGAAGTATCTTTGATCATTTCAGGTCCAAGGAATTTATTATCGCCAACTTCCAACCAACAAGTGGGTGATCTACAGGGCCAGCCATAAAGTGCTTCATAGGGCGCCATTCCAATAGTAAATTGGTACGAGTTGTTATAAGCGAACTCAACCAATGGGAGGTATTGTTCCCAACCACCCCTAAAATCAAGCATACACATACGGAGCATATCCTAAACCTTTTGGTTTACTCTTTCAGTCTGGCACTCTATTTGAGGATGATAAGAAGTGCTTAACTTTAATCCGGTTCCCATAGCCTCTTCTAAACTTTGACCGAAGTGGGAAACAAAGATCTTATCTCGATTGGAAAATATATTTAAAGGCACCCCATAGAGTCTGACAATCTCCGTGATGAATAATCGGGCATATCGAGCAGTGTCATAATCAGTGCGCACGGGTAGGAAGTGTGCCGACTTAGTCAAGCGATCGACAATCACCCAAATAGAATCATAGCCACTTTGTGAGCTCGGCAAGCCCGTAATAAATTCCATCGATATGCTCTCCCATTTCCACATCGGAATCGCCAACGGTTGCAACAAACCTGTCGGTCTCTGATGATCTATCTTGACCAATTGACAAGTAGTGCATTGGGATAAAAACTCAGAAATATCTTGCTTCATGCCTGGACACCAATACTGAAGGCGCATGTCTTGATACATCTTGTCCCCACAAGGATGTACTGTAAATTTTGACCCGTGAGATTATGCCATTACCTGCCGTCTCAAATCCCCCTCCTCTGAAACAACGAGTCTTCTATGGAACCGTAATCCACCCTCTGAACTTATCGAGTAGGATTTCGCTCCTTCGAAAAGTAATCGGCGTACATGTTCCTGACAACCCTTATCTCTTCCTTGGGTTTCTACAACCCTTGCCACAATTGTAGGCGTAACGTTCATCACCGACATGAATGCTCTCACCACCACATCCTCCTAACTGAGCTCTTTCCATTTAGCTTTCCATACATCATCTAACTCTCCCTCGGGATTTCTACTCAAAGCATCCGCCACTACGGTCGCCTTGCCCGAATGCTAATGGATATCAAATTAGTAGTCTTTCACAAAATCCAACCATCGGTGCTGTCGCATATTCAAATCTTTTTGTGAAAATAAATATTGCAGCGATTTGTGGTCCGTGAAAAGACTGAATTTCTCCCCTAAGAGATAATGCCTCCAAATCTTCAAGGCAAAGACAACTGCGACAAGTTCCAAATCATGTACCGTATAATTACTCTCGTGAGGCTTTAGCTTATGAGAAGCATAAGCAATGGCTCGTCTCTCTTGTTGAAGTAAAGCTCCCAGACCTTGCAGGGATGCATCGTTAAAAACTAAATATTCCGATCCCGGCTTTGGCAACGCAAGGACTGGAGTAGAAATCAACCTCTCCTTTAGCTCATCAAAAGCAGACTGACAAGAATTATCCCCTACATACCACACCCCTTTCCGGGTCATGTTTATCAAAGGACTAGAAATTTTGGAAAAGCCCTTGATAAATCGGCAGTAATAACTTGCCAAACCCAAAAAACTGCGAATCTCGGTCGGTGTCGTGGGTTGACCCCACTCCCTCACCGCAATCACCTTGCTCGGGTCCACATAAATACCCTGGGATGACACAATATGGCCCCAAAACTGAACTTCCTGCAACCAAAAGCCATACTTCTCAAACTTAGCGTACAATTGGTGATCCCTTAACCTTTGTAGGACCAATCGCAAATGAGTAGCATGGTTAGATTCTGTCTGAGAATAGACTAAGATTTCATCGATGAATACAATAACAAATTGGTCAAGGAAGTCCCGAAATACCCGATTCATGAGGTTCACAAATACTGCGGGGGAGTTGGTTAGTCCGAAGGGCATAACCAAAAATTCATAGGACCCGTACCTCGTCAGGAAAGCGGTCTTTGATACATCCTTCTCCCGTATCCTCAACCGATGATAGCCCGTCCTCAAATCGATCTTAGAGAAGTATGACGCTCCCCTAAGTTGATCAAACAAATCGTCGATACGTGGAAAATGGTATTTGTTCCGAATGGTGACTTTATTAAACTCTCTATAGTCAACACATAACCGGAGAGAACCATCCCTTTTCTTTACAAACAACACCGGATCACCCCATGGCGATGTGCTACACCGAATGAGTCCCTACTCCAATAACTGCTGAATTTGATCCCTCAACTCTCACATTTCAATAGGAGCCATGCGATATGGATCTCTCACAATCGGTCGAGTTCCTAGTGCTAGATCAATCACAAACTCAGTCTTCCTACTAGGAGGCAAACCCGGAATTTCCCGAAAAACATCTTCAAAGTCTCCAGCAATAGGAATAAAATCTAGGGACACAACTACATCCCGGGAAGTCTCCTCTATAATACAATACAATTAAGTTCTAGTACCTACTTCTAATCTAGGCATAACTACAAAAAACATTTCCTTCCCCGGAATGGCAAACACTATACTCTTACCGTAACAATTGACTATCGCGTGATACTTCACTAGCCAATCCATACCCAAAATCACATCATACCCTACCATGTCAAGGATGAGAAAATCGACCTCAAAGCATAAGTTACCAAGAGTAATTCCTATATGTTTACAAACAAGGAAAATCAGTGAGCCATCTCCCATGGAAGACTCAACGCTAGTGAAGGTGCTCTCTGTAGATTTTATCAACTATGTAGTCTGAGTGAAACTACTAGCAATAAATGAGTGTGTCGCGCACGTATCAAATAATACCCGACCCATATACCCTTGGATGAGAAACTTACCCTCAAACGCTGGTGGCGCGGGAGGGGCCGGAGGAAGCATAGCCTCCTGAATGTGATAAACCCGTCCATACGGTAGCTATGCCTTCTGTAGAGGAACAACTGGATTAGGTACCTGTGGCAAAAACTAAACATATGGCTGCTATGGAGCCCTATGAAGTTGTCCCCTAATTAACTGAGGACACGACCTCTTGTAGTGAACCAACTCTCCACATTGAAAGCAACGGTTTATCGCATTCTATTGATTTCACCCTTGATTATTACGAGATTGCCCAAAACCTTGGCCTTGACGGCCTCTACCTCCATTTCCACCTCTACTTGCTTATTGCTGTGGAGATCCATCTTGACCCTTCCTATTGTTGTTGCTACTCGCAATAAACCCACCAAAACGTTATCGCTTAGACAAATCCCCTTGCTGGGGGTCCTTCTCTCTTTTCTTACTCCCCAAAGATTAGGATGAAGGAAATTCTCCTCCTCTAATCCCATTACTGCCAGGTTTTTCGTCTTGCCCTATTACTATAGACTTCTTGCTATACTGCACAAAAAATCTATGTTCTTGGCAATGATGCAATGTCGCATTAATCACATCCCCAAAGGTTTGCAAAGCTGGATTACCTAACAAATGCCGTCTTATCCGCCAATGTAAACCTCCCATAAACTTGGAGATTTTCCTCTCTTCTGGAGTCACCTCATTTGGTACAAAACTTGCGCCTCTTCATATTCGACAAACGATCTCTCTCCTTGTACCATATCCTGAAGCTTCCTTCTCATTTCCCTCTGAACTGAGGGAGGGAAGTACTTTCGATCAAACAGAGTCCAAAAATTAGTGATTGTCATCGTATCCCTCTGTTCTGGTGTAGTCATTGACTCCCACCAATGTAATGCAGATCTGACAAGCTTGAAAGTAACAAGGACTTGCTTTTTCTCCTCACTACATTCCACCATTCAGAGATGGCGTTGCATGTCTTTCTTCCACAGATTATCCCTTATAACATCTGAGCCTCCATCAAATTCCGGGGGATGGCCCTTTAGAAAGGAATCTCTAACTCTCTCCCACGAAGAAGGTCCCGTAGGAGCTTGTGCATCTTGAGCCCATCATTGAGCTTGTGGCATTTGTTGTACCACTGCAGTCATAGCTGCGTTAACCGCTTGGGCCACGATGTTTGCTACATCAGCAGCATTAATTATTTCTTGTGGCAGCGGTGAAGGACCAACATGCTCTTCTACAACCGTATTACGTCTCGCTGGGCGACCTCTCCTAGGCGGCATCTGAGATGGAGAAATAAATAGAGTTAGAATACTATATAAAACAAAGTAATTTTGTAGAAGATCGCAAACATAAGCAACGAACAAGTCCTAATAAGAGAACCTGATGCTCTGATACCATTTGTGACAACCCGTGATCCGAAATAAGTGGTGTCCAACCCGATACTCTAATATAACGAAATCATGGATGGAAATCATTCTCAGCATCACAACAATAAAATAAGTATACGGGAAAACCACCCAATAATTCAAAAAATGGGTTGCCAAAATTTTAGTTTTATTACAAGTTAAGGAAATAATTTATGCAACCCAATCTGAAAAGAAAGTGGAAATCCACAGGAACATATATTACAGTAATAACGAGTATACAATAAGGAGACCGAATATGATGTCGGTCAACAGATACATAACAAATGATACATGTTCATTAAGTTACATAATACATCCATTAGACAATTACAAAATTTTCGGCCCATGCCCGAATGTAAGACCCGATCATGACTAGAGTGCAAAAAGGTAAGCGTCTATCCAAAGTATCCCGTAAAATCCAAAAATTCTTACGGCTCCTCAAAAGCAACGAAATAGAAAAAAAATCAGAACGGGCGCCCTTGCGGTGGAGCACCTGAGCGGATATAAATTCATGCACAACAAGGAAAATGAACGGGTCAGAGCCCAGTTTTATGTGATCACCCGAAAAATAAAAAGCATGACAATTATGAACAGTTAATCATGAATAATGAAGATGATAGTCTAACATGGTAACTTCATATTTCAAACTAAGGTAATTTAAATGATTATAAATTTCATTCAGGTATACAAGGGAATATGAGTAATCATCACCAATCATAAACCTTTATCATTCCCCCCCCCCCTTTAATTTCATCTTTTCCATTCCTTATCAGGAATATAGTTTCTACCATATGCTCTTTGTGGTATTTATCTTAATCGTATGTTGTTTATGTCATTTATAGTCCATCAAGTCCCACTTGATTAAGGATAGTTATAATTATATTTATATAACGATTCTAAGACCACCCGTCTGGGTTTCCCAACTGGGCACGCCCTTAAATGACCATCATCTTCCAGGGCCTATCAATTACAGCACCTGGGCACCTAGAACGCTAGAAGTCCGAAAGCGGCCATATGCCTGCGGGGTAGTCATAACCACACTCGAAATCACCTACCTATCACGAAAAATATACAACAAACGCTCATATGGCCTAGGACTATATCCACCCGACATTCCCTAGCCGAGGGGCTTCACCTCACGCGCGAACTTCCCTTATGATGGTATTTAGAGAGGGTGTGTTTAAGTAAAGTAACATTTACATTAATTATGACTAAGTAAATTATCATTTACTTTATTCATTTCCATTTTATCAAATGCATTATCGTTATCCAAGGCTAGACGTAGTTCACATCATCATAACAACCTCAAGAAATGTATAAAATCTTTACTCATTTCTCAAACCTTCTTATGTGGTATTACCATAATCCATTAAGACAATTATACCTCAATTGAACCTCTAAAGTCTCCAAACATGACCTTAAAATTCCATAGACTCCTACTAATTTATAAAAGGAAAGTAATGCCTAAACATCAGTTTATGCATCCTCAGAATAAACCCCATATAAACCAATTCTAATCTAGGGTAGTCCCCCAACTCATCAAAGAATCTAGGACACTAAGTTTACTTCATTTAAGAAGGATCCTAGGGCTTAAACCTAAAGCAAATGAATTAGAATTCAATTATAAAATTAACTCAAAAACAGAAGGAAAACGAATCGATTCGCCCAAAAAGCAAATCGATTCGCCCAAAAAGAGAATCGATTGGCCCAAAAAGTGAATCGATTTGCCCAAGAAAACTGGGATTCTGTAAACTGCCGAATCGATTTGTCCAAGACGTATCGATTTTGTCTAAGCAGACCTGGAAACTGCACCTATGTGAATCAATTCGCCCAAGGGCCGAAACGATTCTCCCTTGCGAATTTTGCCAAGTTTGGCTATGGAGTCTTGGACTCCAAAAATCTCCCAACTCAAAACCCACCAAACCAAGATCAATAAATACAATCTACTACTCATAAATACACCTTACAACAATAAATAACCCCAATACACATTTAAATCCACTTTCAAGGGTTCAAGACTCATAAGCCATAAAAACCCTAACATAATCAAACCATGATTAATACACAATTATCATTACAAATTATTCATCTTAAACTACATTATAGCAAGTAGAAAACTTGCCTCAAGCTTGCAAGTTCAGATTTGAGGAAGATGAATGCAAGATCAATCTCCAAATCTTCAATCTCTCTTTCTTCACAAGTTCTCTACTTCTCTCTTCTCTCTAGGTTTAGTGATACACTTAAGGGGAAATAAAAGACTTAGCAAGACTAAATCGTGGCATTAGTCTATAATTACCAACTTAAGTTGTTAATACCATGATAAACTAACTCGCAACTACACATTTTAGCTATAACCAGTCAAAAACACTCGAAACATCAAAATATAATATGGAACACATTTTGGCTATCTCGTACGTGTCGAAATTAACTACGCCCTCCAAATTATCATTTGGAAATTTTATAACTCATTTCAAGTCCCGTTTTCATTTTAAACCAAAATATCATTTTAATTCTTATGACACAATAAAACACAACATGGTGATTGTAGGTGCAAAAAATCTCACCCGTCGGAGGGTGTCAATTCATCACGATACAAGTATAAAAATGAATACGAGAGAGACAAAGATTTACCTGGTTCGACCATGAATGGCCTACGTCCACGGGGCTGCTGGTGTGTTCCATTAGATGATCAGAGAGTTTTACATGAGAGTGTTTCTCTAACTTCTAAGCCCCCTTTCACAATGGGGGGTGTCCCCTTCATATAGAGTTAGGGGTTACATTAGGGTTACAAATATGGATGAGCCCTATCTTCGTGGAGTTTCATTCCCATCAGATACTGCTCCTCGGTTTTCCCATTTATTAAGGACTTTAGTCGTCCCTATATTGCTGGCATGTCGCCATCTTCACCGGGGTGCTCCCCACACATCATGCTATTCCATAGGCATGTATTTTGCCCCCACAATAGCCCCATAGGTCGTAGTTCATCTGAGTTGATTCTGAGATGAGCTGGGAGCTGGTCCACAATCTATTTAAGCATATGCAGTTGGTGGTGTGAAGTGGAATGACATTCTTTGATCTGTCGTTCAACTTTTAAGCCTTCTTTGGTTGATCTTCTCGCCTTCATAGGTTTTTAGATGAATGCTTGGCTTGAGTTGAGAGGCATTCAATCGATATGGGAACCGGATTCGAGAGTGTCGAGCTGCCTACGTACCCTCTTGGGATCAGGTCGGACATAGTTCATTGTCTATTTTATTGTATGGCCTAATTCATGAGGCTGACCACAGGCCTATTCAGAATTTGTTTACTGAGGCTTTATCGAGCATGCATCAAGTTTAGGGCGTCTACCTGTATTTTGGTCTGTTATGGTCTATTTGTTGAGGCCAACCACAGGCCTATGCATCGAGTCTTGCTCGAGCATGTACCTAGTAGGGGTAAGACCCTGCCTCAGGTTTTTCATGTGGTCCAATTGGGGAGGCTGACCAAAAGCCTATGCGTCGAGCCTTGCTCGAGCATGTACCTAGTAGGGGTAATACCCTGCCTTAGGTTTTTCATATGGTCCATTTGTTGAGGCCGACCAGAAGCCTATGCGTCGAGCCTTGCTCGAACGTGTACCTAGTAGGGGTAAGACCCCGCCTTAGGTTTTTCATATGGTCCAATTGGAGAGGCCGACCAGAAGCCTATGCGTCGAGCCTTGCTCGAGCATATACCTAGTAGGGGTAAGACCCTGCCTTAGGTTTTTATATGGTCCAATTGGAGAGGCCGACCAGAAGCCTATGCGTCGAGCCTTGATCGAGCATGTACATAGTAGGGGTAAGACCCTGCCTTAGGTTTTTTATATGGTCCAATTGGAGAGGCCGACCAGAAACCTATGCGTCGAGCCTTGCTCGAGCATATACCTAGTAGGGGTAAGACCCTGCCTTAGGTTTTTCATATGGTCCAATTGGAGAGGCCGACCAGAAGCCTATGTGTCGAGCCTTGGTCGAGCATATACCTAGTAGGGGTAAGACCCTTCCTTAGGTTTTTCCCACAATATAATGTAATACCAATTACGTTTGCATTTATCCATTTTCTAGTGCCTCGCATGTAAATATTCTCCTGTTTTACCTTTTAGGTTGTGCCGTGACACTTCCTTAGGCCTAAAAGGCGATGGCAAAAATGCACCTGGTTTGAGGGTCATCCACCCGTTCAGGATTTTAATCGACCAATATAGTTGGCGACCAACCTGAGTTGTCTTTTTGCCTAGGGATCCCCCGTAGGGCTTTTATTGTTGCCTGGGCAACTCGTGAGGCCATTTGTGTTTGGAGATAACAAAGGCCTGTAGACGTACTTAATTTAGTGGGAATAAGCCAGAAGGCCGTTGTAACTAAATCAAGTTTGATCATGATCGTCATTTGAAAGACTAATTCCAGTGCTAACCATGTTGGCATCTGTCCTAAGTTGACCTCTTCTCTTTTGCTTTGAATGTTATAGTGAATTTATTCACGTGTCATTCCTGCTATAGAGCCCCCAATCGGGCTTGTGAAGGGAAGGCTGCCTGACCGTCCATCGGGTCGTCGAGATGATAAGTGTGCCTGGTCGCTCCTTGAGGCTTCGTTGCGTTAAAGAGTATCGTGTTGATCATTCGTCAAGCGGGATATATTTAAGGATTATCTTGCTCGTATACCTTCACGTATTGTATCGTTCCTTGGGGCACACTTATTCGCTGACCATACATGGTGGTTCCAGGAAGCTGTGGAAGACTCCATATGGCTCGTGCACCTAAAGAGATTGATAGGAGTTCAAAGCATCCTTGTGCCATTGATCTGATATGGTGTTCAAGAAACATTGTTCCTCTGGAGTGGATATCTTAGTGTTGATGACGCGTTAATTCGTTGCTTGGTGATCGTCGATCACCATGGGTTGTCTGACGATGTCGCTCGATACATTCAGGATGGTCTAGTGTTGTTATCAACATGTCTTTCTCGTTGACTGTGATTTTTTTAGACGTGTGACTTCTTACAAGTTGGATTCGTCCTTGTTGATAAATATAGTTGATCGCCGCTCTTCATGCTGCTTTATGTGTTATTGGATCTTTGTGGTACAGATCGCTCAACTTTTCATTCGACGAGGTTGAATTAAATAAGAACTGTATTACCCAACTGTTTATTGGAGCTTGAGACGTGATCACACAACGTCAACTATCGATCGAAGTTGAGGGTCCGTTGAGGCAAAATTGTAAAGGACCTAGTAGATGTTGAGAACAATCCATGCATGAGCATCTGTCGGAGTATTGATGAGATAAATGATGCCTGAATGCCTGTCGAGGAAAAAACTATAGAGGATCTGGTAGTTATTGCAGGTGATCCATACTCGAGCATCCGTCAAGGAAAAGAGGACCGAGCAAGTATTACGAATGATCATATATTGTTAGTGAAAACTAACCTTCCAATAAATGCAAAGTTGATTATTAATCGACTCTGCCAACCATCTTTTGGGACTGAATACAAGAATTATCCTTACCAACCATTTGTTGGGGATCAAATGTGACATGTGTGGCAAATATCCTCGGGACTAAATATATTGAAATATTTTGCCGAGCATTTGCCGAGATGAGCCTTGAATATGCCTGATCATCCTACAGGTCAAGAATCATTGAGCCAGATAACCCATTCTGAAATTCAAGAAATATCAACATCTGAGCATCTGTCTGTTATAAATAATATTGCCCAAGCATGTGTTGGGTCCAAAGTGGTGTAAAGTGCTCAACCATCTGTCGGAGCATTAACAAAATAAGTGGTGCCATACTGGTTTGTCGGGGCGAAGTTGTACAGGTTTGAGTAGATATAGAGAGCGATTAGCACTCGAGCATTTATCGGTGTATTAATAAGATTTTCAAGAGCTTAATATTATTGCCGAGCATCCTTCGAGACTGAATCTTATACCTGTAGAAGTTAATAAGTTGCTCGACCATTTGTCGAGGCTAATTCAAATAGAATTTATCATGCAATATGATGTGCATCCGCTCGACCATTTGTCGAGGAAAATATTCATAGTATTGAATGAATGACATGAATTATCCCATAATTTTTGTGATAAAATCTCACGAGGATGGCCGCGCCCGAGCATTCATCGGGGCTACTCTAAGTATAAGTAAAGATATTACACCGACCATTCATTGGTATAACCAATAATAGCTAGATGACAATATTGAAAATTAGATGACCGAGTAAATGACATGAGTGCTCTTCTAAGTGCGCCCCAATATTTATGTGGACAAAATAATTGTAATAAAGTCGAATGAAAGATGCAAAATTTATCAAATATATCCAGATGTATGGCACAAGAGTTAATTTGGAATTTGTGCAAATAGATTTAAGCAAATACTTAAAATACAAGTTCGGTTTCAAAAAATTGTTTTCACAGAAAATTTGTGTAGTGGCAATCAATTGTTTTTCTCATGTGAAGTATAGAGTATAGATAGCCCCCTGCTAACAAATTTATGATGATAAAAATCTTGAGCATAATTTGTGAGCAAATGAAGTATTACGAGATGGAAACGAACAATGTACAAATAAATGTGTGTATCCATCAAGTGGGGTTGCGCTAAATACAAGAATTATCATGGACAACTATCCACTGGGGATAAAATGCGATAGGCGAGGCAAATATCTTCGGGACTAAATATATAGAAATATTTTGCCGATTATCTAGCAAGATGAATCTCAAATGTCCCTGACCGTCCTTCAGGTTACCGAATCATAGAATCCGAGCTTCAGTCAGAGTAATAATAATTTTGCCCAAGCGTTTCTTTGGGTATAAGGTGCTATAGTGTGCTCGACTATGTGTTGGAGCATTAATAAAATGAATGGTGCTTGGATAGTCCGCCGGGGAAAAATTGTAGAATACCAAGTAGATATAGCGAGCAATTCGTGCTCGACCATCCGTCAAAACATCGATGAGATTTCCAGGGACTTAAGATTATTGTCGAGCATCCGTCGAGACTGAATCTTGTACCTGTGGAACTTAGTAAATTCCCCGACCATCTGTTGAGGCTAAATCAAAATAGAAGTTATTATGAAAATGATATGTTCAACAAAGTATATAAGATATGCATCCGCTCGACCATTTGTCGAGGAAAAAATTCATAGTCGCGCATGAATGTAATAAAGATCCAATGATTTTTATCATAAAAATTTCACTGTGATAACTGTGCCCATGCATCCGTCAGGGCTGAGCTAAGTAACCAATAATCTCGCTCTGGTGAGATTAAATTGTTGTAGCTGGATGACAATATTGAAAATTAAAATGTTCGAATAAATGACATGAGTTCTATATCACTGCGCCCCACTTATTTATGTGAGCAAAATAATTTGTAATAAGGTCGCATAAAAAGTTCCAACTATCGTTGTAATAAAATCACATGGTCCCTTAAAATATTTTATTTTTAGGGAGAACCGAGCAATGCAAACATTAGTCAAATATGTCTCAAATGTAAGACATATGGCTGATTTAGAATTTTTGCAGAAATATTTGGACTCCAACCAAAAAGTCTAATATAGGTTTCAGAAATATGTTTCCTCATAAAGCCACATAAGGCTGTCAAGGAAGAAGAAATAACACATTTAATTCTGAGCAAGTAAATAGTTTTAAAATACAGCTGGACTTGTCCCATAAATATTCCAAATGTGACAACAAAAACACACAAGACGTGTTGAGAAGCCTAAAACAATCACAGCCGTCTCTATTGGCGAGCTCCCTACGACCTGTTCGATGAGCTTGCCCACGTGGTACCCTGCTCACCGATCATCGAAATATGGTCTGGGGGCGATGCTGTAGTGGTCACTTAGCTCAGAGCGTGGTACCCTGTTCGCCCAGTAGGTCCAGGTGGTCTGCTCGCCGATCAAGCATCCATCGGCGCTGCTCGATAATCATGGCGGATGTCTTCTTCTTCGTGTAGATAGTTGGTAATTTGGACGGGGGAGAGCTCGCCATTGATCGTCCTCGTCACCGACCATTTGTGTTGCGTTTGTCCTTAATTATCCTCACTGCCGACCAGCTGATGGTAGTCATCAACTGGTCGCCGACTACTAGGGGCTCCGGTAAAGTCCTTGCTGTTGTTCTGTTTCTGCGAGCTCATTTCGACGCTGATGCCCTCTGGTCGACCAATGATTATGACCAAAAATAGGTCTCCGACCACAGGAGCCTTTTCTACCAGAGAGATTGCAGGTCGGAGAACAACCGGAGGTGAGGTCATCGATGCTCACTGATGCTAGATGATTTTCTTTGAGCTCGTCGCAGTGGCTGCCGACCAGACAGAGGAAAGATGGTGTTTCCAATTTAAATCATCCTCCAAGAGATTTTATTCCACTGATTTGTGATGATGGTCGTCGCGAAGAGGTAGGTGTTCGCGGGCCGATTGAAAAATAGTGTTGGGTGTAAATCCCCCATGACTCCTAATGAGGATGAACGGCGCTCACCGTGGAAAAAACGAGAGGGAAATTCTTGTTGCATATGAAATCTGACCAGCGGGGGCGGATGATATGTAAAGTCGGTGATGAGGACTGAATCTCCATGGGTTGGTGACGATGGCTATGATGGGCCAGTTTCCGACAGTTCCTTTTATCTCAAGTGGGCGTGTCCGTGTACCCGACTGGAAGATGGCATATCCAAGATGCCCACCTCAAAAGGGGGAGTTACGTGACCCAGTAATTGAGATATTTTGTATATGCTTACAAAAATCTCGGAAGAGAGAGAGGGGGAGAGAGCATGCCCAGATCGTGATCGTATATGCTTGACCTACAAGAGTCCAAATATTTGGAGACTCTTCTCACATCTTCAGTATTGAGATTCGTCAAAAACAAAGAATGGTTATGCAGATTTTCAGATGAATATACACCCAGTAAAGAATTTATGAACATAAATATATGAAAACCAAACATCACAGAAACGATATTTGTACAAAGCAAATAATCATATCTGAAACGTATAACTGCTCGTGCATAGATTAAAAAATAAAACTTATCTTTGATTATGTGCATAGCGTAGGCATCAATGTCCTTGAACGTAAATCTAAATCTCTTCTAGCAAGCAAGGGAAGGCTTTTTGTTCCGATTCCCACAGACGGCGCCAATTGTAGGTGCAAAAAATCTCACCCGTCGGAGGGTGTCAATTCATCACGATACAAGTATAAAAATAAATACGAGAGAGACAAAGATTTACTTGGTTCGACCATGAATGGCCTACGTCCACGGGGCTACTGGTGTGTTCCATTAGATGATCAGAGAGTTTTACATGAGAGTGTTTCTCTAACTTCTAAGCCCCATTTCACAATGGGGGGTGTCCCCTTTATATAGATTTAGGGGTTACATTAGGGTTACAAATATGGATGGGTAACAAATATGGATGAGCCCTATCTTCGTGGAGTTTCATTCCCATCAGATAATGCTCCTCGGTCTTCCCGTTTATTAAGGACTTTAGTCGTCCCTATATTACTGGCACATCGCCATCTTCATCGGGGTGCTCCCCACACGTCATGCTATTCCGTAGGCATATATTTTGCCCCCACAGTGATATACAGCTACACATAAGGTAAGTATGCAACATTTAAGTAAATATTAACTTTTCTTCATTAAATTAATACTTACTCCATATTCCCACATTTTTAATATAATTACTTCACATAGTAGATAAATATAAAATAGGTTCTCAAAAGCGAGGGTTGTTACACTAACCACCTATGATTTAAATGAACTAGTGTCAATTTTTCTTTCATTAAACAACAACAAGCATACATATATCCAATCACCCAACCATCCACGCAGTAGTAATATAAATACATCACAAGATAAATACTAAATCAAATAATACCGAATAAATCATTGGTTCCCATGTCTAATATAAAGTCCAGCATAAAATATGAACTTGAGTACACAGTCTGAACTGAAATAAAAGAATAAAATTAGGGGCAATGAACCCAAATGAAATAATTAAAGTATATCCTACTCTAGGAATGAAGTGACTGAAGCGTCTAATCCAAAATACTAAATGCATCCCCAAGGGATGAAACTCTATATCCCTGAAACAGATCATCAAGATAGGCGTCCATGTGGCTGGACACCTAAAAGGTTTTTAAAATATTTATACACGGGTCAGAGTCCCAGAAAACCTTTTGAAAATATTTTTGCAAACATTTAAATAACAGTTTAAAATCAATTATTGATTACACATGTTTGTGCAATGTACAATCCATTTATTTCCTTACCTATCCACTAATGTGCACGCCTAACGTCATTTACCTAGATATGATACCCAACCAACTAGGTCTCATCAATAACTAACTAACCATAATAGGTTTATCTCCCCTGTACCGCCCATACAGTACGCCACTGTATACCCTTAATTCTCATTAACAAGTTTGTTAAATTTCTCTTTAACTCTGTCATACTACCCATATAGTACATTGCCACAATACTAATAATTAACATTACCTATATGTTACTATTCAACCATAATTAACATTTTCACGTATGTTATCATTAATTCGCAATTAACATTTCACGTATGTTATCATTAACTTATAATTAATATTTCACGTATGTTATCACTAAATCATCTCATTAAGTTATTCTACTTAATTCATGTTTGGATATACACTATCTATCCTTCTAACCTTACACACAAGTAGGATAAATCACCTAAGTATGTATGTATACATATATATATATATATATATATATATATATATATATATATATACAACATCTCTGAGAAAGGCCACCTCGATGCTCACTTACATACACTGCTATCAAGTTCATGTACCTCTCGGACCAAATCAAGGACTAATGGTTCAGCATGTCTCCTCAAAACCAAAATCAATCAAAACATAATGGAGGCGAACATAGTTCTAAGCCTTTGGGCTACACACATACCTAATGTACCTGAATGCCCAACCCATCCCACTAATACATGACACGTAGTGAGCTTCCCAAAGTTCTATGTTATGGGGCACAAATCCAGACCTCATTGGAATCGTCAATGTGGGATTGCCCTCTGTGCGGGACCTCTGTGATAGCAGGAAGCGTAGGGATGTTCACACATAAGAGAGCACATAATATGCATCTGCACAACCTATCCATATGTCGCAAATACATATACACACAACATATAATAAATTTCGATATAGGTATATACACAACCTATAAATATAATACATATTGTTATACATTCCACCCATAATTATAACTCATATATGTATACACACCAACCATAAATATAATTCGTACGTACTATATAACTCTCGTATACTCAACATAATACCTCTTCACAAATAGACTTTGTATCGTACATTCTCGAGTCTCACTCACTACTCGAAGGGTCACAACAGTTACTTAAGTAATTTTCGTAGTTAAACTCACGCTAACCCAATTATATTAATCTTAGGATATCATTTATCCTCCCCGTCACCTCAAATCATAAGTTCCCAATACGAAACATAGTCAGTTAATTACCTAAGGTCTTATACACCATTTTACCCTTATTGACATTTACTCGGGTGACTGAGCAGGAACCGTGTGCTCGCGTAGAAGCATTGTCGTTGTTTTCAGTTCATCGCCTCAATGAAGAACACCTTAACTATCACTACACTCAATAAATGGAGTATTGTGGCCAGTCCAGGTATCGAGAATCCACATGGAATCTCGTATAGATTTGATCTGATTTACTAATTCTCAAATAAAAGTGTAAAAGGTGATGGGTTGGAAAAGGTAGAAGGAAAAAAAAGAAGAAGTTAACACTAAATAAAAATTAATAAAACGAGAGTCGGAATCACATCCCCGTCATGGGCTAAACACGTGTGATAAGAATTTCGGTCTGAAAACATTTAACCGAGCATTTTTCGTTAATCATAAAATCACGTATGAAGGGATTTTAACCTAAAAATGTGAGATAAAACATTTAATCAAAAATGGTCACACGCTTCTTAAAATCAGATTATCACTATAAACACTAACGTTGTGTGACAAAGAAAGTTAAACGCATAATAATCCGACTTTAATACATGATATTTTAATTAAATGCAATTTTCCACAAAAACTGACTTTCGGAGATCAACGCCCATTAATGACGGAGAAATGAGCCCAACCCTTAAAACTTCTCACTAGGCATGATTTGAACTAATAAAACAACTAATTAGTTAAAGAAAACAACTTATTAATGAAAAAAACTGATTATCAAGGCATGTAAATAAACATTAAAGTAAGAAAACAAGAAAGAAGGTGATGAATAGTATCTATACTTACAATTGGGCAAATACCCAAAGTGGGGGAATAAGGAAAATCCAACAAAAATCCCCAAATGCTAAGATAAAATGTATTTAAACTAAACCCTAGTTGCAAAATTGTAAAAATAAAAATAGGAGAAATGTAGAGAGATTTAGAGTCGCCTGTCTATTTTACTCAAAACAGACAAAAGAAAAAGGGGAAGCCATCTCGAAGGATGGCATCCATAGACATACTGGTGCATACGAAACCAAAATGATTCGAGAAGGGTTCGGAGGCTAAGTTACAAAATTGGAAGGTGTTAGGCACCCATTCCGCCCTTTCGGTCTCTCATGGATGTTTGCTATTCTCCTTTTTTATTTCCCCCATGATATGTGTGCATGTGTATATTTATAATGGAGATAGGAATCCTCGATTAGTATCATGGAAGATATAAAGCGAGTCATCCAGAGGAAGGTATAAAAAAAATATTAGAAATTAAGATTTACGTAATTACCCTTACGTTGATCGTTATGACGGAACGATAACGCATATGGGGTAATACGTTACTAAGAACAACTATGTAGAATATAAGAAAATTGGATTTAGAGAAGATAGAAAATGAGAAAGAAAGTGAGAATAGGATTTGAGTCTCGGCTTTTACCCCAAGATGCCTACGTAGCCTATAAATGCATCAAAGTCCACATAGTTCGCATACAAAATGAGGGGTGGGGTTTATCCCATATATCCAAATGGGGGATATCTTATTTGTGAGAGTGTGTGTGTAGAAAAAAGTGTTTTAGTTGTCAGAAAAGTATGACAATCCCTATTTGGAATTTATGAGCAAAGCCTCTTTTTCTTGTTTTTTATTTATTTATATGAAAATAAGAGATGTGCAATAATACTAAATAAAAAGTATATTAGGATATGTGAGATGAGATAATAAATGTGCTATGTAATAAAACAAGTTATTGCGAATTTAAGAGAATTTAAGAGAAAGTTGAGAAAGTTGGACCTTCTGGAAGATCTTGAGCTTGATCTTAAATGTTGGAGAGTAGCCCTTGCACTTGGATGATGATGGAGAGTGGCTAATTCACCAAGTTTGATGAAAAGGATTATGAAAAGTGGAAGTTAGAAAGGGATTTTGATGTTGAAATCGCATTGTCTTCGAGAGAGGTTTTTGGGATTCGCTGAGGGAGATTCTTATCAGATCTGGGATCCACATGCAAATGAGGGTAATGACTCCTTTTATAGGCCCAGGTCACTACTCTCGGCATAGACCTAGTACTGCCTATCGGCACCTGCCGATAGGCAGGGTCTGGAACCTGCCAGTTGGAAGTGTGTTCCAAGCCTTTTCGGAAAATGGGCTGCCGAGAGAAAATCGTTGGTTAGAATCGCGCACGGGGTAGACCATTGGAAAGGTAATTCAGATACCTTTAAAAGTATTTTGGACTGCTCCTGGGTTCGGGAGTTGACTTTGGGTCAAATATGGATCGAAAGCATTTGTCTGTCCATTGGACGGGGAATCATTCAGACGCAAACGGATCATTCGTCCGCATGGTAAGTCCGAATCGTGCACGGGGTGGACCGTTGGATAGGTCAGGAGATTTTCTTCGACTGTCCAAAGGGTTTGGCCCATCTTGGGGGGCTTGCTTTGGTGAACTAGGCCCTGGAAGCATTCGTTGACCTCTTGGAGTCAAACGGATCGTTCGTCCGCATAGTAAGTCAGAATTGCGCACGGAGTGTACCATTGGAAAGGGGTTTCAGTTCCCTTTGAAGAATCATTCAACCTCGGTCAAGCTGAAGAGTTGGATTAGGTCAAACGGATACTGGGAGTGCCCTATGGCTTCTAGGTCAGTACTCGGGCATGACCTGGGTTTGTAGTGATGAATGGAGGCACTAGGTACCTAAGGAGAGTTAGGGGGTAACAGAATGGGGTGTCTACAATAAACATGACACATGAAGGTTTTTTAACCCAAAAATGTGATATAAAACATTTAATCAAAATTGGTCACACGTGTCTTAAATTTTAATATCAATGATTTGAGGACTAAAGTCTACTAACTTCTAAAATGGAGAACATGCATCGTTGAGTTGTCTATTGGATCGGGTAATTATTAAAATTTATCATCAGAAAAAAGGAAAAAATCATAACAAAAGAGAAAAAACAAAGAAATGTTTTTGAAAAATATACAATTAAAAAAAAGGCATGCTTAATAATAAAATTTGATCAAATCAATTGAACAAACAAGAAATGGATCGAATGTCCCACACCCCTTATCTTAAATGTTGCATTTTCCACAATGTTAATCACAAACACAACATAAAGAGAGGAAAAAAAAGATATTACCCAAAATGGAGCGATCCCTGATAAGCACAAGTCCATTGAATTTTCAAAACAAGTTAGTACCAAGCATAAAATTGAAAATAAAGAAAAACTAAACAAATAAAGAAATAAAAATCTAACTATTTTCAATCAACAATTCTAACTTATAACTAACTATGCTAGAAGTCTAAAATTTTTAGGGTCCACCGAAAATACAATTTGGTATTGAAGGATTTGCGAGGGATCCTCACTATTATGCATGCCTCGCAAAAAATGGGAATTCCGTTTGAACATTGGAAGGCAAATGTAAAGTGGAAGAAATGAACCATCACGAATGAAATGTTTTGGAGAGATGATGGGGGATTTGAATACTAAGGGGTAGAAATACAATTGGGACCCAAGAAAAAAAAAATCACCTCCTAAAGGTTTTTCAAGTTGATTGGGAGGTGGTGTGACCACGGTGGATAAATCCATCATGGAAAAAAAAATCGGGCAAAGAATGCTCATCGGGAAAAGTTTAAAAAGTATCAATAATTTATACTAGCTCATAGGAATAAATCATTACCTCTAATGGTTCAATAGTGGTAAACGAATATGGTGATGAACTAAATTCAATCTCAATCAACTCATCGTAACAAAGTGATTGAATTTTGTGGGAGAAAGACTCGCTTTCAAAGAGATATTCTTATAAAATTTGAGGTGAAACACAAGTCTCCATCTCCTCGTTGATTTTCAAAAAAGAATCAATGTCATTGGAAAGTGTTTCAATTATAAATTTTTAAAGACCAATAATGTTATCCACACTTTGGGTGAAAAGAAGAAAGGATTCTTCCAAAGTAGGCTTCCTTGGCTCTAGATCCTCACATTCCTCATTTGGTTAAAAATCTTCTTCAACTTCATATGTATCGAAAGAAAAATCATCATTGTATTCGAATAATGAATCCAACTCAATTTCCCAACAACAAGTTTGTTCGCGATAAATATCTTCAATCCTTTTATTCTTAAGAATTTGAAGGCCCTAACTCACGGTAATAGGTGGAGGCACAAATTCTTGAGACATGAAAGTGTGAGAATTATTCCCATATGAATTATTAGAATTACTGACATAACTATAAAAACATGACATGATTAACGAAAGGTTTTTAGATGAATAATCCACGCAGGAAGACGTGCAGTCGATAATTTAATGTTTATTGGCACTCAAATGTGAAATCCTGCAAAAAAAAAGATTAAAACAAAGAATACAAATGAAAAAGAAAAAATACTACGAAGTAATAAAACAATTGCAATCTAAAACAAAACACACCTGAATAACAACGCCATTTTGATCGAGCGCAAAGAGTGCTCATGTAGAAGCACTGTCAATGTTTTCGGTTCACTGCCTCAATGCAAAAAACCTTAATTATGATTACACTCAGCAAATGGAGTATAGCATCCAACTCAGGTATCGAGAATCCACAGGGAATATCATATAGATTTTAACTAATTTACTATTTCTTAAATAAAGGTGTAAATGGTGATGGGTTGGAAAAGGTAAAAATGAAAAAAAAGTGAATATTGAATATGGATTAGTAAAATGAGAGTTGGAATCACATCCTCACCATGGGATAAGCACGTATAATTGGAATTTTAGTTCGAAAACATTTAAATGAGCATTTTTAGTTAATCATAAACATCACACATGAAGGGATTTAACCCAAAAATGCGAGATAAAACATTTAATGAAAAATGATCACACGCGTCTTAAAATTAAATTATCACTATAAACACTAATGTTGTTCGACAAAGAAAGTTCAACGCATAAAAATATGACTTTATTACACGAGGTTTCAATTAAATGAAATTTTCCCCAAAAATATACTTTCGGAGCTCGACGCCATTACTGGTGGAAAAATGACCCCAACCCTTAGAAGTACTCACTAGGCATGATTTTAAACTAATAAAATAGATAATTAATTAAAGAAAGAAACTAATTGACGAACATACCTAATCATCGAGGTATGAAAATAAACATTAAAGAAAGAAAACAAGAAAGAAGACGATGAATAGTTACTATACTTACAAATGGGCAAGCACCCAAAGTTGTAGGAAAGGGAAAGCACCAACAAAAATCCCCAAATGCGAAGCTAAAAATGTTTTTTTATGATGGATATCTACAAGAAAAGATAATAAAAATGTATTTAAACTAAACCCTAGTGGAAAAATTAGAAAAAGAAAAATAGGGGAAATAGGGCCTAATCGATTCGGTGCCATTCCGAATCAATTCGAAATGAAAATCTGGTGTACTTGTATAAATCGAATCGATTCGGTTTTGGCCGAATCGATTCGGTTTAGCAGGTTTGAAATTTTTAGCTTTGTCCAACAATACGGAAAATGTCCTAATTCTTCGTTAGAACCTGAAATTGGGCACAACTGTAGGCTACGTGAATATAACTCAGACGGATACAATATCCAAAATGATATTTGTCCAAAAACCAAAATGATGAAATGAAAAAAATTCCCTTAAATGTACTTTTGAAGATAAAACCTTCCTAAAAATGCCATAACTTCTTCTATACAACTCGGATTCATGCACCATTGTCACACCCCGCTTAATTCTGGCGTCGACCGCCACCAAAACTAAGCCAGTCATGAGTAAATAAAATGCCCTTCTTAGCATGAGACCGATATGAGTCATAAATAAATCAGTCCATAAGATAAATAATTGAATCGAACTCAAATGATTAAAAACTAAGCGATAAAAGATCCATCGCATGCTAACTTCAAAAATCCATTCTCCAATAATGATTACATAAAAATATGAAATAATCCCAAAAGAAATCCATTAAACAACTTTGGAATCGAATGGACCAATAAAACTCAAATGAAGTCTCATAATTAAATATGACTGAAAGGAAAGTCTAACTAAACTATGACATAAGAAGAATAACTCCAGCTGCACCTCCAAATGATAACTCTAATACTTATCCAGCTTCTCCAAATCTAATCCTGAAAAATATTAGTCAACTCATGGGTCAGAGCGAAAGCCCTGGGCAAGAATACGCACTACTCCCCTCAAATAGGATCCTTGAATCCAGACAGTAGAATTATATGCAATAAATATCACAATAGAATATTTTAAATTAAACGGGATAATTAAACGCGATAAATATAAATTACTAACTACCTATATGAATTCCCATTTAAAAGGCACACTAATATGATTTTAAAATTCCCAAGTCCCAGGATGTTAATTTATTAAATTAACTATTCTTTTTTTATTATAAGTCATTTTACTATAGGGGTCCTCCCGCCTCGGGTGATTTCTCCACCAAAATACACATCCCCTCGTCAAAACGCTGGCTGGCCCATTTAAACTGTCGGCCCTCGCTGATTATTTCGCCAATATATTTTAATACCCGTCTTATTATCATAGGTATTAGTTCTCAATTTCTCAATCCAAACCTTATAAACACCCCACCCTTTAATCCATGTGAGATCCTCAAAATACACCTTAGTCCCATAC
The DNA here is from genome assembly GCA_949130495.1 of Sambucus nigra. Classification (NCBI taxonomy): domain Eukaryota; kingdom Viridiplantae; phylum Streptophyta; class Magnoliopsida; order Dipsacales; family Adoxaceae; genus Sambucus; species Sambucus nigra. The sequence continues at coordinate 9,412,515 of OX422218.1, read as the reverse complement.
CTAAGGGTCCTGAAGTTATCAATACATCCTAACCTATGCATAGGAGGATTTTCTAACATAAATCGTAACCTAGTCTCATACCTAGACTAGCGTAACGACGGTAAAGTAATAAAAATTATCCCACCCCCAACATAATAAAACCGTGATAATTTTCCCTCACTAGTCCCATTCCTAGATGGAATTCTAAAATACGGGGACAACAATAATACCCAACAACCCGTCATCACAATGATATTTAATAATACCAACAGTTCATACCAACAAGAATAATTAATCAAGATATAAAACTACTCATGATAGTCCAGTTCAATTAAATCTTTAATTTAATTATCACAATGTCAACAATACCCAAATAATCTCATTTAATTATTTTAAATTAAATATACCAAGTTTTCATCATATATACATCAAAAACCAAATTTCATTATCTCTACATGTACTACATGAGTTATACGCACCCAAAAATTATTTATTTTAAAACTAGGGTTTTTCTACATGAAACCTACAACAATAAAACCCAAAATCACTCATGAATCCTACGTACCCAAAGGGTTATGAATATTATTCAGATTAAAAGATTTTATAAAAACAGCCCCATAATTAGTGTCCACTTTTTCTAATTAAGTTACAAATTATTTTTTTAAGAAAACATGTAATTAAGTGTTTAGGCGACACTTAAAACGCATAATACAAAAGGAAAAGAATAGAGCATTCATGTATGTAAAGATCGTGTTGAAAATTTGATTAGAAATATGGATTCCTTGCGAAAAATTAGCAAAAGTGTGTTCTTGAACCAACTTGTTTAAACCCCAATTAAGCCTTTCAAAACTCATGACAAAAAGCTTGATTATGAAGAAGTTTGATGATTATGGATGAGAGGAAACATATTTGAAAGTGTTCTCTGGTGAAAAACTGGAGAAAATGTTATTATGAGAAGTACTCCAACGGATTAACAAGGTTATAAAGTGATTAGGAGACCTAATCCTACACAAATACTCAAAACAACTTATTGCTCACGTTTTCTGGGAGGGTCGATCGATCGCCTCCAAAAACTGAAAGTTCGCCCAAAAAAAATAAGGGACAAATATTTCCCAAAATCATGTAAAATTAATTTTAAATATGATTTTAATTCCTCTTGAACTTTTATTCTTCTAAAATCATAACCAACATATTTAGCCAATAAAAATTAGAAAATTCAAAATTTTATTTTTCCCGAAAATTCCAATTAGTTAATTAAATAATAAATAAAAACATGGGGTGTTACATACTGCCCCACTAGCGAAGAATTTCGTCCTCAATATTAGACGAAGCATACTCATCAACGCATAAATCTCGCAAAATAAAATAAGGCTCACATATGCCTACCCCTAGAATGCCATAATTGGACGCCCATACACCCAATCCTACGGGCACCTACCCCACGAAGAATAAAATAACATATATTGCCTGTATGCATACGCATAAATAGTAAAATAATGGAGTAACACACGCTCTCACAAATCACCCCTTGATCCTTTAGCCAAAAGTCATTAAAATCCTAACGTCCTCAAATTAAATCTCAAAACCGAAAATAGATACATACGATACCTAACATTTGTACTAAAATCTCCAAAATAATTATCATCTCCATAATCCATTCTAAGGATCCCCACATCCATCTTACTAATTCTAAACACAATGCCTACAACGTCCTTAACTCAAAAAATCACATCTACAAGAAAAACATCTAACACATATGCTGGGCCCTCTACCTTAAGAAGTATGAATCAACAAAGGGAATCAAAGAACAACAACACGGAAGCTAAACGGACTCATAACCTACGAGACCTAAGACCATGCTCTGATGCCATCTGTCACACCCCGCCTAATTCTGGCGTCGACCACCACCAAAACTATGTTGGGCGTGAGTAAAAAAAATACCATTCTTAGCATGAGACAGATATGAGATATAAATAAATCATTCAATTAGATAAATAATTGAATCGAACTCAAATGATTAAATTAAGCGATAAAAGATCCATCACATGCTAACTTCAAAAATCCATTCTCCAATAATGATTAAATTAGAATCTGAAATAATCCCAAAAGAAATCCTCTAAACAACTTTCAAATTGAATGGCCCAATAAAACTCAAATGAAGTCTCATAATTAAATACGACTGAAAGGAAAGTCTAACTAAACTATGACATAAAAAGAATAACTCCAGCTGCACCTCCAAATGATAACTCTGATACTTATCCAGCTTCTTCAATTCTAATATTGAAATAGATTAGTCAACGCATGGGTCAGAGCAAAAGCCCCGAGAAAGAATACGCACTACTCCCCTCAAATGGGATCCTTGAATCCAGACAGTAGCATTATATGCAATAAATATCACAATAGAATATTTTAAATTAAACGGGATAATTAAACGCGATAAATATAATGTAACAACCCACCTAAAATAATAATGGGTGGTCAGCCTATACTATATTAAATCAAGAATTCCAGATGGTCCAGTCTCAACATCAACTAACGGTACTATATAATATAGGACTAACTACCCGAAATCATATAAGCGAGATGTTAAAAAAAATTTAAAACTTGCAACATACACAACCCAACACTATAAAACTACTAATGAATATGAGAGATGCATGAAAGAAGTATAATAAATAAAATGCTAGAAATAAAATGAACCAATTAAATACAACCGAATGTACTACAAAAAGTAGACCCGAATAAGTTGTCGGATCACAGCCATTACAATAACTGAATGGAATAAATATAAACATGTATGTAAATATCCCTTGGGTACAAAGCCGATATACAACGTGAATCCTACCTAGAATTTTAAAGAAGTAGGAAGCGGCTACATGAAACATCCCGCAACAGTCCGCACCTGTCATGGCTCCCAAGACTTAGGATAGAAGGTCATCCGGCATCCATGTGGTAGGATACCTGTGGTAACATATATATATATACAAGGAGGAGAGAAAAGTAAACGGGTCAGAGCCCCGAATGTGTAAAATATTTAGCAAGTGTGTTATCCGTGCATAATAAATATCGGTGCACTTTATTTCATAATTAAAGTGAGACCGCACTCTCGCGAAACCCCAACTCACCTCTCATCTAAAGGTGCGCACCTATTCGCGTCCTCAAGTTTTAGTTAAACTACCCCCACATTATTAGGACAACATAACTTATTATAGGCCTAACTTATCCCCACGAGAATTTGCCTTCCTATCCTAGCCCAAGAATCCACCCTGTTTCTAATCTTACTAGATTATGAATACAAACAATTTTGCCATAATAGGCTTAATGAATTCCGATTAATAATCTTATGAATTATAGTCATCATAATTACTAAAACATTTCCCCTATACATATACATATATTTATATATATATATACCTATATAGGTTAAAAATGTGAGAATTAATATACTTGATAACATGCACATAAAATATTGGCAAGAGTTCTCTCTAATCCCAAAATTGTACTACGTTTCGTGCGTGGGGAGTCTCGCAAAGACAAATCCAAACAAGGAACCGCCCCGTTACACTACTCCTGACAAGGTCAAGACCAGAGATCCGTGATGCCACCTATGGAATTACTTCTCTCAAATCTCGACATGGCACTCCGTTTCGTGCGTGAGGTGTCTCGCAAAGCGAAATCCAAACAAGGAACCACCTCGTTACACTACTCCTGGGCAATGTCGATCCTAGAGATCCATAATCCTCAACATACAAGTTAATACTACCATTACACTAACTATACCTACTAAAGAAAGAAAGAAGAAAAGAAAAAGAAAACAAATAAAATAAAATAAAATAAAAGAACCTCCAATAATATCCTTGGGATGATGTAACCGAATAATACCTTATGTGCGATACATCAACCCCCATCAATCTAGTACACCATAATCATCTAAGATGTACTTCATAAAAGTCCATATCCTTTCGTCTATAGGATATATATATATATATAGGTATTTATTTCTAACCGTATATATATCATCATCAATCCAATAGCCAATTGTACATACTACATATGATGTACAAGGCCATGCACATAATATACCCGGCTATATATATATCTCCGATAAACTGCATCAATGCTATCATCTTTTTAGTGCCCGGCTCACATAGCAAAACTGGGGCCACCATGGTGGGACTAAACGACACCCATCTCGTGGTAAACTCACGCACACGACGTCCCGGGAAGCGGTCATAGCTCCAAACCGGCAATGAGACGAAACATACCCATCACGTCTCATCCCAAAATAATTATATATATCATATGGTAACACACGGGACGACTATGACCTGGGGAATATCCACACCCTGCTTTTCTAGCCAGGATGCTCACCCACTACGCGCGCTACTTCCCAATGATAGCATGAGCGGGGTATGCTTAACCAATTAAGTATATATATCATATACATGCATAATATATATAATCCATATGATCCAATCATATGATCAAATAATAAATCATCGTATACGGTTTAAATATCCATACCATGTACGTCCACAACATGAAGATATCCATATATCTATATACATACATATATATCAACACATATTCACATATCCTTATATCTATATGTATAAACTAAGTATCGTTCATATGTACAAGATATATAAACTCGGTTATAAGTATATATAATACTCAATACACAAGCCGTCACCACAATTTCCATTAAATTTACCTCGATATGTGAATACAATCCCTCACTTGAAACATATTCAATCATCTTCCTATGATGAGTAGTCTCCCAAAACCATATGTATATATCTATACATATACATTCAACATTAGGGTTATCACCCAAGAATTTGTGTAGGAATCCATCACTACACCTTTCACCTCTAAATGTGAAAGTACATAATTATCTTTAGTACTATCTAACCATAGGCATAAACATGACTAAATAGTCTAAAACCTCAATTTATTCAACCTCATTTCAAGTATTGGAAATCTCAATGGCCATATCCCCATAATTGCGTATAAACTATCCTAACTAGAATTTACGCTACCTCTTATCCTAACTAGAATCTCAATGGCCATATACCCAAAATATGCTATGGGTATTTTACTTCTAAACCTATCCTTTCCTAGACGACAAAATCTAGGCGACGTCTAAAAAATAAAACAAGAGCAATTGTTATCAGAACGTCAATCAAGTGAATACACTTCACAGAAGAAAGCAACGCAGTGAACACAACAGTCCTATTTGTAGGGCTTTAAGTCAAGAACGTTAACGGAAGAATGCGGAAAACTAGCACAGATCCTAAGGACTCTAGAACCCTATGCTTTGATACCATCTGTAACAACCCGCCTAAAATAATAACTGGTGGCCAGCCCTATACTATATTAAATCAGGAATTCCAGATGGTCCAGTCTCAACATCAACTAACGATACTATATAATATAGGACTAACTACCCGAAATCATTTAAGCGAGATGTTAAAAAAAAATTTAAAACTTGCAACATACACAACCCAACACTATAAAACTACTAATGAATATGAGAGATGTAGGAAAGAACTATAATAAATAGAATGCTAGAAATAAAATGAACCAATTAAATACAACCGAATGTACTACAAAAAGTAGACCCGAATAAGCTGTCGGATCACAGCCAATACAATAACTGAATGGAATAAATATAAACATGTATGTAAATATCCCTTGGGTACAAACCCGATATACGACATGAATCCTAACTAGAATTTTAAAGAAGTAGGAAGCGGCTACATGAAACATCCCGCAACAGTCCGCACATGTCACGGCTCCCAAGACTCAGGATAGAAGGTCATCCGGCATCCATGCGGTAGGATACCTGTGGTAACATATATATATACAAGGAGGAGAGAAAAGTAAACGGGTCAGAGCCCCGAATGTGTAAAATATTTAGCAAGTGTGTTAATCGTGCATAATAAATATCGGTGCACTTTATTTCATAATTAAAGTGAGACCGCACTCTCGCGAAACCCCAACTCACCTCTCATCTAAAGGCGCGCACCTATTCGCATCCTCAAGTTTTAGTTAAAGTACCCCCACATTATTAGGACAACCTAACTTATTATAGGCCTAGATTATTGATTCGTCACTTTTATTGTATTTTATACCCCGTTAATTTGTACATTCTAGCATTCCCGTGCATGTATTTCTCGGTTATTATACTCATTTATTGACTAACCCCTGAATTCATAATATATACTTTGTATGTGTCTTTATTGAGCTTTTATAGGTCTCGGGAATGCATTTTGGGAAGTTTGGTTTTGATCCGGAAAGTTCCGTTGACACTTGCACAGTCGGGGGCATTTTGGTAATTTCAGCACTCGGGCTTTGTTCCCGATTTTTTCACGGAAGTTGTAAACCTTCTTCTCCTCTTCGCGTGGCCTCCGACGGTGCTTGAATCCGATCTCGAACGCAAAAGTTACGGAAGTTTCGGTGAAACATGGAACAATTAATGCCTATATAGGCAACCCTTCTTTTTGCTGAAGGCCCGAATCGATTCGCTATTACCCCCGAATCGATTCGATCACTTGCAGGGGGAATTCTCTACACTTCTGAATCGATTCGGACTTCCAATCGAATCGATTCGGCCCTGGATTTTCAGCTTTCTTCTTATTACTAGTTTGCCATTTTGGTGGAATTTTGGGGATTTATCCCTTGTTTTCCCTCTTTGGGAGGGAGAGAACTTTTGTTGGATATTTAGTAAGATAGAAAAGCACTCTCTTCTCTCTCCTAGGTCAAGCTCATTTATGGCTTTCACCAACTTGTAAAGCTTTTATTACTTGTTGAATAGTTGTGATAATTGCAAGATAAGTTCAATTACTTCATCTCTACTTGTTCCACTAGCTTTAGTTTGCATTGAATTCTATCCTTTGTATTGGTTTGTGTTTCAACTAGATAACTAATTCAAGTATGTTGTTAACTAGCATGTGTAGTTTAGTTTTAATTATGAGTAGCTAGAATTGTGATTGGGGATCAAAATCCCACCTTGGATGCTTGAACTTAATATCTAGGGTTTGGTTTTTTTTATTGTTCTAATGGAACTTCATGTGTTGGTTTTGGAGTATAATAGTTTCTTAACTTCCCTTTTCATGCAAGGGCTAGTGTTTGAGGCTTTACTACAAACTCAAACCATCTAGAAATAATTAATTAAACCCTAATCCTCCATTGTTGAGTTCATTCTCTACATGGTTGATGTTCGGACTTAATTAGTTATGCTCGATTAGAATTAATTTACTCAAGCCCTATAATCCCCTTCCTTGTGAATCCGAGGTGGGGGAATGATCCTCAATCCCCGTAATTTCTTGAACTCAAGCTTACCTTAGTTCTTTTCATAGTTCAGTAATTAGTAATTAATCATCTGATCATTAATAGTATGTTAGTTTAGAGGTTACATCTCAATCACCTTTCCAAACCACAAATCATCTTTTACACTTTAACATTTTGTGACGTTTAGAGAATCTGTTTGCCCCAATCTAGTTCTCTTAGGAGCGTTCAATCCCTGTGGATCACGATTCCGTACTTACCGGATTCTACTTGTTGCGATTAGATTTGCACTTGAATCACATGCCATATTTTGGGCGCACCAAGTTTTTGGCGCCGTTGCCGGGGATTGGCAACTAACTTAGGGTTTAGAAATTCTCTTTACCCTAATCGTTCCCTGTGGTCACCGTGACAACACGGTTTCCAGAAAATCAATCCAAAAGCACTTGTAAATGCAAGACGAGAGTAGTAGCAATTTAAATCCTGTTTGCGAACCCTCGTCTATTGAGCCCTCGGACTATTGGAGACCTTTACCATCGGTTTCTCATTCTAGTTCGATCTCATCTTCTTCGTACACTTGGGCTCACTCTGAACCCCCAACAATGGCCGATAATGTAAGTGAACATGGTAGTCAGGGGATTGCACCCGACCCCCCTTATAGGACTATGAATGATTACTTACAACCGGAGAGGACCACCTCTCCATCTTGCATCATCTTTCCATACAATGCCGCTCAGTTCCATTTTCGAAATGGAATGATCAAATTACTTCCAACTTTCCACGGCATGGAAAGTGAACAACCTTATCTTCACGTGAGAGAGTTTGAGGAGGTGTGCGCTACTTTTAGCGACCAAAATTGCCCTCTAGATGTCACCCGACTCAAACTCTTCCCATTTTCCTTAAAGGACAAAGCCAAAACTTGGCTTTGGTCCTTGGCTCCTAATTCCATTGGGAGTTGGCGCGAAATGCAAGCGCAATTTTTGAAGAAATTCTTTCCTACTCATTGAACCAACTCCCTAAAGGGTCAAATCCAAACCTTCGCTCAAGCCGAAGGTGAATCGTTCGAGAGATGTGGGGAGAGGTTTAACGAGGTACTTCATAAGTGCCCACATCATGGGTTCGAAAAGTGGAGATTAATCTCCTTTTTCCATAATGGCCTTACCCTCAATGCAAAACAAATGGTGGAGACTATGTGCTCCGGCGAGTTTTTCGGTTTGGATCCGGATGATGCGTGGGTACATTTTAAATATTGTGCCGAGACCACCCAAGCTTGGGACACTTCGGACCCTAGAAAAACCAATGCCCGGTCATCCAATCCACATTCGTCTAGCCATGGGATATATCACCTTGCCGAAGGAGATGATATGTCGTTAAGAGTAGCCCAACTTTCCAAGCGTATCGAGGCAATGGATGCCAAAGCTTGGGAACCATCCCATCCTTCTCCCTCCCATGTAGAGGAGTCTTGTGCCATTTACGACGTTTACGATCACTCAACGAGGGATTGTCCTACTATCCCGGCATATAAAGTGATGCTTCACGATCAAGCCAACGCGATGGATACTTACAAGAAACAATACATGACTCCTTTAGGTGAGGGCTATAATCCTTCGTGGAGAAACCATTCGGGTTTCTCTTATGGGAAGCCCCAACATTCTCAAAATCCACCTCCCCCGAATTATCAAAATCATCCCCCACCTCATAATTTTCAGCAACCATATAATCAAGCTCCTCCACTCCAAGCTCAAATGCAAGGTCCCCCACGGGGACCACCTCCTCCGGTTATACCATTATATTCTCACCCGAACAAGAGGAGCCTCGAAGAGACTCTTCAATCTTTCATAACCTCTCAACAAGCCACGAATTCTAGGCTTGAAAAGGAAATCTCCAAGTTGACCTCAGCTTTAAGTATCCAAGAGAAGCGAAAATTCCCTTCTCAACCTCAAAAGGCATTGGGGAAAAATAGTGTCAATGACACTTCGAATCCCCCTCCCGATAGAGCTAAGGCCGTGACCGTTCTTAGGAGCGGGAAAGTCGTTGATAAGCCCACCCCTCCTAGTGTCCCCACCATCGTTAAGGAGGTTTCGCCCGACCCATTAGAGGTCGAAGATGCCTCCCTGAGACAGAGAGAGGGGAAAGCCCCGGTAGAGTTGGATGTGGTTTCGAAACTTCCTACTCCTGTGCCTTACCCTCAAAGGCTCTTGTCGAAAAAGGGGAATGTTAGTAATTCTGACATACTAGAGATGTTCAAACAGGTAAAAATTAACATCCCTCTTTTAGATGCTATCAAGAAAGTCCCCGCTTATGCTAAGTTCTTAAAGGACTTAATAACAGTTAAGCGGAAATTGTTTGTAAGGAAGAAAGCTTTCTTGGCCGAAAATATTAGCTCAATAATTCAATCTGAATTACCACCTAAATATAAAGATCCCGGATGTCCCACTATTTCATGTGTGATAGGGGACTTTAAAATTGAGCAGGCTTTGCTAGACCTAGGAGCGAGTGTAAATTTGTTACCTTATCATGTCTATGAACAGCTCGGTCTAGGGGACCTCAAGCCCACAAAGATTACCCTCCAATTAGCGGATCGCTCCGTTAAGGTTCCGAGGGGTGTAGTGGAAGATGTCATCATACAGGTTGACAAATTCTACTTTCCTGTGGACTTTGTGGTGCTTGATACCCATCCTACTTCTACTAGCGGTAGAACTACCCCCATTATCCTCGGTCGTCCTTTCCTTGCCACTTCCAATGCATTGATTAATACTAGGAATGGCCAAATGAACCTGACATTTGGGAACATGACCTTGGAAATGAACATCTTTAATGTTTCGAACCAAGTGGGAGATTGTGATAATGAAGTCCATGAGGTGGACTTTCTAGAAGAGGTGGTACAAGAGCATTTTGATGCTACCTATTTATCGAACCCCTTAGAGGGATGTCTAGTGAACCCAATTTACTTGGAGAATAGCTATTCTCCTTATGATGAAGAGGTCAAGTTCATGAGCTTGTTGTTAGATGAGGACGAGAGTGTTGATGATGTTAATTGGTGTAGTGTTTTTGAGGACTTACCCCCTCGTGATTCGTATGAATTTCCCTCGGATGTGCGATTCCCCAAACTTAAATTAAAGCAATTGCCTTCCGAGTTGAAATATGCTTATTTAGGCAAAAATGAGACATATCCCGTTGTTGTCTCATCAAGCCTCGAGGCGGGGTATGAACAAAGGCTAATAGATTTGTTAAGGAAGTACAAGGGTGCGTTCGGGTGGACAATTGCAGATTTGAAGGGAATTAGTCCCTTGATTTGCACTCACAAAATTAACCTTGAAGAGGATGCTAAACCCTCTCGTGAAATGCAACAGAGATTGAATCCGTTGATGAAGGAAGTTGTGAGAGCGGAAGTAATTAAGCTTTTAGATGCGGATATCATATATCCGATATCCGATCGCAAATGGGTCAGTCCAATCCATGTTGTTCCTAAGAAATCAGGAGTTACCGTTGTGGAAAACATAAAAGGGGAATTGATCACTAAACGCACCACCACTGGGTGGCGTGTATGCATCGACTATAGAAAACTTAATGCAATGACATTAAAGGATCATTTTCCCCTTCCATTCATTGACCAAATGTTGGAACGCGTGTCCGGCCATCCTTTTTATTATTTTCTCGACGGGTACTCGGGCTACAACCAAATCGAACTTGATCTCAAGGATCAAGACAAAACTACTTTCACATGCCCTTTTGGGACATTTGCTTACAAAAGAATGTCTTTCGGGTTGTGTAATGCGCCTGATACGTTCCAAAGGTGCATGTTGAGCATGTTTAGTGATATGGTAGAGCGTGGTCTAGAGGTGTTCATGGACGATTTTAGCGTCTTTGGCAACTCCTATGACCTTTGTCTTTCTATGCTAGAGAAGGTTTTGTCTAGGTGTGTGGAGAAAAAGCTAGTGTTAAATTGGGAGAAGTGCCATTTTATGGTCACTAAGGGTATTGTCTTAGGCCACATCGTCTCCTCTGATGGTATTGAGGTAGACAAGGCAAAGGTTGAGGTCATTGCCAACTTACCCGCCCCTAAATCTCTGAAAGATGTAAGGTCTTTCCTTGGGCATGTAGGATTCTATCGCCGTTTCATCAAGGACTTTAGCTCGATTGCTAGACCCTTGTGTAATCTCCTCTCCAAGGAAACTCCTTTCGAATGGAGCGATGAGTGTCAAGAAGCTTTTGAGACTTTGAAAAGTATGCTTACCACCACTCCCATAATCCAAGCTCCTGATTGGACCCTACCCTTTGAATTGATGTGTGACGCTAGCGACTTCGCGGTCGGGGCGGTTTTAGTTCAGAGAAGTGACATGAAACCCCACGTCATTTACTATGCGAGTAGAACTCTTAACGGTGCTCAGTTGAACTATTCAACCACCGAGAAAGAGTTATTAGCTGTCGTCTATGCGTAAGATAATTTCTGCGCATACCTCGTGGGATCGCCCATAGTTTGTTTTATGGATCACGCGGCGCTCAAATACCTTCTATCTAAGAAGGACGCCAAGCCGCGTTTGATTAGGTGGGTGCTCTTACTCCAAGAGTTTAATTTGACTATTAAAGATCAAAAGGGAGTGGAGAATGTTGTCGCGGATCACTTGTCGCGTTTAACATTTGAGACACCCAAAGACCAACTCCCCATCACTGAATTCTTTCCGGATGAACAACTGTTCTCCACTTCCTCTCTGCCGTGGTTCGCTGATATCATGAACTACCTCGTGACGGGTTCGATTCCATCTCATTGGACCCCTCAAGAGAAGAGGAAATTATTTATTTGGGTGCGGAGATTTTTTTTCGATGATCCGTATCTATTCAAATATTTCCCCGACCAGATCATCCGGAGATGTGTCCCGGATAATGAGTGTGAGAGCGTAATTCTTTTCTCCCACACGGAGGCGTGTGGTGGCCACTTTTATTCCAAGAAAACCGCCGCGAAAATCTTACAATGAGGGCTTTACTGGCCCACACTTTTTAAGGATGCACACAAATTCTGTGTTTCGTGTGATCGTTGCCAAAGATTAGGTGCTATAACACGTCGCAACATGATGCCAATGTCCCCCATTCTAGAACTTGAAGTCTTTGACTGTTGGGGAATTGACTTCATGGGCCCGTTCCCGCTGTCTTTTGGTAACCTTTACATCCTAGTGGCCGTAGATTATGTTTCAAAGTGGGTCGAGGCCATAGCGTGCAAAACCAATGACCATCGGGTGGTGTTGAAGTTCCTAAAGGAACACATGCTTTCGCTTTTCGGAACTCCGAAGACGATCATAAGCGATAACGGGACGCATTTCTGTAATTCCCCGTTTGCTACTCTTATGGGAAAGTATGGTGTAACACACAAAGTTGCAACTACCTACCACCCGCAAACCAATGGCCAATCTGAATTGTCCAATCGAGAGATCAAGCATATCCTAGAGAAGACGGTCAATCCCGACCGCAAGGATTGGTCTCTTCGACTTTTGGACGCTTTGTGGGCATATCGTACGGCCTACAAGACCTCTTTGGGAATGTCGCCCTTTAGACTTGTGTACGGCAAGCCATGCCACTTACCGGTAGAAATCGAGCACAAGGCCTATTGGGTGATCAAGAAATTCAATTTCGATCTAGGCAAGGCCGGAAAGAAGCGAATGCTCCAACTCAATGAGTTGGATGAACTCCGGAGTGATTCATACGAGAGTGCGAGAATCTATATGCAAAGGGTGAAAGAGAGGCACGATAAGCGCATATCCCGTAAAACATTTCACCCTAGACAAAAGGTTCTCTTATACGACTCTAGGTTGCATTTATTCCTGGGTAAGCTAAGATCTCCATGGACGGGTCCGTTTGTCGTTAAGACCGTCCATCATCACGGTGCAATTGAGATTGAGAACCCGTCGGATGGGAAGTTATTCAAGGTCAATGGTCAGCGCCTCAAGCCTTTCCTAGAACCATTTGACCCGAGTTCGGACACGATTCCATTGACCGACCCCCTTTACGGGGCTCCATAGGACGTTGGAATTGTGTATTTTTGTGCCGAGCATCCCCCGGCATGTGTGGGGTGCAAATTTTTTGTCCCGGACCCTTTGTACTTATGTAATATTAACATTGGGGTCCAAAAATACCTCCTTTAGCAGCCCAATCCAACCACCAACCAAAAAATCATGATTCAGTAAAGCAGAAATTGATTCCCAGAAGCCGAATCGATTCGGCTTTCCAACCGAATCGATTCGACCCACTCCAGTAGCCAAGTTTGATTTTGCGAATCGATTCGCAATTCCACTGAATCGATTCGGTTAATTGAAAGTAGCAAGTCCCTCTTTTGCGAATCGATTCGGACTTCCCACCGAATCGATTCGGTCACTTCTAGTGCTCAAGTTCGAGAATCGCGAATCGATTCGGACTTCCCACCGAATCGATTTGGGTCACCTGACACTTAAAAATCCCATATTCTGTTTTATCCCACATCTTATTCTTTCTCCTCTCTTGCCTGCGAACCTACCCTCTCCCAAATAAAATCCTATCCTCTATTCTTAGTCTTCCCAATGGCTTCATCATCAAAGGCAACTTCATCCAAGGTATTAACTCAACCTTATTGATTCATTTTCATTCCTGATTTAGTGTATATGGTGTGGAAAATAGGGTATAATGCATTTTCACCATTTTCACTTATATTCTGTATAAAACTCTTTCTTTTTCCACTGATTGTGATGAGAAACCAACACATACTACTTGACTATGTTGCTTTGATGTTTAAGTAGTATGTGTTGGGGGTTTTCCACATGTAAATGTCAATTACACCCTATTTTCCATACACTGCACACTAGGTGCTCGATGAAATGCCCCTATGGAGACTTTGTGCCATAATGCTTCATTTTCGCACATTTTCTCGCACAACGGTGTTGAATTACCCTTGTTTGAGTGCGGTGTGCATCGGTAACGTTAAGTCGACCAATTTTTCCCGATGCACACCCACCGATTCCTTTTCGATCCTATTTCACGCCAAATTGATTTTGTGCATTACACTAATTGTGTATGTATCAAATTGATTTTTCTTGTAGGTTCCTTCGGTAACCAAGCCCTCCTCCAACTTAATTGCGGGTCGGGGAGGTTTCGAGTCCTTCCGCTCCAAACAAGAAAAGGACTGGTTCATTGCTAAGTTCCCTTCGGGTCGCCCTATAGCTATTGAGCGGCCTGTTCATCTTGAGGACTTTCCTGCCTCAGTCCGTCGCTACTTTCAGAAATTCAATTGGGAGGCACACCTTGCCAGGGCGGGGGAGGTGAATGATGAGCACGTACGTCGGTTTTATGCATCCCTCGTCCCAACTGGGGACCGCACTTTCGAGGCTTACGTACGGGGTAAGCGAATTCCTCTCTCTAAGCCTCTCGTGGCATTGCACCTCACTGGGGCCGAAAACCCCTAGTATTTCGATTACCGGTGCGCTGACGAGGGGAGACTGACCAACGAAACCCTGATTGCGCGTCTGGCGCCAGGGAATATTTGGACTGGGGAAACATTCCCCACATCTGCTATGCCCGATAACCACCGCCTCATCCACCTGGTAGCCGTTAATTCCATCACGTCTACCCAAACAAAAGTTGTCCTTCGCTCCGCTCAAGCCCACTTCCTCTACCATATACTGGATGAGAATTCAATTATAAACCTTCCCGCTTTGGTGCTACAGCGGATGCTCAAGGCCGCGTACTGTGAAAAGGGGACCACTACCCTTCCGTACGCGTGGTTGGTTTCCCGCATATGTAGGGATGCCCACTGTGAGGTAGTGAGTACGGACTACATTCCTCGCCTTCCCAAGTTGCATGGCGATAAGGCAATTGAAAAGAGTCTTGGGAAGGACCATTGGGAGAGGAGAAAGAAGAGGATGTTAGATGTTCCTGCGGATGCTCCTGCTGTTCCTGTTGCGCCGGACGCTCCTATGCCGGACATGCCCCAGCACATGCCTCAGCCTGTGCCTCATCCAGTCCCACCGCCAGCCCCTTCTACTGTAGACCCCATTGCATATCTAGGGGTGCGGATGGATGAGCTTCAGGCTGACTTCTCCGAGTTCCGGGGCGCCTACATGTCGGACTTTGCATCGTTTCGGACTGAGTTTTCTGCATATCGGGGTGCGTACGAGCGCGATATGTCCATGATCGCTCGGGCGCAGATGGATTTGTTCTCACACTTGCGAGGGGGCGAGGCTTCTGTGCCTCAGTACCTCTATGACCCATACGCCCCTCGCGATCCTCCAGCGCCCGAGTCCCCGCCCCGCCATCCGGACAACATGTAGGCTGTTATGATCCAGTTTCTGCTGATATTTTTTTTGGGTGGTTATTTATTTCGATTGTTGGGTGTGTATTGTAGTAGTTGTGTTAGTGTGGGGAGGAGAGAGTGCAAATCTTGTATTTTCTAATTTTGGTTTCATTGTTCCCCATGTACACAACTCTTATATATTAATGAAATGACTCAGTTTCGGTTTCATTTTTCTTCTTGTATATATCTATGTTGTATATATTATTGTTTATGGTACTAATTTGTAACAGGCATGCCGTTGCGCGGTTCTCGAGTTACTCCTTACGGGGTGACTATTTTCATACCCCTTCTCCCTTTTTATCCCTACTAACATTGGGGACAATGTTTCATTTAAGTTAGGGGGTATGGTATACCATTGTGATGCCGGTTATCATATTAGTATGTATTTATTTATTTATTTAAAAAAATTAAAATTAAAAAAATTAAAATTAAAAAAATTAAAATTAAAAAAATTAAAATATTTTCTTTTTCTCTCTCATATCTACTATGATTACTTATATGATCGGTATATCCTATTGTATAGCTATGAAGCATGCTTTGAGTCATTGATTTATTACCCTTTAGCCCGTTATTGTTTGCATTGAGAATAGCATCATAAAATTAAACTGTGAAGCTTTCAGCATTTACACAAATAATTATTTATGATTTGGTTTAAAAGCGTTTCAAATTCGTTATTCTAAGGCGCATGCTATACCCTTACAAAAGTGAAAATTGAGACTTATCATCATTTGTGAGCGTATACACCCACTCTATCTCTTTCTTGTCAATGAACTCGTTGACGATCTCATTTTCTTTTCATTTGATTTCATATTAACTGATTTATCACTTGAGCATGATTTTCAATGGTGTTGAGTCCCGGGAATCACATGGAACTTTAGGAAAGGATTATAGGCCCTTGTTGTTAAACCCATATGACCTTGACCTTTCCCTTACATGTTTTCCCTAGTCAACCCGTTTGAGCCTAAATATAGCCTTTCTTTTCATAACCCAAATTCTCATAACCAACTCCAAATTGGAGTTATATACCATACATATACCTTTCCATACCTTTGTTTGGAATGATACTTGGGATTGAATGATGTTTTTATTATGTCGGCTGCAATATTAGGCATTTGAGAGTTTGATAACCAAAGAAAAAAAGTAGTGAAAAAAGTGAAGAAAAAGAGAAAGGAAAAAAGCAAAGAAAAAAAAAAGAGAAAATGAGAAAAAGAAGAAAAGAAAAAGAAAGAGAAAGTTGTAAATATTGTTTGTTGTGATCAATAAGCTTTGATTACTCTCCCGATGATATATCTAATGCTTGTTTGGACATCTTTGTCCAACTTTTGTTATTGCCCTCATCCTTCCCATTATTCCGAGTTTTCATTCCGAACACTTTGAATCCGTACATACATTCCTTCGTTTCATACCCTAGCCAACCCTCTATTACAAACCTATTAAAGTCCCATTTGATCCTAGGGTGATGTGATTCAAAGTTCGAACATTAGCGATAATCTGTTTAAATGCTCTTCTCTTGGTTAATATGCGATATCCTTTCACGAGATTGTATTTTTCACTTTTATACTGCGTTCTTCATTGATGACATGTGTGTGGCCTAGTTTCCCTTTACAATTACTCTTATAGCCCGCATGTCCCGTGTGTGTTACATCCCTTTTCTAAGTGTTTCATTTGTTGAGTGTAACAACCGGAGAGAACTTGAGTATGCATGCCTTAGCTTATATATGGATTTTGAAAGTTTTGCCAAATCTAAATTACCACATGTGTCCGCTTATTTCGCATTCCCATGGTTTCGATTTTTAGTTGAAGTTATTTGTTTAATGCCGATAATTGTCGTCTTTTGTGTGAGCTTCGTTCACTTTGTTGATAAATTGTGTTTCTTTGATATTTGTTGAGCTACGCATTGGATTTTTCAGCATCATAGTATGAGTTGATTTGATGTTTGTGGGTGTCATCCCTGGAAACCCTCACGAGACCTCACTCGTCCCCTAGGGCCACCTAGGGGTTTAACGGCTTATTGCATACGCTAAATGCAATTGTTCGCCTACGAAAGTGGCATCTTTCCTTCGTCGTACATATTTCTTATATTGTGGTTGCGGTGTTGCACCTTGTTTCTTCATACTTCATTGCTCGGGACAAGCAATGTATAAGTTAGGGGGTGTGATTCGTCACTTTTATTGTATTTTATACCCCGTTAATTTGTACATTCTAGCATTCCCGTGCATGTATTTCCCGGTTCTTATACTCATTTATTGACTAACCCCTGAATTCATCATATATACTTTGTATGTGTCTTTATTGAGCTTTTATAGGTCTCGGGAATGCATTTTGGGAAGTTTGGTTTTGATCCGGAAAGTTTCGTTGACACTTGCACAGTCGGGGGCATTTTGGTAATTTCAGCACTCGGGCTTTGTTCCCGATTTCTTCACGGAAGTTGTAAACCTTCTTCTCCTCTTCGCGTGGCCTCCGATGGTGCTTGAATCCGATCTCGAACGCAAAAGTTACGGAAGTTTCGGTGAAGCATGGAACAATTAATGCCTATATATGCAACCCTTCTTTTTGCAGAAGGCCCGAATCGATTCGCTATTACCCCCGAATCGATTCGGTCACTTGCAGGGGGAATTCTCTACACTTCCGAATCGATTCGGACTTCCAATCGAATCGATTCGGCCCTGCATTTTCAGATTTCTTCTTATTACTAGTTTGCCATTTTGGTGGAATTTTGGGGATTTATTCCTTGTTTTCCCTCTTTGGGAGGGAGAGAACTTTTGTTGGATATTTAGTAAGATAGAAAAACACTCTCTTCTCTCTCCTAGGTCAAGCTCATTTATGGCTTTCACCAACTTGTAAAGCTTTGATTACTTGTTGAATAGTTGTGATAAATGCAAGATAAGTTCAATTACTTCATCTCTACTTGTTCCACTAGCTTTAGTTTGCATTGAATTCTATCCTTTGTATTGGTTTGTGTTTCAACTAGATAACTAATTCAAGTATGTTGTTAACTAGCATGTGCAGTTTAGTTTTAATTATGAGTAGCTAGACTTGTGATTGGGGATCAAAATCCCACCTTGGATGCTTGAACTTAATATCTAGGGTTTGGTTTTTTTATTGTTCTAATGGAACTTCATGTGTTGGTTTTGGAGTATCATAGTTTCTTAACTTCCCTTGTCATGCAAGGGCTAGTGTTTGAGGCTTTACTACAAACTCAACCCATCTAGCAATAATTAATTAAACCCTAATCCTCCATTGTTGAGTTCATTCTCTACATGGTTGATGTTCGGACTTAATTAGTTATGATCGATTAGAATTAATTTACTCAAGCCCTATAATCCCCTTCCTTGTGAATCCGAGGTGGGGGAATGATCCTCAATCCCCTTAATTTCTTGAACTCAAGCTTAGCTTAGTTCTTTTCATAGTTCAGTAATTAGTAATTAATCATCTGATCATTAATAGTATGTTAGTTTAGAGGTTACATCTCAATCACCTTTCCAAACCACAAATCATCTTTTACACTTTACCATTTTGTGACGTTTAGAGAATCTCTTTGCCCCAATCTAGTTCTCTTAGGACCGTTCAATCCCTGTGGATCACGATTTCGTACTTACCGGAACTACTTGTTGCGATTAGATTTGCACTTGAATCACATGCCATATTTTGGGCGCACCACTTATCCCCACGAGAATTTGCCTTCCTATCCTAGCCCAAGAATCCACCCTGTTTCTAATCTTACTAGGTTATGAATACAAACAATTTTGCCATAATAGGCTTAATGAATTCCAATTAATAATCTTATGAATTAAAATAATCATAATTCCTAAAACATTTCCCCTATACATATATATATATATATATATTTATATATATATACCTATATAGGTGAAAAACGTTAGAATTAATATACTTGATAACATGCACATAGAATATTGGCAATACTTCTCTCTAATCCCAAAATTGTACTACGTTTCGTACGTGGGGAGTCTCGCAAAGCGAAATCCAAACAAGGAACCGCCCCATTACACTACTCCTGACAAGGTCAAGACCAGAGATCCGTGATGCCACCTATGGAATTACTTCTCTCAAATCTCGACATGGCACTGCGTTTCGTGCGTGAGGTGTCTCGCAAAACGAAATCCAAACAAGGAACCACCTCGTTACACTACTCCTGGGCAATGTCGATCCTAGAGATCCATAATCCTCAACATACAAGTTAATACTACCATTACATTAACTATAACTACTAAAGAAAGAAAGAAGAAAAGAAAAAGAAAAAAAATAAAAATAAATAAAATAAATGAACCTCCAATAATATCCTTGGGATGATGTAACCGAATAATACCTTATGTGCGATACATCAACCCCCATCAATCTAATACACCATAATCATCTAAGATGTACTTCATAAAAGTCCATATCCTTTCGTCTATAGGATATATATATATAAATATATATATATATATATATATATATATATATATATATATATATATATATAGGTATTTATTTCTAACCGTATATATATCATCATCAATCCAATAGCCAAGTGTACATACTACATATGATGTACAAGGCCATGTACATAATATACCCGGCTATATATATATCGCCGATAAACTGCATCAATGCTATCATCTTCCCAGTGCCCGGCTCACGTAGCAAAACTGGGGCCACCATGGTGGGACTAAACGACACCCATCTCGTGGTAAACTCACGCACACGACGTCCCGGGAAGCGGTCATAGCTCCAAACCGGCAATGAGAAGAAACATACCCATCACGTCTCATCCCAAAATAAATATATATATCATATGGTAACACACGGGACGACTATGACCTGGGGATTATCCGCACCCTGCTTTTCTAGCCAGGATGCTAACCCACTACGCGCGCAACTTCCCAATGATAGCATGAGCGGGGTATGCTTAACCAATTAAGTATATATATCATATACATGCATAATATATATAATCCATATGATCCAATCATATGATCAAATAATAAATCATCGTATACAGTTTAAATATCCATACCATGTACGTCCACAACATGAAGATATCCATATATCTATATATATATATATAGATATATATATATATAGTTATATATATATGTATAAACTAAGTATCGTTCATATGTACAAGATATATAAACTCGGTTATAAGTATACATAATACTCAATACACAAGCCGTCACCATAATTTCCATTAAATTTACCTCGATATGTGAATACAATCCCTCACTTGAAACATATTCAATCATCTTCCTATGATGAGTAGTCTCCCAAAACCATATGTATATATCTATACATATACATTCAACATTAGGGTTATCACCCAAGAATTTGTGTAGGAATCCATCACTACACCTTTCACCTCTAAATGTGAAAGTACATAATTATCTTTAGTACTATCTAACCATAGGCATAAACATGACTTAATAGTCTAAAACCTCAATTTATTCCAACCTCATTTCAAGTATTGGAAATCTCAATGGACATATCCCCATAATTGCGTATAAACTATCCTAACTAGAATTTACGCTACCGCTTATCCTAGTCGATAGTACACCCCCAAGTTGTTTCCCATTTTTACCTATGGTTCAATTTATTATATGAACCCTTACTCCTATCGGGTTATCATTTGTTCCTTAGTCTAAATATTTATAAGAATAGGATACCCCTCACTCTCTAAGAGTTCTCAACCTCAAACATATATATATATACCTTTATCTAGAATTGGTAATTCCAACCTCAAAGAGATTTCCCCGATATCCATATGTAACTCCAATACGTACATGGGTACATTTCCCCCAAGTTACCCTAAGGAGTCCCCAAATCCCAGTAATTGAGAAACTCCTAATACGACTCCAAGAATATATATTTTACATCCTAAGAGAGAGCCCCCAAATTAATAAACCCAACCAAAAAGGGTTTGAAATCACTATGGAGAAAATACCTCAAAATGTCCTGTTTCCGAATCGATTCGGCCCTCTTCCGAATCGATTCGGACCTGCAATTTTTTGAAGGGTTCTTCTTCTTCATCAAAACCCACGAATTCTAAACCCTAAATTTTCATTTCTAACAATTAAACCTTCATCAATTTATGATGTTAACCCCATAAGTCAACCCAAAGTTGATCCCAACCACTTCTAATCCATTGAATCCCTATTTAACATTGATTTCAAGATTAAACCTAAAAATCTGGGTTTTGGTATTTATACCCAAAAATCCATTTCTTTACCCCACAAATTATGAAATGAAATACACAAATAGCTATTTAGCAAGATTAAACACTTGCCTCAGATTTGTAGAGGTTCGATCATCCTCGATGTTGCGGTTGGGCCGGAAATCCCAAGCTTTTTCTTCCTCTCTCTCTTCTTTTCCTTCTTCTTTCTTTCTTCCTTTTTCTTTCTATCTTTCTCTATTTGAGAAGGCTTCATCCGTAAGCCTCAAATCCTTTAAAACAACAAACCCAGTTTTGAATGTTAATACACACTTTAAATGACTCGTTTAGACCAATTAGAGTCAAACTGACTTAAAAATATTCCGGAGCCGAAATAAAACCCAATGACAGTCATTTTGACTATCTCGACCCTTCCGGAATCGATGGTACCCTCAAAATCATCATCCGGAATACTTTAAAATATTTTCTATTTTTGGACCTCATTTCCCAAATTCTAAAATTCTCCAATTTAATTAAATTTTATCTTCCCAAAAATTTAATTTCTCAGTTTCCAAAGTCGTGGGGTGTTACATATAAATTACTAACTACCTATATGAGTCCCCATTTAAAAGGCACACTAATATGATTTTAAAATTCCCAAGTCCGACGATGTTAATTTATTAAATTAACCAAATTTTTTTTATTATAACTCATTTTATTATGGCGGTCCTCCCGCCTCGGGTGATTTATCCACCAAAATACACATCCCCTCGTCAAAACACCCTCTGGCCAGTTTAAACTGTCGGCCCTCGCTGATTGACGAGGTTCCACACACGACATGACATAAAACGCCGGCTGGCCAGTTTAAACTGGCGGCCCGCGCTGATTATGTCACCAATATATTTTAATACCCGTCTTATTATCTTAGGTATTAGTTCTCAATTTATCAACTCATAATTTATAAATACCCCACTCTTTAATCAATGTGAGATCCTCAAAATACCCCTTAGTCCGATACCCAAGGGTCCCCAAGTTATCAATACATCCTAACCTATGTATAAGAGGATTTTGTAACAAAAATAATAACCTAGTCTCATACCTAGACTAGCGTAACGACGATAATGTAAATAAAATCATCCCACCCCCAAAACAATAAAACCGTGATAATTTTCCCTCACTAGTCCCATTCCTAGAATGCATTCTAAAATACGGGGACAACAATAATACCCAATAATCCGTCGTCACAATGATATTTAATAATACCAACAGTTCATACCAACTAGAATAATTAGTCAACGTATAAAACTACGCATGATAGTCCAATTCAATTAAATCTTTAATTTAATTATCACAATGTCAACAATACCCAAATAATCTCATTTAATTATTTTAAATTAAATATACCAAGTTTTCATCATATATACATCAAAAACAAAATTTCATTATCTCTACATGTATTACATGAGTTATACGCACCCAAAAATTATTAATTTTAAAACTAGGGTTTTTCTACATGAAACCTACACCAATAAAACCCAAAATCACTCATGAATCCTACGTACCCAAAGGGTTATGAATACTATTCAAATTAAAAGATTTTATAAAAATATCCCCATAATTAGTGTCCACTTTTTCTAATTAAGTTACTAATTATTTTTTTTAAGAAAAAATGTAATTAAATGTTTAGGCGACACTTAAAACGCATAATACTAGAGGAAAAGAATAGAGTATTCATGCGTGTAAAGATCGTGTTGAAAATTTGATTAGAAAATTGGATTCCTTGCGAAAAATTAGCAAAAGTGTGTTCTTGAACCAACTTGATTAAACCCCAATTAAGCCTCCCAAAACTCATGACAAAAAGCTTGATTATGAAGAAAGTTGTTGATTATGGGTGAGAGGAAAAATATTTGGAAGTGTTCTCTGGTGAAAAAATGAAGAAAAAGTTATTATGAGAAGTCCCCCTACGGATTAACAAGGTTATAAAGTGGTTAGGATTCCTAACCCTAGACAAATACTCAAAACATCTTACTGCTCACATTTTCTGGGAGGGTGGATCGATCGCCTACAAAAATTGACAGTTCGCCCAAAAAATATAAGGGAAAAATATTTCCCAAAATCATGTAAAATTCATTTTTAATCTGATTTTAATTCCGCTTGAAGTTTTATTCTTCTAAAATCATAACCAACATATTTAGCCAATAAAAATTATAAAATTCAAAAATTTATTTTTCCCAAAAATTCCAATTAATTAATTAAATAATAAATAAAAACACGGGATGTTACATACTTCCCCACTAGCGAAGAAATTCGTCCTCGAAATTAGACGAAGCATACTCATCAATGCATAAATCTCGCAATATAAAATAAGGCTCACATATGCCTACCCCTAAAATGCAATAATTGGGCGCCCATACACCCAATCCTACGGGCACCTACCCCACGATTAATAAAATAACATATATTTCCTGTATGCATACGCATAAATAGTAAAATAATGGAGTACCACACGCTCTCACAAATCCCCCACTCAATCCTTTAGACAAAAGTCATCAAAATGCTAACGTCCTCAAATTAAATCTCAACACCAAAAATAGATACATACGATACCTAACATTTGTACTAAAATCTCCAAAATAATTATCATCTCCATAATACATTTTATGGATCCCCACATCAAGCTTACTAGTTCTAAACACAATGCCTAGAACGTCCTTAACTCAAAAATTCACATCTCCGACAAAGACATCTAACACGTATGCTGGACCCTATACCTTAAGAAGTACGAATCAACAAAGGGAATCAAAGAACAGCAACACGGAAGCTAAACGGACTCATAACCTACGAGACCTAAGACCATGCTCTGATGCCATCTGTCATACCCCGCCTAATTCTGGCGTCGACCACCACCAAAACTATGCCGGGCGTGAGTAAATAAAATACCATTCTTAGCATGACACAAATATGAGGCATAAATAAATCGTTCCATTAGATAAATAATTGAATCGAACTGAAACGATTAAACTAAGCGATAAAAGATCCATCACATGCTAACTTCAAAAATTCATTCGCCAATAATGATTAAATAAGAATCTGAAATAACCCCGAAAGAAATCCTCTAAACAACTTTCTAATTGAATGGCCCAATAAAACTCAAATGAAGTCTCACAATTAAATACGACTGAAAGGAAAGTCTAACAAAACTATGACATAAAAAGAATAACTCCAGTTGCACCTCCAAATGATAACTCTGATACTTATGCAGCTTCTCCAATTCTAATCCTGAAAAAGATTAGTCAAGGCTTGGTTCAGAGCCAAAGCCCCGAGCAAGAATACATAATACTCCCCTCAAATAGGATCCTTGAATCCAGATAGTAGCATTATACGCAATAAATATCACAATAGAATATTATAAATTATACGGGATAATTAAAAGCGATAAATATAAATTACTAACTACCTGTATGAATCCCAATTTAAAAGGCACACCAATATGATTTTAAAATTCCCAAGTCCTACGATGTTAATTTATTAAATTAAGCAATTTTTTATATAACTCATTTTATTATGGCGGTCCTCTCGCCTCGGGTGATTTTTTCACTAAAATATACATCCCCTAATCAAAATGCAGGATGGACAGTTTAAACTGTCGGCCCTAGCTGATTGACGAGGTTCCACACACGACACGAGAAAAAACGTCGGCTGGCCCGTTTAAACTATCGGCCCTCGCTGATTATGTCGCCAATATATTTTAATACTCGTCTTATTATCTTAGGTATTAGTTCTCAATTTATCAACTCACAATTTATAAATAACCCACCCTTTAATCAATGTGAGATCCTCAAAATACCCCTTAGTCCCATACCTAAGGGTCCCCAAGTTATCAATACGTCCTAACCTATGCATAGGAGGATTTTCTAACATAAATCATAACCTAGTCTCACACCTAGTCTAGGGTAACGACGATAAAGTAATAAAAATCATCCCACCCCCAACACAATAAAACCGTGATAATTTTCCCTCACTAGTCCCATTCCTAGAAGGCATTCTAAAATATAAGGAGAGCAATAATACCAAACAACCCATCATTACAATGATATTTAATAATACCAACAGTTCATACCAACAAGAATAATTAATCAACGTATAAAACTACGCATGATAGTCCAATTCAATTAAATCTTTAATTTAATTATCACAACGTCAACAATAGCCAAATGATTTGATTTAATTATTTTAAATTAAATATACCAAGTTTTCATCATATATACATCAAAAAATAAATTTCATTATCTCTACATGTATTACATGAGTTATACGCACCCAAAAATTATTTATTTTAAAACTAGGCTTTTATACATGCAACCTACACCATTAAAACCCAAAATCACTCGTGAATCCTACGTACCCAAAAGGTTATGAATATTATTCAGATTAAAACATTTTTTAAAAATAGCCCCATAATTAGTGTCCACATTTTTTAATTAAGTTACTAATTAATTTTTTTAAGAAAACATGTAATTAAGTGTTTAGGCGACACTTAAAACGAATAACACTAAAGGAAATGAATAGAGTATTCATTCTTGTAAAGATCGTATTGAAAATCTGATTAAAAATATGGATTCCTTGCAAAAAAATAGCAAAAGAGAGTTCTTGAACTAACCTTATTAAACACCAATTAATCCTCCCAAAACTCGTGACAAACATCTTAATTATGAAGAAGGTTCATGATTATGGGTGAGAGGAAAAGTATTTGGAAGTGTTCTCTGGTGAAAAACTGGAGAAAAAGTGATTATGAGAAGTCCCACTACGGTTTACCAAGGTTATAAAGTGATTAGGAGTCCTAATCCTACACAAATACTCAAAACAGCTTACTGCTCACTTTTTCTGGGAAGGTCGATCGATCGACCCCCAGGCGTCGATCGATCGGTCGCCTCCAAAAATTGACAGTTCGCCCAAAAAATATAAGGGATAAATATTTCCAAAATTCATATAAAATCCATTTTAACTCTGACTTTAATTCCACTTGAAGTTTTATTCTTCTAAAATCATAACCAACATATTTAACCAATAAAAAATATAAAATTCAAAAATTTTGTTTTCCCGAAAATTCAATTTAATTAATTAAATAATAAATAAAAACACGGGTTGTTACAACCGTTTATGGGCACGTGAAGAGAAATGAAAGGGCTTCAACTTCCGTGAAGACATTAGGCTAGATGCCCAAATTATGAAATGGCTAAACTGCTCTTGTACATGCGATTGTCTATGGGACTTTGTCGGAATGCAGCATAACTTCATACTAAGCAGTGCAATACCTACAAAAGTTCAATTATATTACATATAGCATGTTAACATATAAATCGGAGGTTTACTGGTTAACGATCATAAATATAGGAATTGAGGTACCCGAGGGGGCTAAAATGCATAACTATAATGGGAGAATAATGCAATATTCGTGTTGTATTACCGGGCCTTAACCGTATACCATCTCATCTTCTCTAATAACATATAGAGTTGTAATCACATCAGGAAAGTTCTCCACATAGTTCGTAAACCATTCTACACCACGATTTAATTTCTAACTAAAAATTTCGATCTCAGACACCTTTCTATAGAGATTTCATAACAAAATAAAAAATTAAAAAATTACGAGATCAGTGCCCACGTGATCATAACGAAAAGATCTATAAATTTCATTTTTGGAAAAAAACTACCTTAAAGCATTTTTTCGTACAAGATCTGCAAACCTTCTTGTTCCCTAACTCGTTTTCATCCATTTTTGACACCTCAAACCCTCATGAAACCTTCTGTAATTCTTACCCAACAGAACCAAACATCTAATATATGTCCAGGGATTATTTCTAATGTAAATAACACATTAAAACTATAACAAATCCATCCAATAAAAAATCAATCCATTAATTCCTCAAAACCCTATATTTTATGTTCTTGAAGTCTTCTTATCCAAATACCTAGTTTTCTTTCGTGTTCTTCTCCACATATTAAATGATTTCAAATTGTTTATATAACAAGATTTATTATAGATTCAAATCCTACCCCGAATTATGTGTTCTAGTCATTTAAATTCCAAGAACATTATTAAAATCAACATATATAAAACCCTACACTACATGGGTATGATAATTTTTCAAAAACGTGTAAGATAAACACTTGCCTTAATCCAAAAGGTATGAAATTCATTTGTTGAGGATGTGGTTGCTTTCTCCTCGCTCCGATTTCGATTTCGATAACTTTGGCGGAGGGAACAAGTGTAGCATCTCCAAGAACTCTCTTTTTCCCCACCTTTATGTCTCCTTCTTCTATAAGTTGTGTTAACCCTAGCCTCTACTTCAAGGGAACGATATGTGATTTTCATTTTTGGAGTTATCAAAACCACAAACTCCCAAATGATTGAAACACCCTTAAACGGTGTCGTATTGGTATAAAATTGCTCCGGGACTCAAACTATACACCCGAGTATATTATTTCGACACTTTCGAAATCAACCGTAACCTTTAAAGCATCATTCGAGTCGCTCTATAAAAAAAAGATTACACTAGAAGATTTTATAGTTCATTTCAGAATCGAGGATTGGAATGCAAAACTTAAGGAGAAAAATTCTAAATTCACTTCTAAGGATAATTTAGTCGAGGGGAAATCAAACGGTAATCCAAAATAGAACCAGTTTAAGAATAACCATTCAAACCAAAAACATGGGAACCATAAACAAAACAAGAATTGGAGGTCCAACCATAAATTAAAATTTAATGATCAGAATAATAATTATAAACCCGAGTTTAAATCTAAACCTGTAGGTCAATGCTATATACGTGGAAAACCTGGTCATTACGCTAAATATTTCATGTTTAGGAAGAGTCAGAATGTGAAGCCTCAAGCAAATATAATGGAGGATGGTATGTTTTTAGCTATAATAATTGAGGCAAACATTGTTAGTAACATGATAGAGTGGTGGCTTGATTTAGATGCTACGAAACATATTTGTGGCATGATAGGTGCCTTTACTACCTTCACTACCGTGGGTGAGGATGAATGAGTGTGCATGGGAAGCTCCTCTTTGTCTATGTTTGTGGTAAAGGGAGCCGTATTTTTAAAATTCACTTTAGGAAATGTTCTTACCATGAAATATGTTTTGTATGTCCTTGAGATTAGGTAGAATCTGGTGTCCAGTTTTGTATTAGTGCATAAGGCTTTTAAAATTATTCTAGAGAGTGACAAAGTAGTTGTGGCTAAGGGAGGTGGTTTTTTGGGTAATGGTTATTTTCACGAGGGTCTTTTCAAACTCAATTTAACTCTAACTGATAATAATAAAACATTTACATCTTTTACTTATTTGATTGACTCTTACGATATGTGACATTTTAGACTTAGTCGTCTAAATAATGCATACACTAAAGAATTAATGTTTTGGGGAAGCATTGCAAAATCTGATATTTTTACCAACTCTAAATATGAAATATGTGTTGAATAAAAATATACTAAAAAACCTTTTTCGAGTGTCCAAAGAACATCAAATGTTTTAAATGTAATACACTATAATCTTTTTTATTTAAAAGGATTTGTGACACATGGTGCAAATAAAAACTTTGTTACTTTTATTGATGATTACTCTCGTTATTGTTATATTTATATCGGTACGAGTAAGAATGAGTGTTTCTCAAAATTTATTTCTTATAAATAAGGAGTTGAAAAACAATTAGAAAAATCCATTAAAACCTTAAGATTCGATAAGAGAGGAGAATACACTGATGATATTTATAAATATTGCAAAGAAAGTGGGATAGTTCGTCAAGTTACTCCCCCTTAATCACCCCAATCTAATGCTGTGGTCAAAAGAAAAACTAAAACTCTTAAGGATATGGTAAATTCTATGTTAAGCACTTCAGGACTACCTTATAATATGTGGGGTGCGGAATTTCTTACTACTTGTTGTTTCTTAATAACATATTTTTTAAGAAAAATGATAAAACACCCAATGAAATGTGGAAAAATAGAAAACCTTCTTTCAAACTCCTTAAAGTGTCAAAGTGTCTTGCTAAGGTTTCAACATGAGTATCCAAAAGAACTAAACTTGGCCCAAAGACAATTGATTGTCTTTTTATAGGTTATGCTAAAAATAGTAATGCATATAGGTTTCTTGTAATTAATTCCAAAAATCAATATATATATATATATATAAAAACTATTTTTGAGTCAAGATCTGTTGAATTTTATGAGGAAAAATTTAATTTTATGAGAAGTGAGGTAACTAGTAGTTCAGTTCCAGTGGTCCTACTGTTAGAATTTCAGAAGAAATTGAAATTAGAAAAAGTAAAAGACCTACGATAGCTACTTCTTTTGGTCCTGAATTATTATCGTACTTAATGGAAAATGACCTTCTCTCTTTTAGTTAGGCCATGTACTCACCTGATTCTATTTTTTGGAAATAAGCTATAAATAGTGAATATGATTCTATTATTTATGACAAAAGATGGGAGTTAGTTGAATTTCCTAAAGTATGTAAAACTATTAGATGCAAATGGATATTTAAAAAGAAATTAAAAGCTCACGGTTCTGTTGAAAAATTTAAGGAAAGAATTGTTACTAAAGGCTATAGGCAAAAGGAAGGATTTTATTTCTATGACACTTATGCTCCTGTTACTAAAATTGCATCCCCTAGTCCACAAATTGCTATTTCTTCATTACATAATCTGATAATTCATCAAACGAATATTATAACAGTCTTTTTAAATGGATATCTCGAAGAAGAATAATTATATGGATCAACTCGACGGGTTTGTAGTCCAAGGCCTAGATAAAAAGTTTGTAGGCTTAAAAAAATATTTATATGGACTAAAACAAGCAACCAAATAATGACATGAAAAAATTGATCAGGTAATGATCTCTAATGGTTTTAAAATTAATGAAGTGGATAAATGTATTTATAGCAAATTAAAGGATAATTCTAGTGTGATTATTTTCTTATATGTGGATAATATGCTTATTTTGGTACTCATATGGATGTAGTCAATAGAAATAAAAGTTTCCTAAATAAGAAATTTATTATGAAAGATTTGGGTATCGCTAATGTTTTACTTGGAATTAAAATCGTTAAAAATTCTGAAGGAATTCTTTTAACCCAATCTCATTAAGTAGATAAAGTTATTAGAAAATTTGGACATTTTAATTGTATTAATACTAACACACCTTTTGACACTTGTTGTCACTTAAGAAAACATTTTAGCCCTGGTGTATCATCATTAGAATATTCTAGAGTTATTGGTAGTCTAACGTATCTTATGAACTGGATTAGATCTGATATTGCGTATGTTGTCGGTAGACTTAGCATATATATTTGTAACCCTAATAATGAACATTGGGATGCTATGATAAGAGTTTTCATACATCTGAAATACACAATAAATAATGGTATTCATTATATTAGATATCCTGCTATGATGGAACGAATTTGTGATGCTAATTAGATTTCTAATAATGACAAATGTAAATACATGGATGGAGATATTTTTTTCTTAGCATGAGGTCCCGTATCATGGAAATCTACAAAAAAAACATGCATAGAGAGATCCACTATGGAAAAAAATTCATTGCATTAGATAAGACAAGTGAAGAGGCTAAATGGTTAAGGAATTTCCAATCACATGTTCATTTGTGGACTAAAATAGTTTCAGCATTGTCCATTCACTGTGACAGTCAAGCAGCGATCGGAAGAGCACACAATAAATCTTATAAGTAAAAGTCTATATATATATATCAGGAGAACACATGACACTATGAGACAACTATTGAAAGATGGAGTTATAGAAATTGACTATGTCAAGTCAAAGGAAAACCTAGCAGATCCATTGACTAAAGGGCTAGCTAGAGAGCTAGTTTATCAAACATAGATGGAAATGTACCTAAAGCCTTTTAATATCTAAATAACCCATAATGAAACCCAAACCATATAACTGGAGATCCCAATATCTTGGTTCAATGGGATAACAAAATTACACAAGTGATTTGTGGGGGTACTCACTGTGACAATCCGCTATCCGAAATAAAGGGTGGCCAGCCCGATACCCCGATGAAACAGGAATAATGGATAGATATCATTCTCAGCATCACAATATCATACAGAGTATCAGGAATAATCACACAATATTCCAGAAAACGGGTTATCAAAATTTTTAGTTAGTAATTTAAAGAAAACACTTTCAACAACCCATGATAGAAAAAGAGGGTGGAAATTCCCACAAACATATATATGTAAACCAATAGATAAGAAAGGACCGAATAAAGCGTCGGTCGATACAATCCATACAATATGCAATAAGTTTCATGTATTACATAATACATCATTTATACAATTACCACCATTTGGGCCACACGCCCGAATAAAGACTGATCTTAGCTAGAAAACAATAATAGAGGCGTCTATACAAAATATCCCGTGATACCCGCAAAATGAAACGGCTCCTCAAAAGACTAGAGAAAAGAAAGTCATTACGGGAGACCTTGCGGCGGAACACCTGAACGAAATATAGAAGATACATACACAACAGGAAAACGAGGATCCGGTCAGAGGCCGGTTTTATATGATCACTAGATAAATGACAGGTATGACAATAATGGACAGGTAAGTAGTGATGATATTATAGCATGATAACATCATACAAAGAACTAAGACAGTTAAATGAATATTAAAACGAAATTCAATTATACAAAGAAATAAAAGCACTTATGAGCCTTTTTCATTTTTTTTTCATCTTCATTTCCGTCTTCTTTCCATTCCTTATTAGGAATGCAATTATTACCATGTGCACTTTATGGCACTTATCTCAATAGTATGCTCCTTGTGGCATATACTTTCCTCTTTATGGCATTAGTGTTCCATCGAGTCCAACTCGATAATAAAATAGTTATAATATATATATAACGATTCTAAGACCACCCGTTCGGGTTTCCCCACTGTGCGTGCCCCTAAATAACCATCATCTTCCAGGGCCTAACCTAAGACAACCTGGGATCCTATCGCAAACGTTGGGAAGTGGCCATATGCCTGCGGGGTAGTCAAGACCACACCCAGAATCCCCTACCCATCGCAGAAAAAGACTAAAATAAGCGCTCATATGGCCTAGGACTATATCCATCCTGCATTCATTAGCCAGGGGGCTTCACCTCACGCACGGACTTCCCTTAAGATGGTATTTAGAGAGGTGTGTAACATCCATTTTATTAATTTCCATTTCGTGATTCAGTAAATTATGTTTTACTTTATCCATTTTACATTTTATCAAATGCATTATGGTATACTTCACATCATCATAATAACCTCGAAGAATATTTAAACTCCCAAGTTATCTCTCCCAAATGTCCTTGTTTAGACTTTATAATAACCCATCAAATGAGATCTAGTTCGCATTTACTCCTAAAGTCTCCAAATTCAACCTTAAGATTTCCTAGACTCTTATAGAACTACCTGACATAAATAATGCCTAAAAATTTCTTTAAATCTCCCCCCTGATAGTGACCCTAGATGAACCCCTTCGAGTCTAGGGAGTCGACCGAACTCAACTAATACTCTAAGACCCTATTTTTACTTCATTTAAGAAGGTCCCTGCGTTCCTATGAAAAGAAGAAGTTAAGGACTGAAAATAAAATGTTTGGGAAGAAAACAGGGGACCGGTCGACCGGTTCTAAGACTGCGGTCGACCGCATCTAAAAGATTTGGCCTAAGAAGAAAAGCAGAAAGTTCATTTCGGCAGGGCCGGTCGATCGTTCAGGGGACCGCGGTCGACTGTGCCATAATTTTAGGCCTTTAAAAGAAATGCAGTGAACCCTCTCCCGAAGACCCGGTCGACCGGTCTGAGAATCTCGGTCGACCGGTCCCAGCAGACCTAGACCAAGACTTCCTATTTTCAAGAAAATCCCAAAGCCAACTCATTTATTCTCACCCACACAACATAAATGGTACTACCACTACCATCAACATCAACAATCATTCAACTATCCTTTAATGATTCAAAAACAACCAACATCCAAACCCTACACTAGTAAACCATAATCAACTACATCATTCTCACACAAATCATTTATCTTAAACCATAAACAGCAAGTAGTAAACTTGCCTCAATGTAGAAAATGCAGATTTTCTTGGTGTGGGAGCAAGAATCCTTCTTAAATCTTCAATATCCCCTCTTCGCTTACTCTTTCTCTTTCTCTCTTTAGTTCTCTAGGTTTAGGAAATACAATTACGTGAATAGTGATTTACTTAAGACATAAATCGTGCCTTTAGCCAAAAGTACCAACTCAATTGATCGATATTGCGATAAAATAATACGCAATTTCATATTTAAGGCATAATCAGTCAAAAATGCCCAAAATCTCGAAACACAAAATGGCACAATATCTGACTATCTCGCACGTTCCGGAATCAACTGCGGCCTCCAGATTATCATTTGGACATTTTATAATTCAATTTAAGTTATGGTCTCATTTTAAACCAAATATCATTTTAATTCACATGATATTAATAAGCATAACATAGCAATATTCACCCAAAGTTATGGTACATATGCAAACTCATAGTGAATATTAACTTTTATTCATTAAATTAGCACTCAATTCATAATACAAAACTTATATCTAATTACCATACCTAGTAATTAATATAAAATACGTTCTCATAAGCGAGGGTTATTACACTAACAGAAGTATTACTTAAAGCCCATTCTTATGATGTAGTACCACTGTATCGACGGAGGGTGAGATTTGATTTCTTAATGATTTTTGTAGTTGTTATTCATTCGGGTGTGATATACAATACACTCTTGATAGAAGCACTTATATGAGTGTGGTAGTGGGGTCACTTCCTATGAGAATTGAGTTTGATTCTCTAGAGCCCTCAAGAAATCTGGGCCTGCGTGGGAACTCGATGATGACTTTTGGCGGTCACATGTGTGTTCAATTGACATATGTTTACAAAAATGGTGAAATATTTCGAGACATTAGTTCACTATCAACCGGTAAACATAATAGATCAACACAAAGAAAAAGTTCAAGTCGAATGACACCTTCTATTTTTACGTTACTCCTTATGGTACTCTAGAGTGCCTTTTCTTACATATAAATATAATTTTCTTTATTTCATTCATTTAGGGGATTGTTGGAAATATGTACTATATATATTAATTTTTAGTGAACTAAATAAGATAGAACAAGTAGCCAATTAGTAAGTTTATGGGTGTGTGTGCTTGAGGTCTTGGGTTCAATCCCTAGGAGGCACACTAATTATTAAGGGTCAAATATTAGGCCTTGGGCCTTGGGGTCTCGGGCTCTTGGGGATTTCTAATGTTTCTAATATTTTTCAAATTCATTTTTGACTAATTTTTTAAACCCGTTTTGGATTTATTCCAACAAAATAGAGTCATCCTCTGTGCAAAATACAATATCTGAATACATTCTCTCTCAATCTCCATTTACAGAAAAATTTAATTCTCAGTTATACTATTTTTAATTATTTTATCATGCTGGGTATCCTGAGAGTTAAAGATCCTTAGTTGTTTCTAGTGATGGAATCTGATCGTTGAGCCTTGGGAGGTGTTTGTTAAAGAGACTAACGTCATCAATATCTGCTGGAAATTTCACCTTTAGGACTTTATGTCAAACACAAACCTCGATCGGTAAGTTCTTCCAATATTGTTTATTTCAAATTTGGTATTTTTTTATGTTATGCATATTTTATGTCCAACAGTTCGAATCTCCGACAGACCTTGGAGATCTCCGAGACAACTTGTGATATCCTAACAACCTTGGAAAACATCTAGGAGACTTGACCTCCTAGTAGTCTCGGAGTGCTCCTACAAACTTCAATCAGAGATTTATCCAGTATTTATGAAAATGCCCAACTAGCAATTCCCTTACCTCATTCATCTAATACTGCTCGTATAGGTACAATCAAGAATGATGGTCTGAAATTTGATCCAAAATAGTGTTTCATATTAGGCTTTTCAATCCAAATATAGTTAGAAATTTTGTTTGTTTGGCAGTTTTAGAACTAGTAGTTTTTGTTGCTTGGTTAACAATCCCTTGTCGGGCCAGTTTAAATTGACTAGTAAAAGGCAAGTTTAGGGAACGTTTATTGGACATAATGTTATTTTATTGTACAAAGTACATGTAACTAAAAAAAAGGTAAAGCACAAAGGGGTATTATGGTTTTTCGGGGATGCTTCTTTTAAGGCATGGGTCGGGTATAGTGTCCATGAGTCACTTTTGACATTTTAATCAAGGTTATACACGACATTAAATATTTGATTGCTCTAACACCTTAATAATGTAATAAAAAATGTTCACAGAACATGCAACAGCCTATCCATGAATATTTGACAGTTTCCACGCTTTTTTATTTAAGATTATTAATTTTATGATGATATTAAAGAAATACTACATCGAATAAGAAAATCACTTGTTTCATTAATTTTGGATAGTGTCGTATATGATTAGTGCATATTTCATTTGCCCTCTTTGAAAAATTACTTTTCAAAGCTTAATACACACACACACAGACAGAGAGGGAGAGAGATAAAGTGGCTCTGAAGGGAACATTAAAAGATGAACATTTTAATGAAAATAAAAAAAAAAACTAAAATCCCATTAATTTTAATTTCTATGTTGTAATTGCCCGCGAAAGTGGCAACGGACACGTGTGTCGATCGAATAATTTCTTTACAGCCCCCACCCCCCGACAACAATAGCCTAACCTCTCACACAATTATATCCAATAGGTACCAATTGTTCTAAACCTCTCATACATCAAAACCGAGAGAAATATTAACTCATGAGTTTTCATGTCAGACCAAACCCAAACACATTGGCAGTGGCTTATGTAGTTGAAATCCCCAACTCCCCATCATATCTTCCCTTATAGATTAAAATCGACACGACTAAGAATCTATTTTAATGAAATCATCCACCATGTTTTTCTATTTGGGTACAAATAGACACACCTACTATTTTACATAGATCACACATGTTTCTTTGAACTTGGTG
Organism: Sambucus nigra; assembly: GCA_949130495.1. NCBI lineage: Eukaryota > Viridiplantae > Streptophyta > Magnoliopsida > Dipsacales > Adoxaceae > Sambucus > Sambucus nigra. Next base: position 9,375,733 of record OX422218.1, on the reverse strand, counting down.
TAGGTTGAAATGAAGATGGTCAGAACAAGAAGGTTGAATTTATATTGGTGGTCAGGTGGGAGATTGGAGTGGGGTTGACATAGCAGGAAGGTGAGTTGGGTGGAAGATGGGTTGGGTGGGTTGGTGGGTTAGGGTGGGTTAGGTTATGTATATTAAAAAATATCCCTTGCCTCTAGGATTGACCAATTACAACATTGGAACTAAAATTAATGCATTGTTAGGTGTTTTTTTGTAAATGTTCATTAAAATTTTCATCCTATAATGTTCACCTTTGAACCTCTCTCTCTCTCTCTCTCTCTCTCTCTCTCTCTCTCTCTCTCTCTCTCTCTCCATGTATATGTATATACAACTTTGTATGATTTCAAGTTGTTCAGGTTGAAACAAATATTTTTTTCGTAAAATCCATTTCCCTCTTTGAAATCACATGAATATTTTATGTTGCCTCAGGTGAGACCATTTACGAATTGAGTGCAAATTAATACATGAATTTTTTTTAGCATACTTGTGAAAATAATATTTTTGAGTAACCATGTCAAATTGACGTATTTTCAAATGACCTTATCAAAAATATATTTTTTAGAATAACCATGAAAAAATACGATTTTTGCTCAAGTCTTAGTGATAGTTTCATTCATGGCTGCTCGGAGCAACCTTCCGCACAACCCCAGTCATGTTTGTTCGAAGGCTCGGAAGAATATTTTGGCCAACCTGAGCCATGATTTCTCGGAGTAACTTTCTGCACAACCTAATTCGTGGTTACTTGGATGTTCAGATCAACCTTCTACACAACTGCAGTCATGGTTGCTCGGAGGAAACTTCTGTGCAACATGATTCATTGTTGATCGGAGGAAACTTCGGTGCAACCTCCGTCATGGTTTCTCGGATGTTCGGAGAAACCTTCCTCTCAACCTCATATTCGAATTGTGATATTAGTTACATGGTTTCTCGGAGCTTCCTTCCTCACAACCTCGTATTTGAATTATTCTTAAATAGGATTTATTCAAATTGTTATATTAGTTACATGGAAATTAAAATCTGATATTTATTATTCACCACAAGGCGTCTCAGCTTGCTAATTGATGGTATTATTTCATATATGTTTAAAAGACCTCAAAATTTTTATGCTCGCTCAGGTATCATAAATAACGGGGGCATCGAATCAATATCTTACAAATTATATTTCTGAACATTATCACTTTATGCTATAAAAATGAGATTGAAAAAGTATGAACTAAATAGTGTATCTTATCAAAATGCATAATGAAACTACACTGAACAATATATCTTATGAATCCACTCTTATGGAGCCACAATTTTGAGTTTATTTCATTCTACTGACATAAAATAAAATAAAGGGGGAAAGATATATGCCACGTGTTTATACATGGAATTGTAATATATATGTCTCAAAAGTTAGTAGTGGTTTTGAATGCACATGATCAAATCAAGTTTAAGAAATTACGACAGGCCTTAATGACGTCAAAACCAAATGCTCAAGATATTATTAAATTTGGAATATCACCCCATGAAATGTATTTAAATGCTTTTATAAATGGCGTTGTAACTGATGTATGAGTTTTTCTTTAGTTTTCTGTATGTTGTTCCATTCGTAGTTAGACATGAACCCAAGTGATAATGATGCTCAAATTCGGTCCCGAAATGACCATCATTAATAACGTATCAGGGTTGTTCGGTGTAGCCGCTGAACAGTCCATATGTGGAAACAACTATATGTTATTACTACTAGTAGAACACTATGGGCAAACAAATGGCCCCCAAAATCTAGGAAGTTCACAAAAAGTTTGGAAAAATAATACTAGCATCATGGTAAGTCCCCTAAAGTGGTTCATTATGGTTATGATAAACCTTAACCTAAATGGTCACAAAAGAACATGATTTATGGGAGATTAAAGTCCTAGTTTAATAGGCACACTTGACCCTGATTTGTGGGAGATTAAAGCCCTACTTTTGACCATGATTTATTGGAGATTAAAGTCCCCATTTACCTGGAACGCTTGAAAGTCCTTGCTTACTAGGAAAGATTAAAAGTATGATTGGGCATATCTCTCAAACTATAAGTGGTTTTAAAAAATCCCAAGTTGCTTAAAAATTTAAAAAAAATTGTCCGACTTTGTAAGTTGGGCACGCTTAAGGACTCTGATTTTTGGGCAGTCTTAAAGACCCAATTTACTTAAAAGACTTTTATGGTTGCTCGACTAAGTAAATTGGTCACCCTTGAAAAACATGTTGGTTTAAAAAATGTTATTCACTTGAAGAACAAACAGTTGCTCGACCGAGTACTCTCGGCAAGTTTTAATCTTATGATTTTAAAAGATCCACTGTACTTAGATAACCACCATTTGGTTGCACGAGCCAGTACATTTGGAAAGTTTATTATTCAAATATTTAGCTATAAACAAAAATAAAATTGAGGGGAGATGTTCATTCAAGAGGAATGGGGGAAACCCACAAAATACTCCTCCAAAAAAAAAGAGGCAATAAAGATAGCCCTCAAAACTATATTCATATAAAGAAATAATATATGAACATATACGCATGGTATTAACTGAACGTGATCACATTATAGTTTATATAGTTAAAGCATATGGAATGATATTTCATACACATAGTTGACATATCTCACCCAAAGCATCAACACACCAACTATGTGTATGAGGGGCAAATGTAGGATTAGCTTAAATAAATGAACCCCAAAGAATTTGATAAAATGAGACTAAATGATTTATCAATCTTTTACTGATACTTGGGCTCTATATTGACTGAAATATTATTACTCATGACTAACATATTACGTATACTCTATGTTTTCCGGTTAAACTAGACAATACCGTAGTAATGGTTTGAATTAATTATTTTAGATACTACCACTGGCACCATAAATATCTGACACCTGCTTACATAGAAGAATCACATGTGTCAAGTCCATTAGGGATATTTATAAATGGAAGGCTCCTTCCCATCTAAATGGATGATGATTTTGGCGGAAAGGTTAAGAAGAAAGATTGGTACTCTTCTTCTTGCAACTTACGAAGAGTTAAATCACAAGTTTCACAGTGATAAATAAATTCTTAAGTTATATTGCGAGTTTCACATGATATATTCATGTTTAGAGTGGATTAGCTCAATTTGGCACCCCTGGCGCTACAAACCCGCTAAAATTGGTTTTTTCGGCTTATCGTACGGATCCATAAACTACGTAAAATTTTACTCCCCAAAAGACACGGATACGTAGTGCAAATATGTTGCGCAAGTAAATAATATGCTATATGAGGGGCTTCCCTAAATCTAGAGTACTCTCTTATAGCTAGAAATAGAGGGTTGAGATTATTTTGCTACATTTTCCTCTTTTGACCTTTTATGTTTTTGTTTCCACCTATTTATCCTCTGTACTAATTACTTTTCCCCACTTGTAATTGAATTCAAAAAGGCAAGTTCACATATGCAAGAACATATTTCAACTCATTTTCTGATGCTTTCCCCTCATTTGAACCTCTCTCTCTCTCTCACTTTTTATCTCAACTCTGAAAAATGAGGTCTTCATCTCCAACACCAAAGGTATGATCTCTCTCTCTCTCTCGCTCACTCTCCCTCTATCTCTCATAAATTCAATCCACGATTTCTTTGAGGCCTTATATTATTCCACCGCATATTCCCTGATTTAGAACTATGGGTTGATGTAAACAAAGTGTCTAATATCTCCCTTTTTATTTATTTTTTCTTTAAAAACAATAAATCGCAACCATTCGATGCCATTTGGCAACTCCACACACACACACACACACACACACACACACACACACACACACACACATATATATATATATATATATATATATATGTATGTATGTATGTATGTATGTATGTATGTATGTATGTATGTATGTATGTATATATCCCTTCCAAAAATTATCATCACCTTTTGATACAACATAGATAGTACACCTCTATTTTTCTCACTAGATACAATATGTAATGGCAACTACTACCGTTATCCTTACTAAAACCAACAACCTCACTAAACTAGACTCTATCATTGTTAGCCTCTATCCAATAAGGTTTTTTGTTTAGGATAGATCTCATGATAATCTCTCCGATTTCTGTTGTTTTAGGAGTTTATGGTGATGGTTTCTCTTGGTCTTTTAGTTTATTTATAATTATAAATTGATGGATACTATTTATGGTGAAATTCACATAGTGCTATATGTAGTTGCATATGTTTTGAAAATATGAATGGATTAGAGGTGGGCAAGGAATATTTGTGTTTGTTGCTCTTTATGTGATTTTTTTTTAAGGTACACACGTATATGTATACATTGGACAATAAAATAATTACTCCCGATATGTTTTAACTCAACTTATTTTATGTTGATATGTAAATTCTTATATGTCCGCCGTCCATATTGTTTTAGTCCACGCGAAGATTTCCAAATTATTAAAAATAGGTTTTTGCTTATTATGTAGATAATGAAAGTGAGTTGGGTGTTTATCAATAATATCTTTAAATTTTATTTCTAATGGTACACGTTTTTATTTGGAGGTTAAAAGGTGATCTTCATTATTTGCCTATTAAGGAACCTTATATATTTTTTTATTCACATTATAATTAAGTTTGTGCGTCTTAAGTAGTGTAGTGGAACTGAAAGAGGCAGAGATTCATGGGGTAGGGGACAAAATAAAAAGAGTGTATCTATATAGTGTTTGCGTGTATAAATACTTATAAAACTCGATAGTCAATGCACATGCAGATTTTCTCTCCCAATTTTGACACGAGGACGATGTTTGCTAGACAAGTAAAATATTTACCCATGCGAATGAAGCCTACATTTTGTTGTTTTATACTCCATCTTTGACTTTGAGGGACCACTTTATTCAATCTTTTTTCAATTTTTGTTTGACAAGATTTCTCTCTGTGAATCTAGAGATCTGATGTTGTGTTATTTATAGGTCAATGCTAGGCATGTACTTATCGAACCATTCGAAGACGTTTATGAACGATTTTAGAAGCTCTTCAAACTGTGACTGCTCATGCCTGTCAAATGTGGATCATATCCTAATCTAGCGTAGATGGCTACTAGAAACGATATTAATAATAACATTCTCGACATCATCAGTTTGAATGCGATTATGTTATTTAATTTTCTCCTTACTGATATAGGTTAGGAATTGTTAATTCATTAAATCATCTCCATTAAATTTTTTGTGATAATCAAGACAATTAATGTAAGGCATGAGAAGATACTCAAAATCATCCTTTATTTCATTGAAGAAGATTTTCGGGAATTCAACAGTGAGGACCTCATCAAAGGAGGCCTTATCCATAATTAGTTCGGAAACAAGAGAAAAAATTGTACACTCGGGTACTCCTTGGAGAGTATAAACAATGGGGTTCAAGTGGACTTACACATGCTTGACAAGAATGACAAGACAATTGAGGAGGCGACATCACTATCAAAGATCTTATCAGACGGGTCAGACATTTTGGCTTTTAAGTGGACAATACAAAGATCTATCCCCATTGTATGCCGGTTAAATGAAGCTTTTTATCATTATCCCTGGCATTTTTTGGGGTCTATACGAATTTAGTTTTTGGAGGCTCTACCTTATGTTTATGCCCTTCAACCCAAGTGACTTCATCTCCTAAGAAGATCTCCAAATCCAATTTTACCTTTTTGTTGGAAGGGTCATACAATGATTTGGGGAATTTGCAAAAGGGAAATCCTCACATTCCTTAACAAACATCCCATTCAGGGAGTTTCCTAAGATTATTATATTATTTTCTCCGATTCTCTTCTGATATGGCCACCAAAGTGCCTTTAGTTCAGCCGATGATGGTAGGTAGCCCAAGCTGCATGGAGGAAAGGATTACTTAGAAACTATTGACTAAAGACTCCCTTGTTGGCATCAGTTCATCCCCATTCCATGCATGAAGTGTATGTTTTCTAACATCCAAATTACACTCACATTCACATGAGGGCTATTTTTCGGAGACACTTGGCCTTTAAAATTTTCCCCTGATGGAATAGGGAGTGGGTCGATCTAAAAATCAAAGATAAACATGTCCTTGGCCCCATGCAAAATCTCTAGTATTGGGTTACCGATGCTGGTACAATATGAATTGTCATCATCCCATAGAACTGTGATTAAATTATTATTGGCAAAGAACTTAAATTTGTAGTGGAGAGAAAAATATACACTTTATATACTTTGGATCCATGGGCGACAAAGGAGAAGGTTGAATCTAGAGGGAATGTCGAGGACCTGGAATTCTTTCTGAGGGTGGATAGAGCAAGCAATTAGTGTAAGATTTATGGAACCCATAACTTCTCAATGATTATTGTCATAAGAACCCACAATGAAGGATGTTGGAGTGAGGTCACCGACCTTTATTCCAAGGAAATTAAGGTTTCTTAGTGGAAATAGATTTTGGGACCCGTTATCTACAAGTTCTAATGGAATTGTCTTCCCTGTGACTTTAACGAAGATTCTGAGGGTGTAGCTCTGTTCAACACCAATATTTGGAATTTCCTCTTCGAAGAAGGAGAGGATTCTAGTAGTTGTCAGGTATCTGACCGTACTCACTATTTGTTTTGGAGTAGTAGTGCGAGGATTTATAGGCCCCAAGAGGGCATTCCTATGTTATTGGTACAACATGGACATCCCCTATAAGGTGATGTTATCTACATTCTTTTTGATCTTGTTAAGGACCCTGGTTTCTTCAACTATCATATCTAGAATCAAGAGCTCCTCAACGAATAAGTTTCCCTTATATGTTTGGACTAATGGGGGAATTGAATCTTAATGTAGCTTGAATCGGGTCATGTGTTTAAAGGGGGTAGGAAAGAATAAGAAACCTATATCTTCATCTACTTAGGGTGTTATGGATACCTTGTTGACCCCTCCCAATAACTCCTCAAAATAAATCATCCCACACCTAGAAGCGACTGAGTTGGTTTCCCTATAATTTGATTCATCATCTGAACTATCAAAATCATCCCCCCATCCGATGGAAACCATAACACATTTCGATAAAAAAAAATGAAACAACCAAAAACCACTATGAATTCATCGTATATATCTTTCCATTCAATGATGGAATGGTGAAATGAAGGAAACTTATTCCCTTGGAGTTTTAAAATTGTGAGTAACTCGTAGCCAGAGCATATTTCTTACTGTTGGAGGAACATATATGATAATACCTACACAATGTCATATAGGTTGAACTACAGGGAATACTTTTAGGCATTCATAAATAAGTCAATAATATTTTCATAGTCAATGCTCATCTCTGAGGGAAATTTAATCCTAAATTTGTGAAGTTGATGCATAACCATAAGTAGTTCTATGCCTTCCCCTTATAATAAAGTACAAATGATAATAGAAGATTTGGCAAGGAGTTGTAAAGCTTGATCAATAGTTTTTACTAAAGGCAAGAGAAAGGAAGGACAAATTTTTGGGGTTTGGGTGAGATACTAGGTAGATTTGGGTTTGTAATGGGCTTGATTCTAGTTGAGGGGTCGAGTTCAGCATCTCCTTCATAAAGGTTGGCATTCACATAAGTTATGTGTGATAGAAGAGGACTTTTAGCGATAATGGGATTAGGATTCGATGGTGAGGTAATGATCCACCTATTTATGAGACTCTGGATAACATTCTTCACATGGAAGCATTGTTCAGTGGTTTGCCCAACGATTTGGTTAAAATTTCAACAGGCTTCATGGGGCTCCAAAGGTTTGATGAGGTTTCGGGAAAAAGGTATGGATACACTTTCGACAGTGGATCAGGAAGCTCAATATGCTCTTTTTTGGTAGGGTTAAGATGACTTTTAGGTGTTCAAAAGGTGACAAGTTGGGATATGCTGGTTATAATTGAGATTGAGGTGCTAGATGATTTTTCAGAATTTCTCCATGCAAAAATTCTTGGTTAGTGTTCTCCGTTTAGACTCTGCCTTTTGACTTGCAACTCCTTCAATTTTTACCCTAACCAATAAAAGGGATCTATTGTTAGGGTATTGAAAAACTCCCATTGAATCTCAGATATGGGGCAAGGTGTTCTTCTTCACTATGATCACATGTTAACGATCAATTTGTCATTGCAGCTGCTTTCTCTCTCATTCTTTTGTTAAGGCTACTGACTGATTCCCCTGGATTCCACTTGCGTAGTTCTAAGTCCTGGAGGGGAACTTCCAACTCTTCATTTTACTTATATTGTGCCATGAAATATCTTATTAGTCTTCCCAACTACAACGTCTAGACTATATGAGGGACATAAATCGCTAAATGAAACCTTCCTTAAGTTTTGTTGGATCATTTTGTTCATTATCTCCCCTGATTCCCCATAGAGATTCATGGCACTTTGTTAAGTACATACTTGTACAACTGGAGGCTCGCTACCTCCGACCATCTCAATGCCCAATATTTGGAATTTCTTCAATAATTTGATCTTGGGATAGGGAGACATGTTGGTTCAGTTCATGTAGTGCCTTGAAATCTTAACCTGATTAAACCTTTTAGGTAACAATCTAAGGGGTTATTTGATATTGTTTAGTTCCTCCTCGAGAACAACTCGCACTGGTAAATTAGCCCTTGGCTCAGAAAGATTCAGTATCGGTAACTAAGCTGGCAGTGACCAGTTAGCATGGGCGGCATGCTGATATGCTTCTGGAAGCCATAATGAGTCAAGAGCAGGTTGAACCATGTCATAGGAATAGACCTCGGATGTCTGAACTGAGTGTCAATGCTTTTCTTGGACTTCTACCTAGAGGTTGTCAATATTTGTGCTGAGCTAAGGAAGGATTGTCATCAAATATAGTTGGTCGTTCATAGTCTGGTTCTTATTCTCCATGAATAACTTTCAGAGGGATACCTCAAAATCCATAGAGGAAAGAGAGGAAACAACAGAGCTTTGGGGTGAATATATAGAAGACTCCAATAGGGAGAAAACACAAAAATAAGGATATGCAATCACAAATTAGAGGAAAATGAATTTTAGGTTTATTTTTTGGGAAGTGAGGAATATATTATGCATATATTTTTCTTCTTTAAAAGGAGGAAAATTTTTATGGTATTTTTTTAAAAGGGGAAAAAGGAAAATTCTCACCATGGCTATTATTATTAGGTTCCATTTGTATTATGGTTTGCCTAGGATGAAAGAAAAATAACGGATATGACCCGAGTCAGGGTGAAAGATAGGGTGCATGATGCAAGACATGGTTGGACGTGTTTCCAGACTCACGTATAGGGTCATATTTTAAAAATGGGAGACATAGCAGAAAAATTCGAGTGGTAGGTGACCTAGAATTTCAATAGAGTTTTAAGTTGAAACTAGTAAACGAGGTATGAGGGTGCTAGGGTAGATTCCTATATAATGTTGAGGCAATTGGTGGGTTAGTGTAAATGTTCCCCCATTTGGGCATGACTTCCACAATATACTATGAGGTAGAGCATAAGATATACAAGTAGCATGGGATATGGGGGGATAAAAACGGAGAGTAAAACTAGTATGCATGTACATGGAGCATCGAGACTTTAAAAAACAAAATGGTAGATACACAACATGCGACATGTGAGTACACACAAGTGAGTGGGAAACATGTGTAAAGTGGGAGAGTGACATATGAATATGTGTGATAAAAGAAAGTATGTTTATATATACAAGTTAGAGAAATGTGGATGTGTGTCCTTGTGTAACTAAACATGGATATTTACAAGTGGCGTGTAAAACATATGAGTGAACACGGAGATATACACGATTGAAAATAATGGGAGAGTGTGCGCTATTGTAACTAAACATGGATATCTACAAGTGGGGTGAATCACGGGAAACTAAGAGTGTGTGGCGTGGAAATGGGCGAATAAACAAAAGTGAGTAAAGTGCTAAACATGGTGAAAATATATAAGTGAGTAAAAGGTTGAACATGTGATAAGAAAATGATATATACATGTGATAAGAAAAGATCAGGGTAAAGAGAAAGGTATGAACCACATGATATGAACAAGGCATATATACAACATGTAAGTATGAGAGTAAGATGAACATACAAGTTGAGGGATATGTACACATGTAGAAAAGTAGAGAGAGAGGAGCAAAGGAAAAAAAAACAATTGCAAAAGAGAGTGTAGTACCCTAAAAAGAATCCCCAACGGAGTCTCTAATGTCGCCATTTGGGCCAAATTCCTACGGAGAAGGGCCGACCCCAAAATTGGATGGGAGAAAAAATTGAAAAAATCTCTCCCTCTTTCTAAACATGCCGGGATCCGAGGATAACAAATTCCTCTTTCTACCACTCGTGATGGTCTTCGCGGGCAACCATATATATAAGTAGATCGCAGTCAAAAGTGGAGAAAAAGTAGAAATGGAGTCGCCGACCTATTTTGAACAAAACATTCAAGAGAATGAAGCCATCCTGAGAGAACGACATCAAAAGACATATTGATGCATACAAAATAAGCGAGTCGGGGGTCCCGAGACTATGTTACGGAATGGGAAGATGTTATGCACCCATTCCACTCTTTCATTCTCCTTTTAAAAATATGTGATACATGTGTACATGTGTGCGGTGTAAATAATAAGAGAAAGAAATCATCTGACTCACGCCATGGGAAAGACGGAGCGGAGTCATTCTACGAAGTATGTGAAAGAATGACATAAAAATATAATGTGAGTCTCTATCAAATCTCAAATCACTATGAATGAGTGACTGTATATATCGAGTGGTAACACTAATATGTAGGAGTAAGAGTATTCACAACAGTACTAGATGCAAGAAATCATAAAGTGTCTAAATGAGAAAATAGGACTCGAATAAAAAGATTATATTTAGATGCCTATGTAGACCCAAAGGCATCAAATTCCACGTAGTTAAAAAGTGCACTGGGATGGAGTTTAAACCATAAATTAAAAATTAGCTCTTCCTTTTGTTTACTTTTCAAAAAAGTGTACAAGCGTAAGGAGTGTATAAAATAAAGAAATTCTAGTTTAGGATTTATAGGAAAACCAATTTTTTGGATTTTTTTAATAATTTATGTAAATAAGTTTTGTGTGTACTAAATAATAAAAAGTGAGATTAGTTTGAAGTGAAGAAATGAAAAAAATACATGTCAAAAGTTGAAACAAAAGTAAATAACTAATAATAATTAAACGAGTTGTAAATGGATAGGAGTAGACCTTCTCTAGAACTTTAATTTTGATTTTGTACTAGTAGAGGATGATCTTTAGGTGTTTAGATGATGGTGAAGTAAGAGTAAAAAGTTTGGCAAAGGATAGATGAGAATGCTATAAGAAAATGGATGGAATGTTTGAAAAACTGAAATTTATGCCCATTGATTTCGAGGATAATTGTTTGACTTCAAAAAGGTACCCTTGGTTATCAGGTCAGAGTCTCCTTAAATCATAAAACAATAGTGTTTCAGGGGGTCACAATCGGTATTGCACCTGTTCTGCCTATTGGGATACATCTGCCTAGATAGAGAAGAAACGTAAACCCTACTGATAAGCATGGGGTCTACGGTCCCTACCCGTAGTCCCGAACGAACTGTTTTTTTTTAAAACATGCATAAAATAAGAACCATAAATCCTAATTATGCATAGCTGGGACTATTGGAAAGGATATTTGGAGACCAAAAAGATTCCACTGAGACACTCCCAATTTCGAGAGTTGACAAAAGTCAAGCATGTTGATCTCAGGACTAGTGGTTGTCGGCGTAAAAAGCCAAGTACACTCAAACAGTGAGATGGATTTGACCATGGTATAGACCATTCGTAAAGGTTTTCAGAGCTATAGTGGGTTTTATCAAGAATATCTCAGTTTGGAGAGTTGGCCAAGGTCAAATGGGGCTCGAAAGTATTCGATGGACTCTCGATCAGGTTTTGGAGTAAAATGGCGAGTACCCGAGAACCGTGAGGCCTATTCGCGCAAGGTATGGACCGTTGGAAAGTGGATTTTAAGTTCTACAAGTGTTCAGTATGCATCACTTATGTTGGAGATATTATTGAGGTCAAATGAGGATCAAAAGAACACAAAGGCCTCTAAATCAGAGTTTGGTGTAAAACGGTGAGTACGCATGAACTGTGAGGCCGAGTCAAGTACGGAATCATCCGTTAGAAAGGAGATTCCAGTACCTTTGAGATTTTAATGATCTTATCTCTAGTTGGAGAGTTGATCAAGGTAAAATGATGCTCAAGACCTCCCGATGGCCTCTAGATCAGGGTTTGAAGTAGGACCTAGGGTCTTATGGTGGGAGGAGAAGTGTAAAGGACCTGAGAAGGTATTTAGTAGATACTAGGATGGGGTGTCTAAAATGTTTTCCTTTATTTTAGAATATGCTGAATATATTTGTAACTACACGAAATAAAATTTTCAAATTGAAATCTCCATGTGTAGATGTAAAATATAATTAAATTTTGTGCATATTCATGTACCTATATATAAAGGTATGTATATATTTATATGGATGAAGTGAAATGTTAACAATGTTATAAGGATTTAAATTTTGTTTCATTTAAAAATTATTTTTAAAGTTGCATAAACAAGAACTGGGACATTTTGAATAAAAATCTTGTACTTGAAATGTGGGAAATTTATAACATGTTTACTTTTCATGAAATTTACTATTCATCAATATATGTTAAACCCGAAAGAGAACGAAACAAAAATAGTAATATTCTAAAATTATTATTAGCCTTGCATATTATTAAAGACCGGATATAATAGTTTAATACTAAAAGATTTATATTGTTTGATTATTAATTCGGAAGAAATTTTTCTGTAAGAAAGAATATGAAAAAATTCTTAATATTAACTCTTTACTTATGTTAATAAAATCTGAATATAACGAATAATATTCAAGATGCGAGTGTACTAAATGAGTTGAATGAACCTGAATGATATACTGTGTTATTAAATGACCATAGTTGAGATTTGCTAAATAATGCATTTTAAATTTTCCAAAAAATGAAATGGAAGGATTTTTGGATGATTCACTGAGTTGTGAAGAGTTAAATATATGGATTTTAGAAGGAATGGAAAGAAAGTATAATGGAAAAAATGAAATAATTACTAAATCATGTATAAGATGTTTTAAGTAAAAATAACATAAGTAAATCCTTAAAATTCATCACCTCTCCGGTATATTAATTAGGTGATTAAAACTCTTGAGTGAACTCGATCCTAAAATGATTTTCAGAATATGTTATAGAAGGCTAAGAGTGGGTAGGGAGTTCTATTTTGTTTTTGTAATGCCTTAAAAAATTTTGCTTAGCTATTTAAATTACATATCCCATCATAAATGCAATACATGAACTATTATTGTGGATCAAACATCATGTATAAGCATCGGTAAAAAAAAATAGAGACCGATGCCCATGTGGGAGTTTGGATTCACAGACTTCTTATCATTACTGGAGGCATAGGGGAGTCATCTGTGTAGGTCAGACCAGTAGGAGGACAAAGTTGTACGAACTAAGATGAAAAAGAAAATTTTATAACCCTTAAGTTGAAATTTGATTTAAGAGTGTAGGATACATTCTAAGAATTTTACACTACATAAATGTTTTCAAAAATATATGTTTATATTATTTATCTGAAATTACAAAAATTCTTAAATGGAAACTTTAACTTCATTTCTTAATTATGCCACTGCACTATAAGAGATTAAGACCTATCCTAATAATTGTTTGTTTGCCATATATTATTTTAAATATGAGGGTTTGAAATGAGAAAGTTGTGCACGAAAAAGACCATGCCAATATATTAATCATACCAATATTAATGGTTGGTTGGTATATTGATATTTATGAGTAATGTTGTTATGTTCTTAAATAAATGGGACTTTTCATTATGTGAATCATACCAATATCTAAATACTATATCGAGTTATGTTTATGCCCAATTGGATGTATCCATTTCAAATGGATACAGCTGAACCTCATAAGCTAGAACAACCATACTTCTTAGTAGTCCGTCGATGCAATGTAGTGGAGTACAACATTTAAAAATCATTATATAATTAATTTGCCGTTCATTATAAATTTACATTCGTTATTGTGGAATTTCGAATTTGGGTTACCTTTAGTAATTTTTTGTCTTTACGATTGAAACTTATTTCATTTTGGACTATAATATTATTATGTTTTTCAAAAATCAAGTATGAGATGAGATATTGTTATTTCTATTGCCATTTAAATTCTTATTTATTGAGCATTTGAATTTTCCCTTACCAAAATTAGACATGTGTTTAAAATTAAATTCAAACCATGATTTTGTGTAATGGAATATTGGTTGGGATTAACTCAATCAGATTTTTAATTGTCTAAATAATCGAGTCATGACAGTAGTGAAGTCGTCTAGGCTAGGGGCCTTATCCCCACTGATATACCGTGACATGATCTTCTCCTCCGTAAAGGGATTCTCTAACATATTTGAATCATCCCTAGAAATTCATCTCAACTTGACCCCGTCTAGGAAAGACCATAGTGATAATATTCTCCACTTTTATTACAGATGCAATTTGTGTGTATAATATGTGCATATTAAAGTAGGTGAGAAACGAAATTGTCATACCCATGTCATGAAAAATACAAGGACGATTTATTCGTAGAAGGAAAGAAAATAAACTAAATAGTAGACGAAATGTGGGAAACACATCGGATCACAATCCGTTATAAAGAATGGAATATGCATATCGGACATGGCCATTAAAAATATTATAAAGAGAAAAAGATATGCTATATGAAATATACAGAATTATAAGCCACTATGAGGAATTGGATATGCATGTCTGACGAGATTGCAAAAATAAAGAGGATAAAAGCATAAAAATATATTATAATGTGAGTAACAAACTGAATCATGTTTCACTTTGAGTAAGTGAATATTCGTGTCTGACGAAATTGCTATGAATATATAACTGAGTATATATAAACGCACACAAACACACACACACACACACACACACACACACACACATACACACACATACATGAAGATAGGAAAATAATGGAATATGAAAAAGAGGACTCGAGTCCCGGGTGAACTTGGGATGCCTATTTAACAAAAAATGGTACCAAGGTCCACGTAGTTTGCTACACACACAATGGTGGCATTTGACTCATGATCCCAAAACTAGAATTTCCTTGTTTTTTGAAAAATGTGTGCAAGTGGAGGAAATGTAGGAAAAAGGGGAGGAAAAATCCACTTTGGGGTATAAGGATTAAATCTTCTTTATTTTGTACTTTTTTGGGATTTATGAAACTATATTTTTGTATATATGAGTACGAAAATGGATTGACATCCCTATTTTCTTATCTAGATACTTTTAGTAGGTGCCACCAACAGATTTTTATGGGGTTTCCGTACCTTCTGGAGGTAACACTTAGATACCACTCTTATTATTCAGCGTTTATTTAAATACTTTGATAGTTGAGAAAGTTTTTATGTTTTATTCTTCAAGCATGATTTTATACGATTATTGAGAATAATGTTTAGTTTATGTGTCTCAAGGTGAGTGAGGCAAGGGAGTCCCTGAGGATGAACCAGTGAAGGAGGTGGAATAAGAAGTTGAAGGAGATCGTAGCCTTAAAAGATGTGATGTTTGTGTTGACATCCATGAAGAGTGATCAGGTTAGGCTCCGATTTTGTATTTTTTGGAATCTATGAATTTCTTATATTTTATTTTGTCTCATTTTTGTTTGGGGACAAGTGACTATTAGAGTAAAATTTAATATATGGGCTTATATATAAAATAAATATGAAATATAGGCTATCAAATAAAAGTACGCCAATTAAAGTGATTAATTTATGTTTTGGGGCCTTACTAATGTATTATTAAAGTGTGGGTTTTATTGTGTAGAGACAAGCGTAATTTCTATTTTTATGATGGGTTAAAATAGAAATATATGAAATATGAAAAGACACGATTGTGTTATAAATAGGGGTCATGGTCCCCAGATAACACAACACCAATCTTCTGATTCCCATTGTCAGAGAGAAATTTAGAGAGGAAATAAAAGTGTTGATCAGGAAGAGCATACGACCTCAGACTCAGATATTTTAACTTTCTGTCATGGATTCAGGTACGCTTCCGCAAAATCAATATTTATATTTCTTGATGATTCAATATGAATGTTCCTGTTTGTGTGATAGTTTTCACAAAATAGAAATTAATCCATAATTTGGTATCAGAGCTATTTCACATTGAATTGTTGAGAATATATTAGGAAGGTGTTGATATTAATTTTTGGTTGCAAATATTTTTTCAAAAAGGTTTAATATTTCAGAAAAATTTTAGATTCAGAAATATTCTCGTTTCATTACGATTCCAACGATATAAAATTCATGAAATTAAGTATAATGGTTGATTTGATGGTAGTGGAAGGTTAAAGGTTCGACTCTTGGTGTTTCATATTTAAGCCTCTTAAATGATGAAAATTATGAAGGATCTCAAGAGGTTTTGAACCCGTGACCTTTCAAGTCTGGAGCCAAAGGGGTTTTGAACCCATGACCTTTCAACTTGAATATTTAAATTCAAATTTTGGTGTATTTATATATATATTTCGAGATAAATTAATTTAAACAATATGTCACCAAAGTGACCTCTTTTGTTCAAAAAATTAATTTTATTTCGTAATATAAAAAGAATTACGTGCGTGTAATCAATGTGAATATTAATCGGCCCAAAGGAAGATTATTTTTTAATAAAATTACATGTGCCACTTTAATAATAAGCACGTAATAATTATTTTGTTTTACATATGAATAATTAATTGTCCCAAAGGAAGAATTATTATTCAATATGTTATTATTATCAGTGTTTGATTATTACGGAAAGATATCACTTACAAGTTAATATTTTTTCCAAAGATCAAATATTAATAGAGTGTCCGATATCTTAAAATGGGATTTGTCCTTTATTTGAATTTATTTTTGATTTAAGACTTATATGAGCTAGTTTTATTTGTTTATTGTTCTCTGATTGAGCTATTAGTTCTGCTTCCAACATTACTGCCAGTATTAATTCTATTCTCATGCTTAATGGCACAAACATTAAGTCATGGCAATAGAACCTTCATATAGTTCTCGGTGTCATGGATCTGGACCTTGCATTAAGGGTTCCTTTTCCTTCACCTCTTACGGATAAAAGTTCCTCTGATAACAAAAAGGACTTTGAAAGGTGGGAGAAGTCAAATCGCATGTGTTTGATGATCATAAAGAATTCCATTCCAGAAGCATTCAAGGGCACAATATCAGAAATAATAAAGACAACCAAAGAGTTACTAGAAGAAATTAAGAACAGATTTACCAAAAATGAAAAGACTTAAATAAGTACACTTTTGGCAAGTCTCGTCTCAATGAAATATAAAGGTAATGGGAACATTAGGGAGTACATTATGGCAATGTCTCATCTCTCTTCAAAGTTAAGAAAACTTAAGCTTGATCTCTCTAAGCAATTGGTTTTGATATATCTTCCCACACAATTCAGTCAATTTGAGGTGAGCTACAACTGCCAAAAGGGGACTTGGTCTCTTAATGAGCTCATCTCACATTGTGTGCAAGAAGAGGAAAAACTAAAGCGATATAAGACAGAAAGTGATCATTTGGCTAGTACTTCCAAGGACAAGGGGAAGAAAAGAAAGAATGATAAAGAAGCTGCAGTGGTTCCATATCCAAAGAAACAACATAAAGAAAAAATCGTTGATGGTTGTTTCTTCTGTGGAGCTCCGGGAAATAGGAAGAAGCAAAGTACCAACTATCATGCTTGGCGTGTCAAGAAAGGGTTGCCTGAGTTTCCGAAAGCCAAATGATGGTGAAAGATACATTTTTGTGGGCGATTGCATGAACGCTGAAGTTGAAGCAATTGGGATATTTAGGTTATTGTTGAAGTCTACTACTTATTTGGATTTGAATGAGACATTTATCATACTGTCTTTTAGACGAAAATTGGTTTCTATGTTTGTATTGGACAAATTTGGTTATACTTGTTCCTTTGGAAATAATAAATTTAGTCTTCTTCATAATTCAAATTTGGTTGGTACTGGTTCTTAATCTTATGTAGATAACCTTTATATGCTTGATACTATTGCTTCATATCATGAAACCTTGCAATTAAGTACTCGAGGTATTAAAAGAAAATTAACCAATGAGAATTCTGCATCATTATGGCATAAGAGATTAGGTCACATCTCCCAAAAGAGAATTAAAAGACTTGTGTTAGATGGAATTCTAGATTCCCTTCATTTTTTAGATTTTAAAATTTGTAAAAATTGCATAAAGGAAAAACAGACAAACATAAGGAGATCTGGTGCTAATAGGGCTACAAACATCTTAGAACTGATACATACAGATATTTGTTGGACATTCCCTACGGTTTCATGGGACGATCAACAATATTTTATCGCATTCATAGACGATTTTTCACATTATGGCTACCTTTATCTCATCCATGAAAAAGCCCAATCTCTGGACGTGTTCAAGTCATTCAAGGCTAAAGTTGAAAATCAACTCATCAAAAGGATTAAAAGTGTCAGATCTGATTGTGGTGATGAATACTACGGTAGGTATGATGGTTTAGGTGAACAACGCCCAGGACCATTTGCTAAATTCCTAGAGGAGTGCGGTATTGTCCCGTAGTACACCATGATAGGTTCTCCAAGCATGAATGGTGTTGCTGAAAGGCGAAACATAACTCTTAAAGACATGGCAAGGAGTATGATCAGTTACTCTAACTTACCATATTTACTCTGGCGTGAAGCAATAAAGACTGCAGTGTATATCCTTAACAGAGTACCAACTAAAGCAACTGCTAAAACTCCTTTTGAACTTTGGGCAGGAAAGAAACCTGGTCTGAAGCACCTTCATATTTAGGGATGTATAACTGAAGCAGGGCCTTATATGCCTAATGAAAAGAAGCTGGATTCCATAACAGTTAGTTTCTTTTTTATTGGATACTCTGAAAGATCTAGGGGTAACAAATTTTATGATCCTACTACCAAAATAATTTTTGAGACTGGAAATGCCCGAATCTTTGAGGATGTTGAGTTTCCCAAGGGGGATAGGATTAAGGATTTTGGTTATAAAGAGTAATATGTTGATATTCCCATAGCTGTTATTAATATTGATCAGGATCCAATTCCTGACATTGTTCAAGAAGAAGATCCTAATCAAAACAATATCCAAGAATCTCCCATTCTATAAGAACAAACTCTACCACCTCCAAAACCTATGCCATTAAGGAGATCCACTAGAGAAAGAAGAAGTGTTGTGCTAGATGATTACATTGTATTTCTATAAGAACATGAGTTTGACATTGATGCGGTGGAAGATGATCTGATCACCTTCCGTCAAGCCATGGAAAGTTCTAAATCTCAAGAGTGGATTGATGCCATGAATGAAGAGACAAAGTCCATGAAGGACAATGACGTTGGGGATCTTGTACCAATACCTGAAGGTAAAAAAAACCATTGGTTGCAAATGAATATTTAAAACCAATAGGGATTCAAAAGGTGATGTGGAGAGATACAAAGCCCGTCTTGTCGCTAAAGGCTCTACACCGAAAAAAGGCATCGATTATAAAGAGACTGTCTCTTCGGTTTGATCGAAAGACTCTTTTAGAATAATAATGGCACTTGTGGCGCACTTTGACCTTGAGCTTCATCAGATGGATGTTAAGATTGTGTTTCTCAATGGTGACATTGATGAAACAATATATATGGTGCAACCAGAAAACTTTGTGTCAGGAGATGCAAAGAAAACAATTTGCAAATTAAAGAAATCCATTTATCGGCTTAAGCAAGCTTCTCGTCAATGGTATTACAAGTTTCATCAAGTTGTCATCTCGTTTGGTTTTGAAATGAATCTGGCTGATGATTGTATATACCACAAGTTCACTGGGAGTAATCATATTTACTTGGTTTTATATGTTGATGACATTTTGCTTGCTACTAACGATACAGGTATGTTGCACGAAACGAAGAGATTTATTTCAATGAAATTTGAGATGAAAGATCTTGGTAACGCTTCATTTGTGTTGGGTATACAAATACACCGGGATCGCTCTCGGAGTACACTTAGTTTATCACAAAAGAGCTATATCGAGAAATTTCTTAAAAGATTTGGCATGCATGATTGTAAACTCGGTGACACCCTTATAGCTAAAGGAGATAAATTTAGTCTCAGTCAATGTCCTACGAATGATTTTGAGATTCGGGAGATTCAAAAGATTCCTTATGCGTCAGCAGTAGGAAGTCTTATGTATGCTCAAGTATGTATGCGTATGGATATTGCGTACATTATTGGCATGTTGGGAAGATACTTAACTAATCCTGGAAAGGATCATTGGATAGCAACCAAGGGAGTCATGAGGTACTTACAGAGAACAAAAGAATACATGCTCACCTATCAGAAGTCAGAACTGTTAGAGATCATCGGATATTCTGACTATGATTTTGCTGGATGCCAAGATAGCATGAAATCTACTTCAGGTTACATCTACTTAGTTGCTGGAGGTGTTGTATCATGGAAGAGTGTTAAGAAGTCTTTTATAGCTTCTTCCACTATGGCACTGAGTTTGTAGTTTGTTATGAGGCATCCAATCAAGGAATATGGTTGCAAAATTTTGTCATGGGGGGCCGTATTGTGGATGGCATTGAAAGACCACTTAAGTTATTTTGTGATAATAAATCAGCAGTACTGTATTCCAACAACAACAGGAGTTCTACAAAGTCAATGTTTATTGACATTGAGTTCCTAGTTGTAAAAGAAAGAGTTCGGAGTGGACTTATATCTATAGAGCACATTGGAACAAACTCCATGATTGCGGATCCGCTGACTAAAGGATTACCACCCAAGGTCTTTCATGAGCACACTGTTCATATTGGTGTAATTTCTTTTCAAGATATGTCAGTTTAGTGGGAGTTTGTATTTTATATGCTTCCATAGACATATTTGATTTAATGGATATTGTATGGTTATTTACTGCAGTAACGTATTAAGTTTATATTCACTCTGACTTTATATGGTTTGATCTCACTAAGGTTTAAGGAGGACCCGTTGGAAATAGGTATGTTAAGATCACATTGCATGAAATTTCCATGGTACACATCCACACTTGATCTTTGTCGTTAGTTGCATTGATATATGTGATCATTGATGGGTCTACTTATGAAATATGTAATGGCGATCTCTTTGATTCTATATTGGTGCAATTAATGGACAAGATTGTTAAGATACATAAAGTATTGATAGCTAATACTCATGTGCTCATAAAGTATAATTAAAATTTATAAAGTTACATATTTATATATATATATAGCCCAAGTGGGAGATTGTTAGAGCAAAATTTAACATATGGGTTTATATATAAAATAAATATGAATTATAGGCTATCAAATAAAAGTAGGCCAATTAAAGTGATTAATTTATGTTTTGGGGCCTTAATAATGTATTATTAAAGTGTGGGTTTTATTGTGTAGAGACAAGCGTAATTTCTATTTTTATGATGGGTTAAATTAGAAATATAGGAAATATGAAAAGTCACGATTGTGTTATAAATAGGGGTCATGATCCGCTGATTACACAACACCAATCTTCTGATTCCCATTGTCAGAGAGAAATTTAGAGAGGAAATAAAAGTGTTGATCTAGAGGAGCATAAGATCTCAGACTCAGATATTTTAACTTTCTGTCATGGATTCAGGTACTCTTCCACAAAATCAATATTTATATTTCTTGATAATTCAATATGAATGTTCCTATTTGTGTGATAGTTTTCACAAAATAGAAATTAATCCATCAGTGACGTTATATCATGGGAATATGGCCTCATGGGTTGCGGGGTTATGGTCATTCTTGCCATGATACGGAGACTCATGTCACACGAGTTTAGGTATATTTTGTACTTAGGAGAGAGGGTGGTGAGGCAACGGATGAAGGTTAAGGTAGAGCTTATACAACAATGCCTCCTCAGTACATGAGGAAGGTGAATGAGACGTTAGATGAGGCGAGGGCAAACATGATCATGGGTGAACCTTATATGCTCTACACGGATGTGATGGAAGGGTGTGATTATCTAGACTTTGCTGCTAGTTAGTTGATGCATCCATATATCTATCATATAGAGAGTGTGCCCCACCGTCGATAGGATCTGAGAGGTGGACCAATGTTCCAGTATCTTCAATGCATAACTCGGGGAGTGGTGCAGTGACGACGATGGAGAATATAATTGTCTAACACATTTCCATCCTTTCTTTCCACATTCAGTTGGGTGGGATACCAATTGTTTCAATGCCTCATCGTCCTCACGCAATAATAAGTGGTTTCACTCCCCTCTCTGAGGGGTTTTTTCAGACGGAGTTATGAGTTTACCTTTCAATTCCCATTTTGATTCTAATTTTTTTCTCGATTATTGACTTTCTTGACTTTTCTTCATTATTATTTTACATCATGTTTGTGTGTCTATATCTCGGCTATAGGATGCCTAAGATCAAATGTCTTCTTTGTTCGATCACGTGAGGAAGGAGATTAGATCTTTCATGGCACTGTTCAAAAAATTTTGATGGGATCAAGGAGTGTTCTGGCTCTAGGATAAGAGGGTTCATTCTTTTTTTCATGAAAAGCACAATTGTCGAGATCCTTGAGGTGGTGTTTTCGTTTGCAGGATTTGGAATGTTGGATTGCGTCCCATAAATTTTGGTATTTTTTTCTTTTTTCCCTTCTTTATTCCTCAAAAAGTGGTAAATACAACGATAAATATATATACATGATTTGATTTTCTATTTTCTTGATTTATTTTGAATTAAGTGACCTAGTCTACAGGGAGTTTAATTTTTCCCTAAGGGTTTTACTTATAAAAAACTAAGAAAGATGTTTTTATGTATTTTTTGAAAGTTTTTTCTAGGAAGGAATGCCCGAGAAAACCATAGTAAAAAGGTTATTTCAATAAAAAGGGGCTTATTCAAAAAATGAAAAAGAAGCAAATTTAGGAAAAATCTCAAGATAGGGGATGTTTCGATCAATATACCCCTTGGTCTACCTATCGGTATACTATTGATATTGAATTTTCTTTCCAGCCATGATTAACCCTCTCCTGCTCTTTTACATACTAAAAACTAGTTGCTACAGCAACATACTAATTCATTTGTTTTTTTGTGGAGGATTTCAAATATCAAAGGGGCCTTTGGGGTGGATTTTAAAATCACACCTCAACTTATTCTTTTCTCTTTTTTTACAAAGTTTTTCGCTCTTATGAGATGGTGGTTCTTATAATTGAGGCTTTTGCTGCCTATCTTGAGATGTGTTTGTATAATGTCAACTACAAGGCATTCAACATGTGCCTATTTACTTTATGGCGTAATTTCCCCATTAAATGGAATCTTCAGGAAGTAACTTTACAGTTATGGTACCCTGAAGACCATATGTTCTTCTTTGGTTTGGATGAGGTGTGTTTCTCTTATGAAGAATGTTTTTCTATATATTGCTTAAACCTTATTGTTGTTGTGACAATGCATGAACTGTCTCATTCTCCTTGGGTGTATCTAGTTAAATTGCCACATATCTCTCCTTCTACTACCCAATCGCTGGTGCATGGGGGAAATATCAAACTTCCATCATTTTTTAATTACATATGGTAGAGAGACTATATTAATAATGTCTTTGCTATCACTGTATCCTTGGGATTGACAACTAAGATGCTCTTGGTGACTAACAATATGATGACAAACCCTATAGTGGCCACGGGCATACTATGGATGTCTTATCATTGAAATTCGAGCTCTATCAAATTAGCATATATATTAAAGGAATAGGGTTATTAGACAGAAGGTCGGGCTAACATTTTACGAGGCTGATCAATAATGTTGTTCATATTGTTACGAAGAGATTTTGCATGAGATTTTACCTGAGTACCCTTTAACTAGTGTCCTAAACTTATTTAGGTGGTCCTTTAACATCTTGGGTCCCTCTGTGTAGAACTAGGTTCACTGGATTATAGAGCATGGGGCTAGACACCTTTGTTGGCCAGTGACGTGATGGGGTGATCTACAACATGTCTTACAACTGGGTGACTATCGTTATGTTCAACTCAAAGTTTGTTACCAAAAATTTTTCCACTTTTCTTGGCAACTTTAGCGTTAAGTGAGTTGAGAGAAAATTGTTCCTCTAGACATAATTAACTTATTTCTTGTGGAGGATTTGACTAAGTCTTTGAGGATGAATTTTGGGTCTTTATAGTCGCTCGTAGGCTAGATACCCGTCTTTTCCATTCTATCGAGGAACTTGAGTTTATATCTAGAGGTTATTTGAGTTGGTTATGTGGGAATGTGGTAAAAAAGATCTATGCTGAGGAAGCTGGGCAGAGTTATCTTGAGATGTTTGATACTAAGGAGGATGGCCTGGTGATTATGTCCAAGATGATCAAGGCATACCATCGAATTGAGAGATTAAGGAAATATGGTCACGGCTAGAATTATTGGTGTCCTTTAAGGACTGGTGATGATGGTTGCGATGATGAGGAGAGCCCATGTGGTAGTTAAGGTAGGTTTTGTGAAGGTATGAGAAAGTTTCGTAGTGGGTGTACTTGTGTTTGGGTAGATTAGGCCACAACGATAGTATGCTTATGATAGTATTTTGGGACTTTCATGCCACTTATACTTCATGTAATTGTCATGTTTTGTAATTAAAAAATGAAATTATGTTTTGAAATATCTTTTTGTTCCTTTCGAATAATCTTTTTTTTGTTTAAATTATCTATACTAATCTGTAAGGAATACATAATCCTTTTGTTAATTTAAATGATAAGAAATTTACCAAAACCCCCATGTTTGTACCTTTTAAATCCCAAAACGAATGTTTGATTACTCACATCACATAATTATAAATCGAAAATAAAATTAAATGCTATAGCAAGTCAACCACTGACCTTATGACTCGTAGGGTCTGATTTGGAGTTGTGAATTCCCAAGATTGAATATGAAATCGCTTATTTTGGCTCTTTCCTTTATCCCCCAAATTGCCTTTAACTGTCTCTTAGTTTTTCCTGTCCCACTAAGTGTTTTATAATATCACATTAGTCGTTCCCCTTTTTCTTTTAATTAGGTAATTAGGCTAAATCCCATTTTCGGCCTAATGGGCCAAGCCCATGTGACCCAAATACCCCCGTGTGGGCCCGATTGTGCCTAGAAATGTCCTATGACCCGTTTATTACCCCCAAGTACACTTTTATGACTATCTCAGCCCATTCGGACTCAACCATACACTCAGAATTATCATCTGACTTAATTTATAAAAATCCTTATCTCACACCCAAATTAGTCTATATCGACTCCCAGCTGAGATAAGTTCATACCCCGCCATTAATACCCTGAATGATGTAAATAAAGTATTATTATTCACTCAGTAATTAAATTTCCCTAAATATTAACCATTCACTCCCCGATTAATATTTAAATAAATATTACTGTTGATACCAAATTTAATCTGCTGACTTGGACCAATCATATGAAGACACGTGGCTATCTACATGGCAACAACAAGCACTTTCGAGATGATCACACGCTCCGAGGAACCATGTTACTCCGAGGAACTCACACGATCTGAGGAACCATGTTACTCCGAGGAACTCATATGCTCCGAGGAATAGACCTCTCCGAGGAACTCTTGAATACCAGGAAGCTTAGGCGGTCTGAGCTGCATCTCGAACAAAGCATTAATAGCTGGATAACTAACAGTTCAACTGATTCATTAAATTCTTATCATTCAGACGCACACGTAAAGAGGGAATTAAATGTATTACCCTTTCATATGTATATCATTTAATGTATTACCCTTTCACATTCAGCCTCAGGGCTATAAATACATTGTACAACCCTCATTGAAGGGGGGCGAATCCAGAATGGAATTTCTTATAATCGAGAATTCCCAAACATTGAACAATAAAACAACAGTGGACGTAGGCCATTCTTATTAGGCTGAACCACTTTAAAATCTTTTGTCTCAATTATTTATCTGTGATTGAATTATTAGAGTGATCTAATTTTTTACATCAATAGATTGGCGCCGTCTGTGGGAATCGACTGTTAAAATCATTTTCTCATAAAAAACAATCCATTACCAATGGCTGATATTCCTGAATCCAGCAATCGAAAGGCTGGAACTCCTCCAAATCCATCTGCTCCACCAATTGTTCCAGATCTGACTCGAATAATGGCAAATCTTGCTCAGGTCCAGACCGTCATGCAAGAAACAGTGCGACAATTTTCCAAACCCTCCATGGTGGTGCATCAGCCCATTTCGTACCACGAAGCATTCAAAGAAATACCCGTGCGACTTCTTCACGTACTAGGCGTACTAATTCATATCACAATGATGAATCTGAAGATTTTTCTTATCAACCTGGATGAACTTCGTCAGTGCGAGCCACAGATACTTAACAACGTGTCACCCTCTCCCCAGAAAGGGCCAGCGCATTGGAAAGATTAAGTAGGGCCTCTCCTTTCGATCGATTAGGCCCTAGGAGGAACAAAAGTCCTCTTAATGCAGCGTCGAGAAGCTTTCGACGACCATCAGATTTAAGGGAAGGATCTGCCCAGTCGCGACCAGCTGCTCGTCAAGATAGATCCTATGACCGACCATTTGCTCGTCAGGATAAATCCCAGGAAGCTACTTCAACATGATCAGTTGCTCGAACCAATAGGCCCGAGGAAGGAAATAATGCATGGAAAGGATCAATTCAAAGGCTGGAGGATAGATTCGGGGAAATGGCTAAGGCTAAGAATCCTCTACAACGAACCTTTGTTCGAGGAACACCTTTTGTCCAGGACATTGTTGATTTTCCAACACCATCAAAGTTCAAGGCACCTGTTGTGACTCCCAAGTATGATGGGAAGACTGGCCCTGTCCTTCATATAGAACAATATCACGTTGTTGCCGACATCTATGTTGTCCCAGATGAGATTCGATGCAGGGCATTCTCGGGAACTCTTACCGGATCTGCTCAGATATGGTATAATAATCTTCCTCATGGTAAGATTTCAACTTTTCTTCAACTGGCCGAGTTATTCATTGGGAATTTCTGCTTTGGAGCAAAGCCAGTTAAGCGAGTAGCACATTTGTTAAGTGTTAGACAAAAATCTGGGGAGAGTATCAGAGATTATATAACTCGTTTTAATAATGAAAAACTCGAAGTCATTGATTATGAGGAGAAGACAACGATTACCGCTTTGATGAGTGGACTGCTGCCAAACATATTGTACTATACTTTGGACAAAAATCCACCTCGAACCATGTCGGACCTAATGGGAAAAGCATCCAAGATTATGATTGCCAAGTAGGCTATGTCTGCAAAGAAGAATATGGATGCTAAAGAAACCAAGGTGGAAGGTGATAAAGCTAAGAAGAAAGAACATAAGAACAATGGTGGTGACAACCAATCCAAAAATAGGTCGTCATGGGAGGTCTTGAGAAAATTTGATAATTACAAACCTTTGAAGGTAAATATCAACCACGTCCTGGAAGAAATTAAGAACACCGAAGAGTTAAACTGGCCAAAGAAAATGAAGGCAGACCCTGACATGAGGAATAGGGAAAAATATTGCGAGTTCCAAAAAGATTATGGCCATATGACTAAAAATTGCATAGCTCTTCAGAATGAGGTTGAAACACTTATCCGACGAGGAAAGCTAGCGAAGTATGTTAATCGGGGAGGCGAAAGAAGAAACAAAGACCGAACTAGAGAGAGATCTAGATCTCCTCGTCGAGTAGAAGAGAACAAGAAGATAAACCATGAAGTTGATCCATAGGATTACCCCGATCTTCCCAAGAAACCAAGGCAGCCAGAACGAGAGGTATTTTCAATACGCTTTGGGTCATTTGATTATAATGTTATTACAGGGGGAGATGTAGGAGGAGGAGACCTTACTGCAGAAAGAAAAGCTTACCTCAGTGAAGATCAAGCTTGCTCGTACATTCAGCGAATAAATTTAGCTGAGGAAGATCGCCTGAGAAAGGTGAACAAGGAGAAGTTGGTCATTGGGTTCTCAAAGAACGTCCTTGCAGGTGTTCTATATCCTCATGATGACCCGATGGCGATCAAAATGAGGATGAAGGAGGTTATGATTTCAAGAGTACTGGTCGACAATGGTAGCTCGGCAGATATCATGTTCTACTCGTGTTTCGATAGTTTAAATCTAAAGCTATATCAACTGGAGCCTTACCACAGACCCCTCATCGATTTTGCTTGCGAGAAAGTATTTCCACTTG
Source organism: Sambucus nigra (assembly GCA_949130495.1). Lineage (NCBI taxonomy): Eukaryota > Viridiplantae > Streptophyta > Magnoliopsida > Dipsacales > Adoxaceae > Sambucus > Sambucus nigra. The sequence continues at coordinate 9,347,470 of OX422218.1, read as the reverse complement.
GGACGATCAAGTTGGATATATTCATTGGTACGTGGCTTGCTTGTCGAACAGAAAGAATACGTTTCTTCGTGATGGATAAGAATGTCCAATCATTGTACAATATCATCATGGGAAGAGTAGGATTGAAGAAGTTTGAGGTTTTACCGTCTACAGTGCATCAATGCCTAAAATTTCTAACAAACTTTGGAGTAGGAGTTGTGAAAGGTGATCAAAAAGTAGCTCGGGAATGCCATTATTCATCCGCCGAGCAGGAAGAACTGGAAGAATCAAAGAAAAAGACCACTACCTATCAAGTGGATGAAGGTGCAGAAATTGAAACATTGGATCCTCGAGATGAGTCACAACTCGTGAAGGGTCAAGTGGTGGAAGCTACTGAAAACATCATTCTGGACGACGAGCACCCTGAACGAACTACTCAAATAGGTTCATCATTGGAAGCCCCATTAAAACAAGAATTGATAACTTTCCTTAAAAGCAAAAGACAAACTTTTGTGTGTAGTCATGAAGTTATGCCTGGGATAGACCCAAACTTCTTATGTCACGAGCTCAATGTGAATAAGGAAATCAAGCCAGTGAAGCAGAGAAGAAGAGTATTTAGTCCCGAGAAGAATCAAGCTATACAGGAGGAAGTTGAGAAGCTCCAGAAAGCTTGTTTCATTGAAGATGTTAAATATCCAGATTGGTTAGCCAATGTGGTGATGGTAAAGAAGAAGAAAAACAAGTGGAGGATGTGTGTAGACTTCACCGACCTCAGCAAAGCATGCCCAAAGGATCACTTTCCAGTGCCCCGAATTGACCAACTGGTGGATGCTACCTCGGGACACGAGTTGCTAAGCTTCATGAATGCTTACTCTGGTTACAATCAGATTAAAATGAAACCCGAAGACAGGAAAAGTACTTCTTTTATTACCCCTAGGGGAATTAATGCTATAATGTTATGCCTTTTGGTTTGAAAAATGCAAGTGCGACATATCAGAGGCTGATGAACAAAGTCTTTGCGGAACAAATCAGTAACAATATGGAACTCTATGTTGACGACATGCTGACAAAGAGCAAGAAAGCTGTTGATCATCTAGTTGACTTAAGTCAGACTTTTGATCAACTAGATAAATATCAAATGAAGCTGAACCCGACGAAGTGCATCTTTGGAGTACGAGAAGGCATGTTCCTCAGGTACATTGTCAATCAACGAGGCATTGACGCCAATCCTAAAAAGATCAAAGATCTATTAGGGCTGCGATCTCCAACGACGAAGAAGGAAGTACAGAGTCTCACAGGACAAGTAGCGGCACTCAACAGATTTGTGTCACGAGCAACTGATAGATGTATCCCATTCTTCAAGACACTCAGAAAAACTTTTGAGTGGAATGATGAATGTGAGAAGGCTTTTCAAGACTTGAAGAAATACTTGGGAGCACCTCCACTGTTGTCTAGGCTAGTGATGGGAGAAAAATTGTATTTATACCTTGCAGTGTTCGAGAATGCAGTTAGCTCGGCGTTGATCAGAGTGGAGAATGGAGTGCAAAAACCAACTTACTACACAAGTAAGGCCTTCCGAGGAGCAGAGATCAGATATCTAAGGCTGGAGAAATTGGCACTGGCACTGATTGAGGTGAGTAGGAGAATGAGGCCATACTTCCAGGATCATACCATAGTAGTATATACCGATATGCCACTGAGGCAAGCCCTGCATAAGCCAGGAAAATCAAGGAGATTGATGTACTGGGAAATAGAGCTCGGTGAATATGATATAATTTATGAACCCAGATCATCACTAAAAGGGCAGGCTGTAGCATATTTCATAGCGGAGTTCACCTATCCTGATACCCCCGAGGAGCAAAAGTTGCTCGTTGATCAACCTATGGATGTTACAGGATCAACAAACACAAGCTCAGACCAATTCCGATTGGTAAAAGGGCGTGTGGATGTTACAGGATGTGATGCAGAGATAGTTGTGAGAACTTCGAAAGAGGAACAAGAGTTGCTCGCTGATCAACCTGTGGATGTTACAGGATCAACAGACACTAGCTCAGACCAACTCCGGTTGGTAAAAGGGCAAGTGGATGTTACAAAATCATTAAATTCGAGCCCAAACTAACTCCGGTTGGTAAAAGGGCAAGAAAAAACGATCGACGAGGAGCGAGAAAATCCGGGGAGGATGAAAAGAAGCAACAAATATTTCACTGAGGAATTTTGACTGATTCAAAATTTGAAGACGAGTTACCTATATGGAGGCTATATATAGATGGCTCATCCTGCAATGCAGGATGTGACGCGGGGATAGTTTTGAGCACTCCGGATGAGGTTGACATGGAATACGCCTTGTGTTTCCAATTCAAAGCTTCCAACAATGAGGCTGAATATGAGGCCATGATTGCAGGGCTTAATTTGACAAAAGTTATGGAGGTGCAGTAAGTTATGATCTTCAGTGACTCTCAACTGATTATAAACCAAATGATGGGAGTATATGCAGTTAGAGGAGAATTAATGATCAGATATCATGCAAAGGCAAAGGAGCTGGTGTCAGAATTTGCCGTTATTCAGCTGGTCAGAATACCAAGAATGGAGAATTTGAGAGCAGACGCCTTAGCTCGACTAGCATCAGCAACTCGCATCGAGCTACGACGAACAATTCCAATTGAAGTGTTAGTTGGTCGGAGTATAGATGAAGATCTGACGATGAACTTTATCACCCTTGATTTAGGTCCATCTTGGATGGATCCCATCAGGGCATATATTGAGGTGGGAGAATTGCCAATTAACAAGCTCGCAGCCAAGAAATTGAAGTTTAAAGCTGCTCGGTACGTATTAACTAATGGTGTTTTATATAGAAGAGGAATTATGGCAGGTTTGCAAATATGCGTACATCCCTCTGAGGTAAAAGAATTAATTGAAGAAATCCATGAAGGGTCTTATGGAGCACATATAGCAGGTCGGACACTTTTACAAAGGATGATGACACGGGGATACTACTGGCCGACGATGAGGGCTGATTGTATTGCCTATGCCAAGAAGGGTGACAAATGCCAGCGCTTTTCCTCCATCCGAAGAACTCCACAAGCATTGTGGACACCCATAACTTCCCCTTGGCCATTTTCCATGTGAGGAATTGATTTGGTTGGACCACTGCCAATGACCCGAGGAAGGTTCAAGTACCTCGTCGTCGCAGTGGATTATTTTACTAAGTGGGTAGAAGCTGAGCCACTTATTGATATGACGTATGAGAAGGTGTACCAATTTGTTTGGAAGAACATCATTTCTCGATTTGGTCTCCCTCATGCCTTCATCACAGATCATGGGACACAATTTGATAACGAGGAGTTTGTCGTCTATTGTCATTAATCTAATATTTTAAAGGTCCACTCAGCACCAGGCCATCCTCAAAGCAATGGACAAACTGAAGTGACAAACAAAACGCTGCTGAACGGTTTGAAGAAAAGATTGGATGATGCGAAAGCAAACTGGATCAACGAGTTACAATCAGTACTCTGGGCTTACGGAACTACTCCACGATTAGCAACTGGAGAATCACCATACATGCTAGCGTTTGGAAGTGAAGCTGTCATACCTGCCGAGTTGGGCCTCCCAACACACAGGGTACTGAATTTCAATTACCCTGTCAGCGACTTAATGAGAAGACTGGATTTAGACATGCTCGAGGAAGTCAGAGAAGAAGCAGACATTAGAAATGCTGCTTACCAGCAGCGAACCGCTTTGTTCTACAACAAGAGGGTGAAGAAGTGCGACCTGAAAGAAGGAGACTATGTGCTGAAGAAAGTAAATCAAAAGCAAAACAAACTGAAGGCAAACTAGCATGGACCATACTGAGTTACAGAAGTTGTTCGACCAGGAACTTATCGAATAGCCACTTTAGAAGGTGAGGAGTTTAAGAATGCATGGAATGTAGAGCATCTGCGCAAGTATTATCAGTGATGTATATGTAACACAGTTCCATCAGTATGAATAAAATGAAGATATTCTGCCAAAGTCTCTCCTTTTATTGAAATTTTTTTGGGGAATACTAGTGCTACGCACTACTCGGCAAAGCTCGGCAGACTACTCAACAAAATATTCCAAACTGTACCAAGTATGGTTGGTCGGGGATAAAAACTCACTAACTGTATTTGGTCGAGGAGGAGAAATATTCCTAAAAATTCCAACATGTTTGGCTAGGAAACGAAATATTTCAAACTGTACCAAGTATGGTTGGTCGGGGATAAAAACCTACTAACAGTAGTTGGTCGACGAGGAGAATTTATCGACCTTGTTTGGTCGGACACATTATATGAAAAAGACAAAAATCTATCAAGTATGATTAGTCAGGGATAAACTTTCACTAACCGTAGTTGGTCGACAAGCATAATTTAAAAACCTTTATTGGTTGTTACTCGTGACTTTATTATTAAGTGATCGAGCAATATTACTGAAACTGGGAACTTTTTAATTATTACTGAATTAGTCGACGAACATCACAATATTGTTATTTTCAACAGATATGCATAAATGTAAAGTATTGATATTCACAAGACAATAGCAATTAAGATTTGCAAATAAAAATGAAAGTCTTTCATTGAATTCAAAATAAATTACATTCATAATGAAATTGTAGTTACATTGATTTGTATACTAACTGTTACATCAAAAAATTCCTATTCTACTGGTCTCTTCCCCTCAGCTTTTGACATAGGTTCCTCGCCAGCAGGCGGATCATTTAAAGATTGAGGAGAATTGATAAAGTTCAAATCCTTCAACATCCTAACGTTCATCACAGAAGGTCGATCTAAAAGATGCTCGGGACGAGATACTTCGATCTAAGAATGTAAATTGTAGTCACCAAGATACTTTGAAACTAAGCTCCGAGGAATGGCCCGAGCAGGGATCCACTCCATCTCCAAATTATATGGTGGCACAGGCAAGTCGAGCAACCCGGGATCATGGTAGTCCCACAGATAATGGCCTTGTTCGAGCTTCAACACACCTAAGGCATTCATCCAGCCTTGTTTGTAGCCCTCATTGTTGGCATTCTGGATACGATCATCCAAGTGGAATAGTGCTTCATTGTATCCAGCCATCCAGAATTCCCTGGGTTGTTTATGGAATTGGTATGTTAGCCTCTCTAGTTTCTCGTGGAGACTCTTGATGAAAATCTCCTTATTCTCCAAGATGGACTTCTGCACAGAGAGCTATTTTTCCAAGTCCCTAATCTTCTTTGACATGTCAGACAAAGCCTCGTTCTTCGCCATTAATTGGGAAGCTTGGTTCTCTAACGCAGACTGAGTTCTCTGTTCCTCGACAAGGACCCGAGCTGCTCTTCCTCGTCCCCGAGGAGCTCTTGCTTGACTGTGAGAAGATGTGGAACGGCCCAACCTCTTCACGGCGTCCAATTCTTCCCTCAACTTGGCATTCTCCACTTCTAAGAATGAAAATCCCTCGTCAGTCACTGGGATTAGGGCTGTTGAAGAAGAGGCTGCAGACTTCAACTGTGATAGCTCTTTCTACAAATTGTTGCTTTCCTTCTTGAGCAAGTCAGCAATCTATCTACATTCCTCGACCTCACCCTTCAAAGTTCTCTCCCTCAGATCATACCCAGCAAAAATCTTCTCGTAGACCTTGTTAGCAACGATCAGCTTGTACTTTTTCTCATAACTCTCATGAAACAAGGCAGTGGATTATTTATATTGAAGCTGAAGGTCTTCAAGGGTCCCTTAGAGATCCTCGATCATTTCGTAGTAGGCCACATTATTGGCCACCGCTCGATCAAGCAGACACTTCAAGTACTGATATGCTTCCACTGCCTGTTTTGAAGCATCCTGGCCAAGGATGTCGGCAACTTGTGCAGCACTCAACTCTGTGTAACCAGACTTAAAGTACTCATTGCACTGTTGCAGCAACTTTGTATCATGGGCAGATAGCAGATCCATCCTGGCCAGAAACTAGCAGAGAAAGAAAAGCAATCATCAATAAGAAGAATAAGCAGAGTATGAATGAAAGATAGACAGCAATATATAAGAAAATTCAAGTTTTATTAGATCATAAAATTCAAAATTACAGGTGTTGGATTACATTTGACAAAGAAAGAAAAATATAAAAGTAAGACCGAACTACACTACACCTTTTCCTTATCTCCCAAAACCTTCTCGGGAGGTTGGGAAGAGGAAGCAGGTTGCTCGGAGGGAACTGTGGGATATTCGGAGAGCACCAGCTATTGCTCGGAGGAAGAAACGACTTGCTCGGCAGCAGACTGGATGGCTGGGGGTGATCTCCCATCACCATTGAAGACTCCTCAGAGGTAGCTTATTCCTCTTCTAATTCTTCTGGAGTAGGAGGGGGACCAGGGATATGTCTCTGGAAAATCTCGGATGATCGTCGACCTTCATTTCCTGAAGGGCAGCAACCCATCCATCCCTAAAACACTTTAGACTGCCATAGTCCACTTGAGATACCATGGCAGCACACCCCTTATCCCACCCCTTGTCCCAGCCAGAGCTGAAGGACTTCTTCACAGCAGCTTTCCTCTTGGCCTTCTCTAAGGCAAGCTTCTCGAACATCAAGTTCTCAGTAGCCTTCAATTTATTTTCTGCCTCTTCCTTTTGCCGACCTACTTCCTAGAGCTGGTCCAACATCTCCTCAGCAACTTTGAGTTTATTTTCCAGCTCTCCAGCAGCTTTGAGCTTTTCCTCAAGCTCTTTTTTACCTTCTCCAAGGCATTCTTTTTCTTCTCCAACTCCTTGGAGGCATCAGCAACTCGAGCTTTTTCCTGCAAGGAGGAGGCAAGCTTTTTCTCCCAGATAACTTTATCATCAGCATATTTCTGGCGAGAATCAGCCAGGGACTTGGTAGCTTCTTTCAGAGCTCCCTCCACACTGGACGAGGAGCAAGAAGCCTTAATCGCGTCATCCTTCATCAGGATTATGTTGAAGCAGCTCGTCAACTGTGAACAAAAAAAGAAAGCAAGTTAGAAACAGAAATGACAAAGGGAATATGAAAAAATTCTAAGTAAAGATACTTACAGAAGCAAGGTGACGAGCAGCTAGTGAGGCAACCATATCCCGAGAAAGGTTTTCTTCGGTACCTTGAACCTCGGGAATGGTCAAGGACTTTACCGAGCTCATGTCAGAGCTCGGGGGAACAAAATTGGGAACTCCAGTCCCAGCAGCTGGGAGCTGAGTAGTGGTGACAGCCAAATTTACCGAGGAGCTTTTCTTCAGCCTCCTCGGGGGAACAGTTACAGATTCAACTAAGGATGAATCCTTGGTCAGTGATATCATAATCACCTTTCCCAGAGCAACAGAGCTGCTCGGAGCCACTGTGGGCTTATCAACAACCTTCTCGGTGACTTTAGCAGGAGCAACTAGAGGAGCTGCATCAGTCTTCTTTGTTCCCTCCTTGGGACATCAATCCTACTCCTCTTTGCCTCACCAGAACCGGAGGTAGATTTCTCAAACAGGGTAGGAGGTCTTCTCTTCTTCATCCTTTCGTTCAAAGGAATATTAGATTCAGGCGAAGAACTTGTAGAGGCTGGTACTGGCTCTACTTCACTAATCACTGGACGAGCAGTGAAGGAGGTTGTGTAACTCTTGTACTGGAGCAGATACGAAGCCGACCTGATGTGCTCAATGGAAACCCTTTAATGCAGACCCCAGATAAGTCCAAAATGCCTTATATTGACATCTATTTCTTTTGGGCACTTTCTCTTGTTATCAACTGCAAATAAACAAACATTGTTATCAGTGACACATTTTATCAAACACAAAACAAACATGATTTAAAAATAAAATAAAATAAAAATAACCTATCCCATTGCCATAAGGAGGGCATCTGGGACCCTGGTAAACCTCATCTCCGGTTAATGGAGGGTGTTGCCAATTTTTTACGACAACCCCGTGTTGAAAATAATCCCTATTAGCATCAGGGAGATTGACTACCGAGGCTGTATTTATAAACCTAGTTTTTAAATAATAAATATTATCATTAACTTCCCATCTATAGCAGTACATGACTTCTGGAATTCCTATACGAGTTCCATGCCCTTGATTTAATTTATGCTCCCCATTAACTATTCTCCATGTGTGGGGGGCTATTCCTGCAGGAACAACATCAAAGTACTGATAGAATTCCAGACACAAAGGATTTGGTGGAAAAGAAAATCCACACTCTGCAAAAAAAAGACTGGGGAACCAATGTCCCTCAGCCAAATTGAAATAATTAGAAGGCTCGGGAAGCTCTTCTAAGACAACACAAGAGGGAATGGAAAAATCAGATCAAAATTTGTCAAGAGATTCAACAGGGTAAACCATGGTGATTAAAAGAAATGAAGATGAAGGAAGAAGATCTTACAGGAAAAGAACGGATCTGCTGACAACGAACGACAGAAATGATGAACGCACAAGAGAGTAGGAAGAGACGATGAAAAACTCGAAGATGAAAATTTGAAAAGGTAGAAGACGATGGGAGTGTATGTGAAGTTTAAATACCTTGACTTGGGAAATGGTGAAGTAATGATTACAAAAAAGGATGATTACGTTACCGATGGCTAAAAGGGCATTAAATATTGGTGTGGGAATCAAAGCGAACAACAGTGGCTAAAAAGATCAAAAGTAACGCGGGAATCGAAGCATGCAGAAAAGTCCAAAAAAGCATGATTCTACGAATTGGGAAGGAGAAATAAATACAACGGAGATGTTCCTAAAAATCAGGAAGATTGTTTAAAGCTACCATATTCCGAGAAAGAATGTTCCATACTCCTCAAATTTTGAACTATGAAACATTGGGGTCTTCTGTTGATACCAAATTTAATCTGCTGACTGGGACCAATCATATGAAGACACGTGGCTATCTACATGGAAACAACAAGCACTTCTGAGATGATCACACGCTCCGAGGAACCATGTTACCCCGAGGAACTCACACGCTCCGAGGAACCATGTTACTCCGAGGAACTCATATGCTCCGAGGAACAGACCTCTCCAAGGAACTCTTGAATACCAGGAAGCTTAGGTGGTCTGAGCAACTCAGGCGGTTCGACCTACATCTCGAACAAAGCATTAATAGCTGGATAACTAATAGTTCAACTGATTCATTAAATGCTTATCATTCAAACGCACACGCAAAGAGGGCATTAAATGTATTACCCTTTCGTATGTATATCATTTAATGTATTACCCTTTCACATTCAGCCTCAGGGCTATAAATACATTGTACAACCCTCATTGAAGGGGGACCGAATCCAAAACGGATTTTTTTGTAATCGAGAATTCCCAAACATTTAGCAATAAAACAACAGTGGACGTAGGCCATTCTTATAAGGCTGAACCACTTTAAAATATTTTGTCTCATTTATTTATTTGTGATTGAATTATTAGAGTGATCTCATTTTTTACATCAACAATTACCATAATTAATTGAATTAAAATTATAACACACAAGTAATTTAGAATTCCCGAATTAATTAAATTTTAAATGCACAAAAATACGGGGTGTTACATACTCCCCCCTTACAAAGGAATTTCGTCCTAGAAATTTGGTTGTACCTGTGGTGAATAGCTCTGGATATTGTTCCCTCATATCCTCCTCCCGCTCCCAGGTAGACTCATCAACGTTGTTATGACCGCACTGTACTCTAACTAGTGGAAAAACCTTGTATCACAACTTGCGCTCACTACGGTCCCGAATAGCCACCGATCTCTCCTCATACGAGATGTTTGGATGTAAATGAATTTCCTTAAGTGGAATGTGCCAGAAGGTCCTCTCGTTCCTTTGATATTTCTTCAGTAATGCCACATGGAACACATCGTGTGTCCGCTTAAGATGCTCCGACAATTCCAGTCGATATGCTACCGGTCCCACCCTCTCAATAATAGGGAAGGATCCCACGTACCTTGGCGCTAACTTACCCTTCTTGCCAAACCTCATCACCCCTTCCATAGGGGAAACCCGGACTAATACCTGGTCCCCAACCTCTAACTCCACATGTCTTCATGAAGCATTAACATAATTTTTTTGCCTATCCTGAGCTATCCGAATCTGCACTCGAATCAGCTCTATCTCAGCATATGTCTCCTGGACAATATTCGCCCTAATAGCTTGTTATCCCCCACCTCTAACCAACAAGAGGGTGAATGACTAGGTCTCCCATACAGTTGCTCGAACGGTGACATGCCGATCTTGAATTGGTAAGAGTTGTTATATGCGAACTCTACCAAAGTAAGATATCTCTCCCATCCTCCCCCAAAGTCTAGAATGCACATCCTTAGCATTTCTCCCCGCATCTGATTGACTTTCTCACTCTTCCCGTCGGTCTGAGGGTGATAGGTTATACTCAAAACTAACTCTATGCCCATGGCCTCATGAAATCTTTGCCAAAAGTGGGACACAAAATTTTTGTCACTGTCGGACATTGTATTTATCGGCACCATGTGCAGCTTAACAATCTGCGCTATGAATAGCTACGCATAATGCATCATCTCAAAGTCTGTGCAAACCAACAGGAAATGGGCCACCTTGGTCAATCGATCCACAATGACCCATATGGAATCGTGACCTCTCTGCGATGTAGGTAGCCATGTAATAAAGTCCATGGAGATGTAGTACTACTTCCACATGGGAATCTCTAGTGACTGTAGCATCCTTGGTGGTATCTCATGGTCAACCTTCACGAGCTAACACATGACACATTTCGAGACAAAATTTGCTATGTCCCATTTCATTCCTCTCCACCAATACTGCCTTTGCATATCCTGGTACATTTTATTACCGTCGGGATGTATCGCAAATCTCGAACGATTGGACTCTATTATAACAGTGTGCCTCAACTCCTCATCCTCTAACACAACTAACCTCCCATTAAGGCATAAGCCTCCTTCCGAGATGATCGAGTAACTCTATACTTCCTTGTCTAACAACAGGCTCACCTATATCGGTAGATATGATCCTCTGCCTGAGCCCTCACAACCCGCATAATGATATCAGGTGTGATGGATAATGCTAACATGCAGGGCCAGACTTTTGATATTTCCCCAGTCAATCTCTGGATCAATGCGTCTTCTACCACATTAGCCTTACCAGGATGATACTGAATATCAAACTGGTAGTCTTTCATGAATTCTAGCCACCGCCTCTGCCTCATATTCAGATCCTTCTGTGTGAAGAGATACTGAAGTGACTTGTGATCCGTTAATAAGGTGAACTTCTCTCCTAGAAGATAATATCTCCATATCCTCAAAGTAAAATTATTGTTGCTAGCTCTAGGTCGTGAGTGGGGTAATTCCTCTCGTAGGGTTTTAGCTTCATGGACGCATAAGCTATAGCCCTTTCCTCCTGCTGCAGCACACCCCTAAGTCCCTGTAGTGATACATCAGTGTAAACCCGATACTCTAGTCCTCCCTTTAGTATAGCAAGTAGGGGTGCCGATGTTAACTTATCCTTTCGCTCGTCGAAAGATAATTCACAATGATGACTCCAAGAGAAAGGAACCCCCTTTTGAGTCAGATTCGTCAAAGGGACCACAATCTTTGAGAATCCTTTAATGAACTGCCTATAAGAATCGGCCAATCCCAAAAAACTATGCACCTCAGTCAGTATCACGGGTTGTCCCCACTCCCTCACGGTTGAATCCTTACTAGGATCCATCGCAATACCCTAGTCTAACACAAGAGGACCAAGAAAATGCACCTCCCGCAGCTAAAATCCACACTTTTTGAATTTGGCATAAAGCTGGTGATCGCGCAGCGTCTGTAGGACCTTACACAGATGCTCTGAATGATCCCCCTCAGTGTGCGAGTAGATCAAGATGTCATGAATGAGCACGATGACAAACTGGTTGAGATACTCTCTGAAAACCCTTTTCATGAGATCCATGAACACTGCTGGCATATTTGTGAGCGCGAATGGCATCACCCTGAACTCGTAAGATCCATACCGCGATAGGAAAGCTATCTTAAAAACATCCTCCTCTCGGATATGTAGATGATGATACATTGACTTCAAATCAATCTTGGAGAAGTAAGATGCCCCTCTCAAGTGGTCAAATAAATCATCAATCCTAGGCGACGGATACTTATTATGTATCGTCACCTGATTAAACTCCCTATAGTCCATGCACAATCGAAGTGAACCATCCCGCTTCTTTACAAATAACACCGATGCACCCCACGACGATGTACGCCGCCGAATAAAACCATTACCCAAGAGCTGCTAAATCTGCTCTCTGAACTCATTCATCTCTGAAGGGGTCATACAGTACGATGATCGAGAAATCGACCTCGTCCCCAGTGCTAAATCGATTACAAACTCGATTTCCCTACCGGGTGGCAATCCTGGTATTTACTGGAACACATCCTCAAAGTCCCTCACTACCGAAATTGAATCCAATAGGACTACTACATCCTGTGAGTTTTCCTCCTCGATATAGTATAAGTGTGTGCATGAACCTCCCTCAAGTATCGGCACCGCTACTAGGAACATCTCCTGTCCCCAGAATGGAGAACGTGATTGTCCTCTCATAATAATCCATAGTTCCCCGATAACCTGCCAACCAATCGATAGCTAGGATGACATCGTACCCTTCCATATCTAACACTAAGAGGTCTACTGCTAAACTAAGCCTCCCAATTAAAATATTCAACCTCGACAAATTGAGTGAATAAAAGCCCCGCTGCCTACTGGTGACTCTACACATATACGAAGACTACCCGCACTCTCTAGTAACACGACCCATTTAGCAAAATTAGATTTAATGAATGAATGCGATGTTCCTGTGTCAAAAAGTATAATAACCTCATGACCATGAATAAGAAACATACCCTCAACTGCTGGAGGTGCCTGTTGTGCTAGAGGATTGGGAACATACCGAACTTTATACACAAGCCCGTAATGCATCTGCTCCTACTGCTGTGGGGTTGGTGCTACTGGAAGCATCTGTCCAAGTTATTCCTGTTGGGCAACCTACTAATGACATCTGCCCCTCTGCAGGCACTGCCTCTTGAAGTGCCCTGGCTGGCCACAGACAAAATAATGTTTCTGACCGTCCCCCTGTCATTGGCCCTATTGTTAGTTGGCCCTGCTGGCCTCCTCCATTGTTCCCTTGGCCCTAACGGCCCTGAGGAACCTACTGCTACTGATTTGGGCCCGATTGCCCCTGCTAGAACCCCTATCCTCCCGGTCGAAACCCATCAAGCCTAAATTTCTTAGCCTGACTCCCCTACTGACTTTTAGTCTGCTGCTCAGTACCACTCATATCACCACCAATAACTGCCTTGCCTTATTAGCTTGGTTCCCTTGTTGTCTTGCTTCCCTTCGCATGGAAATGGTGATCCTGACAATGTACATAGGCAGCATTAACGACATCTGTATACATCACTAATGAAAAATTCCCAATAAAATGGGACTTGATCCTCCAGGCTAAGCCATCCATGAACCTCGACTTCTTTAACTCCTCATCGCTCACCTCCTTTGTCACAAAGGTTTCCAGATGTGTTAACTCTTCCTCATAATCTACCACTGACCGGTCACCCTGTAGTAACTTGCAAAAATTCTTCCTCATTTCCGCCTCTACCGCTGGTGGGAAATATTTGCGGTCCAACTGCACCCATAATTCGAATATTTTCATCAAATCTTGCTCCTCAATAGTGGTAACTGACTCCCACCACAATAAGGCTTCCCCCGATAAAGGAAAGGTCGAAAGCATCTGTTTTTGCACATAGGTACACTCTAGCATGCGCAGATGGCATTAAATATTCTTCTTCCACTCACAAGACTCTACCACATCGGTACTACCCCGAAACTTGAGTGGGTGACCCTTCTGAAGGGTCTTCCTAACTCACTGCCAAGACGGTGGCCCCACTGGAGCCTGAGATGCTGGTGCCACAGGAGGTGGTGCCTGGGGTAGTGGAAAATGAGCTGCTATGGCTCGCATAGCTCTCTCGACTGCCTGTGCCACTATCAGTGACACCTAAGTAGTGGAGATCAACTCGGGTGGTGGTGGTGGTGGAGGTACCTGTGGCTCCTATTGAGCCTCCTTGAGCTTATCCCTTTCCTCAGCTCTCTGCCTCTTCAGTGGCATCTGAAATAGATCGAATTGTATAAGTACACATTTTATACAAAAACTAATGGAGGAAATACGATATCTCAGAAGCGGAAAATGAATCAACTGTCCTAATAATAGGGCTCTATAACAACCAAAAGCTATGCTGAAATGTAGTAAGCGACACAGATCCTAAGGGCACTAGAACTTGATGCTCCACTACACCAAATCTGCCCATTTTTCAAGGTCATTGACCTTGACAAATCCACCTTGTCAAGGTCAATGACCGTGACATTTCGAGGCGAGACAACTTTTTTTGTCACGGTCGTGTCACGGTCATTGACCTTGACACAAAATTTGCGTTTTGTGTCACGGTCGTGTCAAGGTCAATGACCGTGACACGTTTGTCACAGTTATAAACTGTGACTAAGCCGTGACCCTTTTTAAAAAAATTGTCACGGTCATTGACAGTGACACGTCCGTGACAAAGGTTATCACGGACGTGTCACGGTCAATGACCGTGACAATTCTGGGAAGAATTTAAAAAAATCTGCTGGGCAGTATGGCCACCGCCACTGTCCAGCAGTATATTTGTACCTGTTATAGCAAAGTTGTACCAGTTCTAAATGTCATATATCCAACACAAACTAAAGATAATGCAAATATATATTCATGCCGATATAATCCAAATATTCAAAGTAAAAATATTATACATGACGATATAATCCAAATATAATTAAAATGGACAAACATAAAAATAATGTTACTACATGTCTTGGATAAAACTGAGGAGGTGAGTAGGTCACACGACATACGAATTGATGCACCCACTAATATACCTCGTGCCGCATTGTTCACGCAACCACAATAGGGAGTTCTCCTTCCCGGGTATGACATGCGTGACGAGCACCCTGGACTCCATCTCTTGAAGCAGACGTCCATGGACTATTCCACCCTCGACGATATTCGGGTCCCTCAACCCCTGCCATATCCGTTGGCCATCAAATACGTCCAATATGAACACGCTCGGCCAACCAATTGTCGACAATGGTCTGTTGGAGTGCGTCAAATAGGGAAGTGGATCATCGAAGTACGAACGTGTCGGTGATGAAGCAGCGAGGTCCACATCCTCATCATCCTGCGCCTCGTCCTCCCGCACCTCCTCCTCCACCGCCTTCTCCTTCTACTTCCCTTTCCCTTTCCCTTTACGGTCTCCACCCAACGTATGCTTCATGAATGCGTACATATCTTGGACCGTCGCCTCCAAACGGGACAGCTTCGCCTCGTGTGAATCCACCGTTCGAGCCAACCCGGTGTCGCTCATCTCAAATCCGATGATCCTATATTTGGCCACCCGCGAGCTCACTCCCTTTGTCCTCCCCTTGCGATCAGAGCCAAGCACTTGGCTGAGTGCGTCTGTGGACAAAGATGCCTTGTCGGTATCAGACTGTGACTCATGCACTTCCTTAAGCTTTTCCTGAAATGACAAAAAGCACATGATTAGTAAAATAAGTAAACTAAAAAATTATAACGTAATTAACAATAATTAAACTATCGGATCACTTACAATTTTCGATCCTCTATCTCATTCTCAATGAACTTTTGCCATTGTGCCAATGAGATCGGCTCCTTGGGCGGGACGGATCCCCGCCATTGTAAAATGGACTCTCGTGTTTTTCCAAAGTTCCGTGTCCGCATATTTTTCTTCCACGTCTTGTGTTGCTCCCTCAACTGCTCCAAGACGGAATCGCGTAGCTTTGGATCCAAGTTGAATTGTTCCTGTCCAACAAATACAATGTTAGTTGCGAATAAATATAAACATAATATAAATATAAATATAAATATAAATATAAATATAAATATAAATATAAATATAAATATAAATATAAATATAAATATAAATATAAATATAAATATAAATATAAATATAAATATAAATATAAATATAAATATAAATATAAATATAAATATAAATATAAATATAAATATAAATACAAATATAAATATAAATATTAATTGAAATTGAAATTGAAATTGAAATATTCATATAAATATTACGTGTAGTGCCGCCCAAACAGCTAACTTGAGCTCATATGGCACCTCCTTCCAAGTCATAAACCCCGGGCCGATGACCGTCTTTAGCATCTCGAGGGATCTCGCTAATAGCTCCGACTTGTTTCGACAATAATCCCAAATTTTCCATATTTGGGGAGCCTAGGGGCGGAGGAGCCCTCGTCGCCTCCGCTACCACCGAACCCAGATGACATCATCATAAACAGCATCATCATCTTCGCCTTAATATCTAACGGAGACATTTTTGCTGTAAAAAAAATGTTATTAGTACAAATAAAAAAAAATGTTAATAGTAAACATTTCGTTTTACCTAATTGAATTAATTGAATTAATAGTACAGATAAAAAAATGTTTCGTCTATATTATAATGTATGTGTAAGTTCCGTCAATACCATTTCGTTTCAATTTTGTAATACTATGTTTTTTTCAAATATTTTAAAAGTTATTAAATGGGTGCCCCACCCCCACCCCCACCCCCCACCACGACCGTGACAACTACATATATTGTTTATCAATAAAATTATGACATGAGATAATTATAATTGTAGCATAAATTTCATTATCATAAAGGGATAAATCCAACCAAGTACAGAGATTCTACAAATTAAAGTGAGAATTAAAGTTAAGACTTTCTAACAACATGCATGTATATGGATTCTAACTAATGATATTCCTAAAAACATACAATTGGCAACATTTTGTGAATTTACTGAACTTTATATAATATTATCAAATTCTGTTAAAAAATTATCTGGGGTTTTACCTAATTGAATTAATTTCATGAATAAAATTATTATCAATTTAAATGAAAATATCAATTATTATCCAATATTTTTGAATGAAATATTTATTTTGAATGAAAATATCAATTATTATACAACTATTATCAATTATTTATTTTGAATGTATAAAATATCCAAAAAAATAAATGTAAATAATATTCAAAACACCACCCACCCCCACCCCCTCCCGATGTTTATTATCCAATTATTATCCAACTATTATCAATTATTTATAAAATTGATGTCTACTTTTAGTGTTGTGTAATATTATGTTTTTTCCAAATATTTAAAGAGTTATTAAATGGGTGCCCCACCCCCACCCCCTGCCCCCTCCCCTCGCCACACCCACCCCCACCCAATGTTTATTATCCAATTATTATCCAACTATTATCAATTATTTATAAAATTGATGTCTACACACACGCACACCTACGCACCTATGCGCAGAGACGAAGCTATATTGTGGCCAAAGGGGGCCATGGCCCCCCTTTAGAATTTCAAAGCCTTGATAGGTTTGATGGCTCTTAATAGTTAACAAGTTACATTTTATAACTTAAAATATTATGGCAAGTTGAATGATGGTGTGATAACCCTAAAAAAAGTTTGATTATATATACATGTGTGCAATATATATATATATATATATGAGGTGTTTTAAGCAATTTTAATTTTACTTTTTATGGTTTATGAATTTATATACCACGGGTAAATTATTTCAATAACTTATTATTTTGTTGTCAATTTATTATAAATCTTTACTCTAATTAAATTTAGAGGTGGTAATTTAAGTGTGTTATACAAGAACTTATACAAAACCATATATAATTATGAAAATATATTTGTCACTTTTTCTACACGGTAAGCAATTAAATATGATTATTTGTGTCATATATAAGTAAAATCGGAGTTTATTATTTGTGTTTTTTGATCATGTCAATTTTTTTTGGTTCGTAAAAAAGGATCAACCTTAGTTCACTAACTTCGTATTGCATGCAAGTCGTCTTAATATATTTGTCAAAAATAATTTTCACTAATTAATTCAATTCATCATATATTATTGAAATCGAGATAAAACCCTAAGCCAAAATTAGTCAACAATCAAACCGATCAAAACAAAATCGACTAAAATTTGTTCCTTCAACCAACCATAATGTGTCTATCTGTCCGCCCGGCCCCCTCTAAGTGTAATTCCTGGCTTCCTCCCTGCCTACGCGCGCGCGCACACACACATACACACCCCACCCCACCCTTGCCCCCTCCACCACCCCCTCCCCCACCACACACCACCACACACACACACACACCACACCACCCCATCCCTTGACCCCCTCCACCACCCCCTCCACCACCACACACCACACACACACACACCACCCCACCCCACCCCCTGCCCCCCTCCACCACCGCCCTGCCCCCACACTACCCCACCCCGCCTAACCCCCTACCCCCACCCTGCCCCACCCCCCACACACGTACACATATACACACACATATATATACACATACACACATAAATATACACACAAATATATATATATAAATGGAAGAGAGAGAGAGAGAGCAGCGTCGAGAGAGAGAGAGAGAGAGAGAGAGGGAGGGAACGGCGGTAGGGAAAAAAGAAGGGGGTAGGTTTTTGGCTGTAAATATTGTCACGGTCGTGTCAAGGTCTTTGACTATGATAACTATTTAAATTATTGTCACAGTCATTGACCGTGACACGACCGTGACAAGTAAATTTGTCAAGAACTGAGTGATGTTCTCTTAGTTAAAGGCTTTAAATGCAATCTATTAATTATATCACAATTTTTTGACTCCAATCACTCAGTTACCTTTTCAAAAAATGACTGCAAAACTATTGATGAAAAAGGTAATTGTATCTTAATAGAAAACAGATACCCAAAAAATTGTTACACACAAACCCCAATTCTGAATCTTGTAATGTTTCCAGATTAGAAGAGTTTGATCTTTGGCACAATAGACTGGGGTTTATGAAATTATATGAACTATTGGAGGCTATTTTGAGGTTAGTGGCACTTTGGATCTTAGGTCATTAATAAACATGACTTAATGAATAAAGAATGCATGTTATAAAATATGGTACTAAATGAATAAGTACAAATGGATGATTTTTGGAAATGTAAAATATGATGTTTTCAAAATGGAAAAGTAATATTTTTCATAAATGTTAATTTATGGATACACACATCTCTAAATCTCTATCATAAGGGAACTTGCGCGCGTTGTGGTAAAGCCCCCTGGCTAATGAATGCAGGGTGGATATAGTCCCTGGGCCATGTGAGCGCTTGTGATTGTATATTTTTCTGCGATCGGTAGGAAATTCCGGGTGTGGTCTTGACTATCTCGCAGTCACATGGTCTCTTCCCGACGTTTCGATAGGATCCCAGGTTGTCTTGGTGATAGGCCCTGGAAGATGATAGCCATTTAGGGGGCGCGCACAGTGGGGAAACCCGGACGGGCGGTCTTAGATTGCGTTATATTATATGATATATAACTATGTTCAATAATGTGGGACATTATTGGTTATTAAAGCATTTTATGATAATAAAATGGCTTTAATTTACATTTCCCGGATGGAAGAAGGGAAATGGGATGTTAAATACATTTTTCGGATACATTTTCCGGATAGAAGAAGGAAAATGGATGATACGAAATGAAAGTAAAGAATTTTTATGATAATAAAGCTTGCTTTAAATTATGTATTTTCCTGGATGGAAGAAAGGAAATAAAAATTTGGGAAAGAAAGTTTTGAAATGAGATTAATTGGTAAACATTTGATAAAATGAATTTACCATATATGTATATTCCTAAAGAAGAATTAGGAATTGTGCCATTAGATGATGGATGGGTTTATTTTTATATTCCTTGAGTAGCTGTAGATGTGACCTCCCACACTTATGCACACACATACATTTATTGATTATTTCATGCTAAGGATCTAATGGACCTCGACGATCAACCTTGCCTAAGTAGTAGTGTATCGGGGCGGTTCCTTGTTTGGATTTCGCTTTGCGAGACACCCCACGCACGAATAGGGCATAGTGTTGAGAATGGGGAGAAGTTAGCCCTTAGTACTTGGGTTAACTAGATCATCATCATGTTATTATGCTCGGTTGCTTCTAGACTGAGAGGTGAGAAATATTACTGTTATATTCAAGAGAATTACGCACTTAACTGTCAGGCATTTTGGCTCGCCGCTTATAGAACCATGATTATCTACTTCGGTGGAGCATTATTTTTGCCATTTCGGGGTAAGAGATGTTTGTAGTGGCGATGCCTAGCCCAGAGGGAGGTTCGACCGCTCATTTATATTACATTGAGGAGGATACCTCTAAGGAGGTTGTGATTCCTTTGGATTTGATCCCAGTTGTCAGGGAGTATTCCAATGTGTTTCAGGAGATACCTGGCCTACCGCCCAGTCGTGAGATAGACTTTGTTATAGATTTATTGCCAGTTACGACACCTATAGCACGCGCACCGTACCGTATGGCTTCAGCAGAGATGCGAGAGCCACGAGATCAGATTGAGCAGCTGTTAGGTCAGGGCTTCATTCATAGGAGTACCTAACCTTGGGGCGCTCCAGTCTTGTTTGTGAAGAAGAGAGACGGTTCACTGAGGTTGTGTGTGGACTACCGGAAATTGAACAAGGTCACGATAAGGAATAAGTATCCATTGCCTCGAATCGATGATCTGTTCGACCAGTTGAGGGGAGCGAATTTCTTTTCGAAGATAGATCTGAGGTCGGGGTACCATCAGCTACGTATTAGGGAGCATGATGTTTCAAAGACTGCATTCTTGACGAGATATGGGCCTTATGAGTTTAGAGTGATGTCGTTTGGCCTCACTAATGCTCCAGCCGTATTCATGGACTTAATGAATCGAGTGTTCAGAGAGTTCTTGGATCAGTTTGTCATTGTCTTCATAGATGACATCCTGATATATTCCCATTCCGAGGAGGAGCATGCCGAGCACTTGAGACAGGTTCTTCAGACTCTGCGAGAGCATCAGTTGTATGCTAAGTACGAGAAGTGTGGATTCTGGTTGCGAGAGGTACAGTTCTTGGGCCATGTTGTTTCTGAGCAAGGGATAGCAGTTGACCCGAGTAAGGTATCAGCAGTGAGGGAGTGGGGATAGCCCACGACACCGACAGAGGTACGTAGTTTCTTGGGGTTAGCCGGATACTATAGGAGATTTATTCGGGGATTCTCCAAGATAGCGGGTCCGTTGATGAATTTGACTCGCAAAGGGGTACCGTATGTTTGGGATGATGCTTGTCAATGAGCTTTCGACGAGCTAAAAGACAAGCTTACTTCAGTACCAGTCCTTGCCTTACCGAAACTGGGTGTGGAGTACCTGGTTTACACTGATGCGTCTTTACGGGGACTTGGAGGAGTAGTCCAGCAGGAGGAGAAGGCTATAGCTTTTGCTTCCCGCAAGCTTAAGCCACATGAGAAGAATTACCCCACCCACGACCTGGAGTTAGCAGCGGTCATCTTTGCATTGAGAATTTGGAGGCACTATCTATTGGGAGAGAAATTCCATTCGTTCACAGACCATAAGTCACTGCAGTACCTGTTCACTCAGCGAGAGCTGAATATGCGTCAGCGCAGGTGGTTAGAGTTTGTGAAAGACTACCAGTTTGATATACAGTATCATCCGGGGAAGGCCAATGTAGTTGCTGATGCGTTGAGCCGTAGACCGGTAAAAGATGTAGCAGACATCTGTAAAGCAAAGTGGAAAGAGCTGGGTCACCGGGACGCAGTAGCCCGTTCTTTCATATCCGTGATGTCAGTCACACCCGAGATTTGTTACGAGGGTGATACAAGCACAGACCACAGACCCGTTTTGCCAGGAGCAGATTGTGCGACTTCTAGCCGAGGGTGCTGAGTCATATTCTGTTAGTTCTGATGGAGGTTTGCGATTTAATGGGATATTAGTGGCTCCAGAAGGAGCGGAGTTACGTCATGAAGTGATGACTCATTCTCACGGGTCCCGATTTGCAGTACATCCGGGAGGTGATAAAATGTACCAGGACATGAGGCGTCAATACTGGTGGAGTGGGATGAAGAAGGACATCGTCGAGTTTGTGTCCAAGTGTTCTACCTGCCCACTGGTGAAGGTGGACCACCAGAAACCGTCAGGATTGCTTCAGCCATTGGAAGTAACCGCGTGGAAGTGGGAGAGTATTTCCATGGACTTCATTACAGGGTTTCCTACATCACAAAGGGGCCACGATTCTATCTGGGTGATTGTAGACCGTTTGACCAAGGTGGCTCATTTTCTACCGGTACGGACAGATTATACCACGGGTCAGTATGCTCAGTTGTTCATCGCTAAGATTGTCAGATTACATGGGGTGCCCCTGAATATTGTGTCAGATAGAGACAAAAAAAAATTGTCACGTTTCTGGGAAAGCTTTCAGAAGGCTATGGGTACTGAGTTGAGGTTGAGTTCAGCTTACCACCCACAGACAGATGGACAGACAGAGCTTACTAATCAGATGTTAGAGGATAGGCTACGCATATGTGTTCTCGATTTTTGGAGGAGGCTGGGAGCCACATCTCCCACTGGTAGAGTTTGCTTATAATAACTCTTATCAGTTTACGATTGGTATGACCCCATTTGAGGCTTTGTATGGCAGTCCTTGTCGTTCTCCAACTTGTTGACTCAAGGTGGGGGACAACAAGTTGTTAGGACCAGAAGTGATTCAGGAGACCTCCGCAAGGATTGAGATAATCAAGAGTCGTATTCGGGTATCCCAGGACAGGCAGAAGAGCTACGCCGATGCGAAACGGTTCTTCCGGGAGTTTAATGTGGGAGATCAAGTGTTATTACGTGTATCTCCTATAAAGGGAGTGATGCGGTTCGGGAAGAAGGGGAAATTGGCCCCGAGGTATGTGGGACCATTTCCCATCATCAAGAGGATTGGTCCGGTTGCATACAAGTTGGGATTTCCAGAACATTTACATCGCATCCACGATGTATTCCACATCTCGTCGTTAAGACGATATCTTCCGGATGATATGGCCTATACTCACATTGCGATAGATGATATAGATTTACAGTCTGATAGCTCTTACGAGGAGAGACCAGTGGCTATTCTAGACTATAGTGAGAGGAGATTGAGGTCGAAAATAGTTCCACTTGTGCGAGTCCAGTGGGGGCATCATAATGTGGAGGAATCCACTTGGGAGCGTGAGGCAGATATACGCGAGAGATATCCAGAGTTGTTTTTACTAGGTATGCCTTATTTTCCGAATTTCGGGACGAAATTCCGTTATTAGGGGGGAAGTATGTAATACCCCGTATTTTTATGCTATATTAATTTGGGGATTTATTAAATTTAATGAGAATGATTATTTAATAAAATATCCAGAAATTAATTATGTTATAATTATTAACGTGACGACAGTTAGTAATTATGGGAAACTTGTTGAATATTACTAATGAGCATAGTAATATACTATATTGGTTATATTGAATGTCATAAGTGAATTAAATGACTATTTCGGAAATTTAAATTGGGACGTGCCCGTGTCACGTCGGGACTAATTTTGTTAAATAAAAAGTGAATATTTTATAAGTTGTTCATATGATCATTTTGAGTGCGCCAACGCGTCCGGAATGGTCGAGATAGTCAGAAAAGTGTACCCGGGGGTTTAGTTTGGGTCTCGGGGTGTTTTTAGGCCTAGTTAGTGACCTGGGAGGGCATTTTAGTCATTTTACTTAAGTGGGCAATTAAACCCACGAATTTAAGCCAACCTATATCAACCATTAGGTCAGCCTCTTAGGGTTAGAACATTCACAAATCAAGTGAAGGCCATTGGAGAAGAGAGGAGAGAGATCCAAGGCAAACCAAGGCCAAAAAGCCACTGGATTTCACCGCCACCACCACCACCGCGTAGATCACGAGACAAGGAACGCAGCCATACCAAAATCATCCGGGAATCTGCATACCAAAATCCCAGGCAAGTGTTTAAACTTGCTATTTTCGTTGATGCAATCTTCATGTTAGCTTAGGAATAAATTGTGATATAAACTATGGAAGAAAACCCCATTTTTGATAGGAGAACCCATGTAGTATTGATGTATATGTAAATTCTGGAAACCCTTGCCATGTAGAGGTAATAATCCACGAAATTTGGTGATCATAATAAAGAAATATTGGAGAAAGATTCATTAAAAATCTGTTTAACAAAACTTTAGGGTTCTTGATAATTAGACATGATTTTAGATTGAAAACCCTTGTTTAATGATAGTTACACGCATGCTTTACGTTATAAACACCTGGTATAATGTTATAATGATGATAGTAGGATTTTTGGGGTGATTAGAATGGAAACACATCGTTTTAGATGAAGAAGTTGGATGAAACCCGTAACTGCATTCTGCAGAAATTTTGCCCAGACCTGCTTGATCGATATATCGAGCCTAGAGCTTCGATCGATCGAAGGTTCGATCGATCGAGCCCCAAGCTTCGATCGATCGACCCCTCCTGGCAGACTACTAATTTCCTCTTTAAATGCGTTAAATTCAAATTGTCGTGATATAATTCTTGGGCACTCTTGATAAGTTGATTTGGGAGACATCGAGGACCAGTAGTGTATATGAATAAATGTTGTAACCTTTATCTTTATCGAAAATAGTATTTATGGGATATTTACTTTAGGTTGGTGGACTTATGAATTTAAAGGGTGAGGTGCGTAAGAGAGTTACGTTGGAACCTAATAAAGACACTTACTGGGATTCAGATTTGTGAGGATGTAGCCCATGAGTGTTAGGAAATAAGTGAGAAAACCCTTCGAGTTAAGGCTAGAGACGAAACCTTATACGTAATCATAATAATGGGAAATTAAGGATAAATGTTGTGACTATGGGTAACGGGAGGAACCTATATTAATATGATGAATGGGTATATTTATATGATTGTGTGTACATATATTATATACATGTGAAAAACGTACCCGCGCTACTTGCTATCCCTGAGGTTACCGCGCTGGGACGATCTTATCCTGTGTTACTTTATGGGGGATATTGATTCGTACCCTAGAAGTTAAAGATCCTAGGTACGGGCTATCAGATTGATAGTCGAACGGTCCTAAGAGACGTGTGGGTATGTACTGACCTCTTGGACTTGGAATCTATGCTTCGCCTCAACGTTGTTTTGTATATGTTAATACAGTTCGAGAGTGATTCCGAACTTGTATTTCCCTTTGTGTGAGCGATACAGGGATTGGATAGCAGAGTATGCCCGCACCATAGTTTAATTGGGGTGATGTTATATATATATATATATTATACGAGTAGTTAATATATATATGAGGTCATAAACTTTAAACTGCCTACTGTAATTTGATGAGTAGAACATGGTTGTTGACTTAAATTATTAAATACTTGTTTTGTGAAAGTATGAGAAGACACTGGGAAACTTTATAATTTAATGAAGCTAAAACGAGAGTAGTGCTACAAATTGAAAGTACCTTTTTAAAACATTGTCATCATCCGATTTTGAAAACTTATGAATAAGTTAAGATAAACTAAATTATTTGGGAAGGTTAGTACGATAGGCGTGCACATTAGAAGAGAGGTGAGAATTTCTCAAGAGAGTGTCGAACTAATATGATTTGCATTGGCCTATATCAATTTAAAAACTTGCTTAACGTATTTTAAAATCAAACACACTTTCGGGCTCTGACCCGTTTCTTTTACTCTCTCTCTCTTTCTTGTATATATATATGTATATTTTCAGGTGCCCAGCCACAGGGGCGTCTTGTTTAGGATCCCTTGAGAAGAACGAGCTGCAGCTTAGGTGGGAGTTGCAGGTCACTTGAGTAGACGGCTTATGTTATTGACTCCACTCCTATTATTCTCATTTATTGGGCACGTGTCGCCATTTCCATCATTTCATTTATTTCCAGTATTGTTCTATGGAATTTATTCTGGATGGATTTGTGGTTTTAGTTCCATTTGTTGACATTCGATTTACGAATATATTATGTTATTTGGTTTATTGTGGTGTGATTCTTTGTTGTAGAAATGTTTTTTTAATTAAAATAAATCTTTTTCTTTAATTAAAATTTGGAAAGTTTGTTATGGAAATTTTTTTGACACTTAGCTTAATTATTTAGGGTGTTAACTTAAAAAAAAATTTATTTTATCGACAGTGATGCTGAGAATGAACCAACTGTTTACCTTGATTTAATTTAATAAAGGAGTGATCGCCCGGTATTTAATTAGGCGGGGTGTCACAACCTACTAGTGTTGAATATGTCCATAATTGAGAAGTGAGACCAAAAATATTCGAAATGGTTAATGATAACAACTAGAGGAGTGTGATAAAGGAATTGGGGGTCAAGAGAATGAGGCCCGGGAAATTTATAACCCGAGAGTGATGGGTTCAGGCTGGACCAGTAGAGTCCTCATTAATAGTAGCATACAATATGTCAGGATTGACGGGGCCCGGGATGTAAACGGGAGTTCAGTAAAGCCATAATTGAGGCCTAGAGAGTTTGGGCCAACGTTTCAATAAAGGGCGTGAAACCCACATGATGGAATAAATTGTCCATGATGAGAGGGGACTACTATAGAATGAAATCTTATGATGTATAACGATTGCAGATGTTCATGGGTCGTGATGGAAACCACGTACCGAGACCCTGTGATTTGGCGAGACTGGTGAGGTTTTGCTTCTTCCTTGTGAGTAAAGGATTAATTCTAGTGACACATGTGTGTCACAACTGATATGTAAATTTGAGACCCTAAAATTTGTGTGTGAGTTGAGTTAAGTGGGGAACTTTAGTTTTAATAGACTTATTACAAACGCATTTCTAGTTGTTAACAGTGCATTTCAATTATGCCCATGAGTGAACCACGTAGGCCCTAAGAATATGTTTTGTTGTTATAATTTACTATGGCATTGAGTCAGATTTAGTAGAGTTTATTATGGTAATGTGTAGTGATTAATTACCATATGGCTAAACGATAGTAAAAATGTAGTGATATGACTGTCGTAAGGATACTCCGGGAGGAGAAATATTTATTTTGTTTGGCGCCACATGAAATAGGGTTGGGCCCAAATATATGAATATATGAAAATTTTCATGGTAATATTGACCTTAGAGAGTATGTTGTCTAGTTATATGTGATTCCAGTGCGTAAGAATTTATTTTACTGAGGAGACTCAAGAAGCATTGTGTTCTTCTTCGAGCAAAGAGATAAAGCTCGTTATATATATATAACGTTGAGTACCTGGGATGGTGAGAGCGCCATGCTTCATGCTATGTTTAGAGACATGAGAGTGGACGATAAAACTCTTATGTCAAGATACAGAGATTGTATAGAGGTACATAGTATGGATTGAGGGCCTTACAGATCTCAATAACTGACTAGGTTAGATAGTAGTGTATCGGGGGGTTCCTAGTCTTGATTTCTGTTTGCGAGACATCCCACACATGAAAATAGCGAACGTCGGGAGTTGGAGAGAAGTTTGGTCAATAGTACATAAATTTTGTATGTTGTTTATTGTACCTACAAAAGAATATAATTTATAGTTGATAATTCTTTTATAAATTAAGGCCAATAGAATCGCCTAGCCTAAGTATCATTATGGAATAGAGCAATGATGCCATTAAAGGATTGAATAAGTTTTAACTAGTGGGGTGGTTGAGTGCACCCCTACTACACCAGCATACCTAGGATGCAAGAAATGAAGTAGGAAAATTACATGTCATTTGTATTATGATGCGTGAGGCATAGGGTGTATGGGATCCCTAGGTGATTGGATCAGGCAGTGGATTTCTATTAGCATGTGAATTTTATAATATGTAGTCAGTTAAGCCGAAACCTATTCACAAAGATTTATCAGAGACTTACATTTTAAGATAAACTGAAATTTATTCAGGAAATACAAAATGTATCAGGACACAAACAACAGTGGTGATGGGTTACGATGTAGGGTAATATTGCAATGATAGTCATGCAGTAGGTCACCTGACTTTTAGAAAAAGGGTGGACAATTGGAAACCAATAGGGGCTTCTTCCACTAGATAATGGGAGAGTAACCCTAAGGATCTTCTCATGTATCTGAGATGGTGAGATTATAGGTACTAAAATGCAATTGAGGACGGCCTAATACCCATAGAGGGATGGGCAGGACAAGCGGTCTAATCGAATCCGGAGAGAAATCTTATGTGGACCCTTAGATCTTAGGGGAGGACGAGAGTAGTAAATTCCACTAGTAGTGTTTGTGTCCAAATAATTTCTATAAGTTCACGTTCGGGCAGAGTGCCAGTAGAAGTATGGCACGGTAAACTTTGTTGTTGTCGTACTTGATAGTTAAAGGTGGGGGACGAGTTATGATTACAAATGTCGAAGCAGAATTGATATTATCGTATATATTTTGTGCGAAATATATATTGCACAACCAATTTACTTATATTAACGACACGATATGAAGTCGTATGTATCTGAAAAGAGGATAAATATACTAAGGTGCAAATAGTAGAAGGCTAGATAGTGAATATCTAAAATAATGTTTAAGTAGTGAAACTTAAACGAAAAGTCTTAGGCAAGAGCGTATATGACAGGGTAACCTGGAGTTTAAAACAAACACATGTGAAGTGTTCATTATTAAGGGTACTCAATAGCGAACTATATGGGTCAGACGGAATAGCTTACTTGGGAGCGCAAGGATTCGATGCGCAATATTTTTACAGCATTGCCTGTACCTATACTTTTTTCTAAATTTTGGGATGAAATTCCGTTGTAAGGGGGAAGTATGTAACACCCGGTATTTTTAATGATTTAAATAATTGTGTGATTAATTATTTTTATTTGATATTTTGAACTAAAATATGAGAATTTAATTATTAATTAATCTGAATTAAAATAATTATTAACTAGTGTGCCAAATGTTAATACTTATTGTTGAGAATTATTGAATATTAATGTGTGATATGTAATATGGAATTATGATGTTTGATAAAATGTCGGAAGTGAGAAATATGAGAGTTTGGTAATTTAAGTCTGACGCGTGTGTGAGTCGTGTCGAGACTAATTAATTGGGATAAAAAGATAAATTATTTTTGTTAAATTGTATGGTCATTTCGAGTGCGCCTTTGAGTCCGGGAGGGCCGAGATAGTAAAAAAAGTATAACCGAGTGTTTAGTTTGGGTCCCGGGGAAATTTTAGGCCTAACCGGCGTCCCGAGAGGGCATTATGGTAAATTATATTTTTGGGTTTAATTAATGGACAAAAATTGGGAGTTATTTTACCAGCCAAGAAAATTCCCTTAGGATTGAAAGATATAGAAAGTAAAGAACGGCCATAGAGGGTGTAAGGGAGAACCAATTTCCAAGAGGGAAGGCCAAATTATCACCACCTTGCACAACTACCACCACAAACGCGTAGATCGGGAATAGAGGAACGCGTCTATACCAACATCACCAAAATATTCAGACCTTTGATTTAAGGAAAGTGTTTATTAGTTGCTTTCTTTTAGCAATAATTATACTCATGTTAGATTAGGTGAAATTAATCATGATCTACACGTTAATTGGGTGAAAATTGGAGTTTAAATGATGATTAGAGGCTGGACTAAATAGTTGTTGATATTCCTTCATGTATTTAGAGGATAAACTACGAAATTGAATCATATATTGATGAATGAATCTGGGTTGATTAAGTTCTTGAATTGAAATTATGGAAACTAGTGTTCATGTGAATTAATTTGGAGATTTTATATAATTATGATGATTGATGACGAATTAATGATCTTAGGATGTTAGGAATGTTGTATAACCTACTATGGGTTGACTGGGATTAATGATGAGGTGTTGGGTGATGAATCTGAGAGGTCTTTAGGATAAAAAAATGGTGAAAAACACTGAAAATCTGGGCAGGAAGACGAAACAGCGCATCTCGCGCGATGTCACGCATAGACGTTCGAGCGAGACTTGTATGTCGTGCTAAGTCGCTCGAATGACATGTGGCAATTGTTTGAGCGACGTAGTGAGTTTTTGGGTTTTTTCTTAGAGTCCAGCTTTCAGGTTACCGGTTTATTGGAGTGAGAGAAACTGCCTGATGATAAACTTAAACAAGACAGAATTTTGGGAAAAGTATGTGAGAATTAATACTTTAATTATTTCGGTATAGAGAGAATGTACCTTGGATATTAAGAGAGAAATAGTAATCTAAATATTTATATTATATGTAGTGTTGAGATTAAAATACCTATGAGAAGTATATATGTAGGTTAGGGAAATACCTATAAATTTTAATAGGACGTGTGTATGCCAATTATGTGATATTATTGCTAAGAGCACTAATTGGTGATAACCCGGGGTGAAAGAATCTTGTAATTAAGCTCACTAATAGGTTATAACTCGGGGGTGCAGAAACTCTATTGTTAAGTGTACAAATGGGTGATAACCCGGGGGTACAAGGATATTATTGTTAGGTGTAATAATGGGTGATAACCTAGGGGTACAAGGATATTATTGTTAGGTGTACTAATCGGTGATAACTCGTGGGTACAAGGATGATTATTATTAGTCACACTAATGGGTGATAACCCGGGTGTACAAGGATGATTATTGTTAGGAGAACTAATGGGTGAAAACCAGGGGGTGCTGGATTATTATTGATAGGTGCATTAATGGGTGCTAACCCGGGGATGCAAGATTCTCCTGATAGGAGCACTAATGGGTGATAACTCGTGGGTGCTGGATTATTATGGATAGGTACATTAATGGGTGCTAACCCGGGGATGTAGGATTTTCTTGATAGTTGCACTAATGGGTCTTAGCCCGGGGGTGAAAGATTAGTATATATATAGGAACTTGTGAATATTTTTACCGTGTGAAATTAGTAGACTTGGTAATAATAATAATAATCATTACATTATATATACAATAATCCTGCACCCTTAGGTTAAGACCATTTGGCACAATGTAATGATTATTATTATTACCAAGTCTAATAATTTCATACGGTAGAAATATTCACAAGTTCATATATATATATATATATATATAAGTGTACTTGGGGAACTTCCTACTCAGTGAAACTAGTAGAGAAAAAGGAAATGAGATATAAAATAATCTTAGTGGATAAAAGATTAACCATTCGAACGGTGTATAATGAAACTTAGTATGTGAGATAAACTATTTGAATAGCATGTTGTTTGTGTGATACGTGAATACTACTAGTGATCATAGTTATTATTAGTATGGTTTCTGACTAGTTAGACTGGGTGGTATAACTAGGGGGAGATTAGATGTACGTTAGGCATGAACAATAGATGAGAGGTGAGAAACTCATGTGAGATTTCGATAACTAACATGCGTATAAGACTTGTTTTAAGACCAATTTTAAATACTTGCTAAATCATTTTTAAACCTTGGGCTTTGACTCATTTCTTATATCTCTTCTCGCTTTTGCTATATGCACACACACACACACGCACACACACACACACACACACATATATATATATATATATATATATATATATATATATATATATATATATATATATATATATATATATATATATATATATATATATATATATATATCAGGTCCTCAGCCACAGGGGTACCAAAATTAGAGATTGGAGTGTCAGACGTGCTGCATCTGTTGTGGAAGCTTTAGGTCCACTACACCAAAACAAGCATTTAGTAACAGACTAATTTTTTTATTACTAACAGCATTTTACTGTTACTAATTCTAACAATAATTTTTCGTTACTAATTTAGTTAAGTGTTACTAATTTAAGTTTACAAATTAAAAAAAGGTTAAATGGTGAAAAAATTATTTTAACACTTTTCCAAAAAAAAAGAGAAAGAGAAGCCCGTATATGCTTTTCTCTTTACTCATTTCCCCCTCCATTTTCCCTCCCCCAAAGACCTAATTTCACACCCCTCCCACCATTCTTCTTCTCAATCCTCACTCCAAACAAAAGGTAACCATAATCTTTTGTTCTTCAACTCAGTTCATCTTCTTTTAACTTTATTTATATCCCTCATAAATAAATTTCGCCGGTCAATAACTGGTAACCCTGATCTCTCTTTCTGAAGAAATGACGGAAAAAACAAAGCTTCATATTACAACAAAAGATGATGAATGAATAAATAAGCTAAGCTTCATATTCATCTCCTCACCAAGACAAATGTATGATAGTAATTTTTATGTTTTTTTGTTCATGTACGTATTCAATCTTTATTTTTTTTCAAGATCTCTGTTTTTTTTAGATCTCAGTTTTTTATTTTTAATTGACACCTAATTGATTGATTCTAATTCATATTAATCTCTGTTTTTTCTTTAGAACCATATGTTCTAAAGTTTACTAGGTTGATATGTGCCTTGCTTTAGGTTCATTCTATATGTGAATCATGGATATAGTCTCATTAATAAAACCTTTGCATACTACATGTTTGTGAAATGGCCTAGCCTAAACTACTCCAACTTTTGAGTTTGTTGAACTGATAAGTCATCATTAAAATTTGTCCCTATTATTGCAGTTCCATATCACTCCTCTTTAATAGTGGCGATTATGGCCTAAGGAGATCCCATGAGGCGAGGCTGGAGTCGAGTGTTTATTGGGTCCACAGGAGTTTTCTTTTGATAAGGACAAGATAAAAAGGACAAAGGTGCATGATGTGATAATTTTATGTTATATGAATCATATTACATCAGTATATTCTCATTATAATTTCAACAAATCATTCAATTTAAATTTTTTTATTTTTTGTTCATGTGGTTGATTTCCAGGGAGGTGTAAAGAAGGTTGTCACTATTTGTTTTATGTTATATCATACAATTTTTTTAATGAAGTGAAGGGTTTGGTGTCCCATTGTTGAGAGGCTCAATTATAAGAGGTTTACTGAGTTAATACATGTAATAAGGAAAATAGCTACACTTGGTAGTTTCCCTACATTTGGAGTTTGTCTTAAGCAACCACTGGATATGCAGCCATATCTATGTTGTGTCATTGATTATTTAATATATATTAGATTCTAATGATATGGTCTTTCCTTATCTACTATTGATATGCTTTTTGTATAAGTCTTTTCACTCTTTTTATGAATCTAACGTTTTGTCAGATATTTGTTTGTTAGTTGGCCTTTTCTATGGATTTTTATGGATACATATTAGGTGTAAGTAAAAAATATTTACTCAGATTACTCTATCCTATGTCAAATTTCTTTTAAAAAACCTTACTTTTTGTATATTTTTTTATACAGGATTTCTTTTGTTTGTTGTGGGAACAAGAGTCATAGGTTGGGGTTAACCGATTGTTTTAGATATGTTATGTGAAGGTGATCCAAAACAAACACTGGTAAGTAATTTTTTTCTTGTTGGCCCCTACACATGAGTCTTCTTTTTCACTCTTATGTTTTCTGGTGAAGGTTTTGTATGCTCTCAACACCAAGGCTTCAATTGTTGAGCATGGGTGTGTTTTTTGTATGCTCTTTTGGTGTATTCCAAGTTTATGGATGGCACTCCCTTAGTAGGTTCTCTTTTTTTTTACCGAATTGAATTGAGTTGAGATAGATACATGAGTTCACTAAACTATGGATAATTTGTTTGTGAGCTGGACTAACCAAGCTTGGCCTAATTGTAATGCTATCAGGGGTTATAGAAATACTGTATTTTAGACACTACTATGTATCTGTAATGGATTGCATTATTAGTTCATGTATTATGATGATTTAAGTACCCATAGACAAAGGGGAAGCATTGGCACCTCTGTCGATTTGTCCTCTGATATATTTTGCCTTGGTATATTTGAAGTGGTGTAACATAATTTTCTAGCATTTATATATTATTATTGCCAACATTTTTTTTATTGGAATCACTATGCATATATCACACACTCGACGCACACATGATCATGTCAATTATTAGTTCTATTGCGTAGTTGCTATTTGAATTCAAACCAACTTTTATTTTGTTGATTATTAGTTCTATTGGGTAAATGTTAAGTTTGTTGAGTTTTTCGTTCTAATTAAATTGTTGTATGAAGCTTTGATGTTTTTGTTGAATGATGATGAATACAAATTGTGGTATTATCACTATATTCGTACCCTTCAGCATAATAGTACTTAAAAGAGTCGCTTGTGATAAATTGTCACATATATATACATATTGATATGTATCATATGTTTTAAGGTTTCATATTGTGTTTGTCGCATGTACGGCTAGTATTAGAATTTCAATGTTTTTGTATTTGGTTACTTATCTTTTCTTTTCTAGGTACATAAAAAATTGCAAGATACAGTGGCGCAACTAGAAGCAATACGTGATGAAATTCGAACAGTCTCTTTTATGCATCTTTGTCCAATAACTCAGAGACTAATGGACAATGTCGAACAGACATCCGGGTAACTTAAAGTTTTCTTCTTGATTGATTCTTTTAGATTAGTGATTAATTAAAGATGATCATGAACAACATAACAATATATCATTCTATATTTTTTTAATCATGCCCTTCAGTAATGTTCCTATATTGGTTCTAGTGCAACATAATGAGCGATGTCGCTTT
The DNA here is from genome assembly GCA_949130495.1 of Sambucus nigra. Classification (NCBI taxonomy): domain Eukaryota; kingdom Viridiplantae; phylum Streptophyta; class Magnoliopsida; order Dipsacales; family Adoxaceae; genus Sambucus; species Sambucus nigra. The sequence continues at coordinate 9,313,032 of OX422218.1, read as the reverse complement.
TGGTATATGGCACATAGACAATTCACATTAGCAATGATTGTTTCTTTCATTTTGAAAATTTTCATTTATCACAGAATGTGGGAATTCTCTATTGGTTTATACATGATTAATATTTGGCCGAATTCTTTGTTTATTACTTCAACTTATGGTGTCGTGAAATTTGCCTCTACAACATTGTTTGGTCCCCTCATAGGACAATGGGTGGATAAGTTGACATATGTGAAGGTTCACTCTCGAGTATTATATCTTGTGTCTTGTGTTATAAATATGTCCATTTTCATTCTTAGTTATGAGTTAAGAAAATTTGATTCGCTAAGAACCAATCTATCTCTTAACATTTTGAGTTTATGTTTATTGTTCTCTTTATTTATGAAAATATGTGCATCTCTTACTCATATTTACATGTGTGAATTACATTTCTACAATGGACTATACTACAATTTTGGGTATTAATCTTTACATTTTGAGTTTTTTCATAAATAGAATTTTAGGTTTTATAATTTGTATTATATATACCAAGGTATCACACATGTTCGTTATGATACTAATTTGTGGAGTTTAAGTATTAGAGAATGGGTGAATACATCACTATAGTAGATGAATGTAAGAATAAATTTCAGAAATTATAGATTGTCGTCCTTGTATGTTTTCACAAATTTCAGAAATTATAGACATCACTAGGTTCTTGGTTTGTTGGTCTTGATGTTGAGCATATTGATGATAGAGGTCTCTGCTTTGGGACACCCCCTAGTAAGAAGATTGCCTCTTTTTAAAAAAAAAAATAATTCATTTTAAACATTTTATATTGAGTGTGACCCATTTAGTTTTTTACTTGACATATTATTACATTTGATTTGGAAAATAAATTGTGAGTGCAAGCATCAAGCAGGGAATCCTTGTGCTGCATCATTTGATCGGAGCTGAATCAGTATATGCAAATAGGTGTAGAGAATGGAGGAGGTTCACCAGAAGTTGTGGGGAGGGTGACTTCACCCGTCGACTTTACCCGCCCTATTTTTATTGCTGTAGCATTCTACTTATGTTCAAAGATACATAAGGTATCAAAATTACGTTTCTTTCTATTCATAACTTACGTTAGGTCACGTGTTAAAATTATATCCATTTGTTTATTGTATTGATAGCTTTTTTACAGCTTAAAGTTGACAAGACTATGTTAATTGAACTCTGACACATCAGAAGATGAATTTTCTAGTGTAATACACGTTGTGATGTTGTTGTATAACGGGTTAATTTTGTCGGTTATGTTAAAATTATTGATTTCTAATTGCAATTTGGAAATAAATTTACGGGTGTCTACTTTCATGAAGGACCTTTACCATGATGTGATTGGGATATCAAAGGAAAAGAAAGAGCAAAAGGAGGTGAAAGGAAACTGAGGTAACATTTAAAACATACTTGTTTGGTTTAATTCTTTCCTATGTCATTTGCTAACATTTTTGCTTCACATTTATTCTTTCAATAATATGTGGTTTCTTCTTTTATAAATTGACTCAATAGGAAATTCCACAGACAATCTTGTTCGATAAGAAGACTGGAAGCAATATAATTCAGTGGCCAATTGAGGAGATTGAGAATTTGAGATCAGACAAGAATGAAGTCGACAAGGTGGATGAGGAATTCGGGTTAGTCATGCCATTAGAGGTTGGATCAGCTGCTCAGGTATGTGTTATGTTTCTAAATTGTATTACCTATTGTGCAGTAATATATATTAAAATATTAGGGACTGACGTGAGAATGTAACAATTAGATATCACAACTAAGTTTGAAATTAATAAGAAGTCCCTTGAGATAGTAAATGGAGGGAGCGTGATATATAATTGTACCCCAAATGGAGGAGATGTTGAATGTGGTTCATTGGGGTACTTTCTAACTGAATTTGTCAATTCACAACAACAATATGCAATAGAAAACAAATATTTGAAAATATTGACTATTTACAAAGGCGAGGTCCTATGGCTGCTTCACTAGAGTTCTTATTAAAGTCGATCTTTTAACTCAGCCACCCGAGCGTGTTTTGGTTGAAGGAGGAGATGGGTATTTTTTTGATAATATTGAGTAGGAATTTCTTCCTATGTTTTGTACCTTTTACAAATCAGTGGTACATTCTCTTAATAAGTGCAGGAATTTTCAAAAAAATATTGTTGGGCCAATGTCAAAATCTTAAAAACCTATTGCTACAACCAAGAATGAGCATGCTCTTGATATGGATGCACCCCTCCATGACCGATTGGGTGAAGAAGATGGTGTGCTAATTAATGAATTTGCCTCAGTAAATAAGAGAATTAATGTACTACTTCTTGGTGATCACACTGGAGACATGGGAATGTCTGATGGTGTGAACTTTGAAACGCGGATTCCTGTTGGTTTTCTGAATGACAACATTGAGAATTCTCTTGACAGCTATAGCAAAGCCTTTGATATTTTGTACCTGAAGGATGCACCCATGTGGGGAGTGGTCAAGCTTGTCTCACAACTCTGTTCAACTACAAGTGATTAAACTAACTGCCAATGCCATATCAGAAATTTTGCTGGATGAAGTTTCCATGTCTAGTCGAACTACTCACATCCACGACTTATGCATGAGATGTCTAAATATTATTATAAAAATATCATTGCTTTATGACTGTAACAGCAATATATGTTTAAAATTTCTCTCGTCCTTATTAGATCTTACAGTCCCCATTTTGATAATCTTAATGGCGTAAGACCCGACTAATTTGTACACATATTCAACCACCCATTAAAATTCAATTTGTGCCGTTGACCCAGGCTATTTTTGTGCCCCAAATGACTATAATGTAGGTTGTTCAATGTGTGAACTTTTGTACACAACTGTTTTGATCTTTTGGCTGACGGCGCTATCTACTCTGATTTACGCCTGGACATCACACCTAATTTAGGTACTAGATTTGTTGTACTTGTTTGGTGCTTGTTGATTCAGCAGACCTAGGATGCCACTGTCATAAGTTGGCATGTCCTTACTCTTTTTATCCTGAGTAAGTATATTACCAAAAAATTGGAGTACATACATTATGTCCAAAATTTTTGTTGATAAATTTTCTTGGATTTGTTTGTGTGCATTTACAAAGCATCATGGCTACTACTGCCTTTCCGACAGGTTTATGATGAGTTTGTGTTGGGGTAAGAGTTTCATTCTTCTAGGTTGTTTATCACCTTATTAACATTTTATTTGTGTGTCATTTTTGGAACGAAGATAAAAGTATTTATGTTACGGACAACCATAGTTCTTGATGTTTTACGGTTTATTTTAGTTTTCACCTATTGAAAAAATACCAAACAAATATTAATTTGTATGTTATTGTCTTTACGTATTCACTTTGTTGGAATGGGCTCGTATGTTCTGTTCTGCAGCTTCTGCCATATCTCTTTGACAAAGTCGTTTCATGAGATGAATTCAAATTCTGAATTTTATATGAAATTGAGGGGGGTAACATTTGTTTCTCTTTCAAGATTGGATAGTAATAAGTATGATCTCATAGTTTTTCGCTAGAAACTTAGTACAACTTGTGCCTATATTTCAATATTGGATAGTAATAAGATTGGGCAGTGTTTGGATGTCATTATGATAGAATCTTAGTACAACTTGTGCCTATCTTTCACTTATTTTTTCTTTCTCCCTCTGGAGCATGATTAGCCTACTTGATTATATTAGTATCGAGCTAATATTTTCCTTGTGGCACATAAAGAATATATTTAAGTTGCTAACATGGTTAGTATTTGTAATGCAGGTGTTACAACAATTGTAGGAGGGATAAGGGGTGGATGGGGTCACGTAGATGGGCCGAGCGAAGATGCAATTTTTTTAAGTGATTTTGATGTGATTTACAGTGGAAGTAGTTGCTCACTACTTTTAGAGACAGAGGAAACCAAGACTGGAATACATACACGGTCAGTAAATATGTTACTTAATGGTTAATGATAATGAGAAGTCTGATTATGAGAATTCAAATGATCTTTTGTGTTTATCTTCTTCTTTTGAGTTTATCTTCTTTTGAAGACTATTAATATTATACACTATAATATTATTACGTAAGTAATATCATGAGTATTGCAATAAATAGGGAAATGGGCACAACTTTAACAACTAGTTTATATGTGAAATTTCCTACTTTAAAGTGATGATGTGAAAGTGCGATATTATAAGTTCACATACTAGTGCAATTAATTTTACTGGTCGATAATTTTTTATACTAAATTAATTTTGTATGACTAAATGTTGATATTATAACTAATATGATAATTTTGTTTTGTTTGACAGAATGTCATTTTTGGATCCTCGTCAAGTTTTCAGCATTGCGGGTTGCGGCGTTGATGGCGATGATAATAGAATGAAAGTTGATAATCAATAACGACGGACTTCTTTTTTATATTTTATTTAATTGGTTATAATATAAAATATCTCATTTGGGGATGATTGTATTATGATGTTATATTGGATGCTTTTATTAAAATAATGTAACTTTCAGGGAGATTGTATTATGATGTTTCATTTGTTTGGTTTAAGTTTCTATTGTAAATAAAGAGTGGAGGCTTATATAAATGTAAATGTTGAATATAATACCCTTGTTTTTGTAGACTATTTTTGTATATGTTCTTAGGATTTAAATAGCGTGGTAAGAATAATCAGGATATTGGGTCTCGATTTTTTTTAAAAATATGTATTAATATGACTAACAGAATTTGACCGTCACTATTAGTAACATAATTTTACCATTACTAATTCTGAATTTTACCGTTACTAATAGCAAGATAATTTTCCGTTACTAATTCTGAATTTTACCGTTACTAATACCAACAGAATTTTCTGCTACTAATTCTGAATTTTACCGTTACTATTAGTAACAGAATTTTTCGTTACTAATTATGAATTTTACCGTTACTATTAGTAACAGAATTTTCCGTTACTAGCTTTGTGCCCCACGCCTTTTTTCTAATGGAAAAATTGTGTTACTAATATTTTTAGTAACGGTAAAATAGTGTTACTAATGGTGTGTTTTGGTGTAGTGGTCCTTGCAGTAGACGCATCTATCTTTTCCATTCAGTTTCATCTAGACTTCTTATCTAGGGCATTTGTCGCCCACTTCTGGTTCCTTCAACAGAGATATTGTATTCAGTTTAGTTTATGGTTTGGAGTTTTAACTACGAGTTTTACTCTGTCTTATTTATTTCAGTATTTGATTCATGTTAAGTATTGATTATACTCCTATGTGTGGTGAATGGTTTATATTTTCAGACTGAATGAAAATGGATTTACTTGGTTTTACAAATTGGAAATGTTTTGACACCTAGCTTAATTTTATATTAGGTGATTAATATTGTTTAATTATTTTCGACAGTGATGCTATGAATGATACAACTATATATCCTGTTTTAAATTGGTATAGGACTGATCACCATATTTAATTAGGCGGGGTGTCACATAGCACTTTAGAGGGAATCGTCCGAAGAGGGTATACTCGGAGGGATGGATTTACATATGATATATGTGTGGATGTTTTAGTAAAGGTACGTACATAATGGTAGTAAATATTATATGCAGGTAATAATATAGTGTGTGATGTATTTACTTTATATAACTTGTGTCACAGTTATATGATATTATTTAAAAGAAATTAATTAAGTTAATTGTGAGATAACTTATAACCCATGGATAATAGTACTCGGTTTAGAGTAGAAAGGCAAGCTAGGATTACTAGGGCTAGTTGGATAAGGTAGTACAACTAGGTGTGGATTAAGGTAATCGTTAGTTGTGAACATTAGTGGAGGGGTGAGTATGTCTTCAAGAGAGTGCAACAATAACTGAAATATGAAGTGCATTCATATATTTTTAATTACTTCAGTTAATTCACTTGCTAAATATTTTCAAAATTTTTTAGGTTCTGACCCTGGCTATAAAATTATTTTCAAAATGTTTTAGGTGTCCAGCCATAGGAATGCCAGGATTGATAATCTATTCCAGGGATGCGGAGCTGCGGTACATGTGGATGCTAGCAGGAGTTTGGTTTAGACGCATCTTTCATTCCTTCCTAGAGTAGGAATCAATTATCAGTTTCAGTTTTACTTAGGGCTTGTCTCCCAGAGTTTCTGTACAGTTCTCAGATTTATTTATTAACGTGTTGAATATTTGCATTGGACTATATACTTTGGTGACCGATGGTTTATTCGGCATGTAGTTTATTATTTATTCAGTTGATTTAATTCAGTCCAAGTGTATGACTCATATTATCTTTCCACATGTTATTGATTGTTTAATTAAAAAGATAAAATTTGGCACCAGCTTTTTGGAATACTAGGTGATTAGTAAGTTTTAAAAAGGTTTTCGAAGGCGATGATAAGGATGAATCAGCTGGGATTCCTATTTTAATTTGGTATAGGACTTATCACTTCGTATTTTATTAGGCGAGGTGTCACAGATGGTATCAGATCATCATGTTCAATTGTGCTTAGGATCTGTTCGGCTTTTCACATTTCAACTTAGCGTTCTTTGATGTAGAACCCTATCATAGGATTATTGCATTCTCATATGTATGTGAATTTACGTTCTTCTGCCAATTACTTTATATTTGAAGGTGTAATCATACGATTCGATTCTCATTTCAGATGCCGCCCAGGAGAGAGAGAGAGAGAGAGCAGCTAGGGCAGTAAGGGGAGGTGAGACTAGAGAGGCTCATCAGGAGCAAGAGTTACCACAGTATTTTCCAGAGATGATTTCGGATGCAGAAGTAACTGAATTAGTGGCACAGGCAGTTCAATCGATGATGATCGTAATGGCAAGGTACTTTCCACAAGATCAACCACATGCATTAATTGTACCGAATGTTCAGGACCACTCGGGGCCGTCGAGGTGGCAGTAAGTACGAGAGGTTTTTCAAAAAGGGCATCCGCGAGAGATTCGAGGGGGTTCAGATGTGGTGCTAACGTGTCAGCGGAAGAGAGATATCCAGCGTGACCTACGCATGGTAGATTGTAATGAGGTCCGGAAGAAAATGCTAGCCACTTTTAGGTTAGTGGGAGTAGCGCTTCAGTGGTGGGAGTCGATCACCAAAGCTGAGGAAAGGGATACATTAACTATTGTAGAGTTTTGGGTTTGGTTCGACCGCCAGTATTTCCTGCCAGCAGTCAAGGCTAAACTGAGTAGAAAATTCAGATAGGTGACTAAGGGGGACTGTTCAGTAGCCGATTACGAGGAAGAATTCACTCATTTGGAAAAAAATTTACCGGATGAGGTACGCGATAAAGAAAGAAAGAAGTCAAAGTTCATGGATGGGTTACTCTGGAGGATCAGACAACATTTGATTGGTAATCCCACATTAGTAGCTTATACGAACATCGTAAATATACCATTCCTGCACTGCAAGGAATATCGCTTCCACATGAGAGGAAGAAAGAAGGGAGTGGAACCCAGTCAGTCGGATAAAGCAAGAGGGAATAATACATGTGGGGTATCCTAGCAGCAGATAAGGGGACATCAGCGGCAGGATTTCTGGTAGGGGAGTCAAGCCAAGTGAATTAGGTCTAGAGTCTATCGACGGGATGGCCAGGACTTCCGACAGGGCCAGCAAGGAAGGGATCAGTGTCAGGGTGAGTTTATTAGTAGGTGTTTCATTTGTGGGGAAGTCGTACACGTGACAAGAGATTGTCTTAAGCGAGGCAGGGGTTAACTACAGGACGAGGTTCTGAATGTACAACCACTACAACAAGTCATGGGTGTGTTTAGGCAGGGGGAAGCTGCTGAAGAACCCAAGGATAATCCGTTGCAGCTAGAGTATGGAGGTAATTATCTTTTATCCTATGGGCATGGGATATGTTTTGGGTGAGAGTGAGGGTGTTACAATATAAAATTATTTTTACTAGAATTCGCGAGTGAGTCGGATTTAGTGGGTATGCTGGCTATAGCAGCCATAATATCTAGATAAAATGTTTTCGTGGGTTAGCAGAGTCCTTTGGCGTTAACCACGAGAGAGTGGAGGTGTACACTGAGAGAAGGTTTGAATAATGCGAGGGGTCACTGCTTTTGAGAATTATGGGAGTAGGGTTGACGATTTTCTCAAATATCGACTGGATAGCGATGAATTTGAACTATTGTGGATAGTGGGGGTAAGTTTGGTGTTCGCGACACGAGGAGATGAATTTTACTAAGTATCACCTGAGAGGGCATCTAGACTATATATATGTGTGTGTATATGTTGTATTGCATGGTGAGATAGACACATAATGAGGTCTTGTGTTCTCATATTTTATCCCGATAAGTAGGGGTGTTTACTGAAGTGAATTAGGATGGTTTGATTTAGTTTCGAGCATAGAGATAGCTCGGGGTTTACTTTGTGCAAGAACTAGTAATAGTAAGGGCCTGGTATTTTATGTTGTCTTTTGTATAATAAGGGTAGGCGTGTATGATTTTGTGTTAAGAGACAAGTATTTGGGGGTACGTAATATGGACTGAGGGTCTAACGGATCTCAACGACCGACAATGTTAGGTAGTAGTATATCAGGGGGTTCCTTGTTTGGATTTCGATTTGCGAGACGTCCCCCGCATGAAACTTAGCGCAACGTTGGAAGTTGGGGGATGTTTGGTCATTAGTACATGGGTTGGGTACCCCAACCATTATATATATATATATATATATATATATATGTGTGTGTGTGTGTGTGTGTGTTATAACTATGGGTTGGAAGTTATATTATGGGTGATGGCTAGCACAGTCGGGTAACTTTCGTGTGGTAAAGAACGGGGATAGGGTGTATGGGCCCCCGGGTTAATTAAGGCAACTTTTGTGAGATCAAGCATGGGTACAAGGTGTATGAGCGCCCTGGTTAATTAAAATGCATATTTGTGTAATTTATAGCTAGAAGTGGGAGAGATATATATAGCGAGCTTAGAGGCACGTGACTAGAGAGTGATATTTGAAGCTTGGACCACTAGGCTTATCTTAATTTCGAGGACGAAATTCCTTTGTAAGGGGGGGAGTATGTAACACCCCGTAATTTTGAGGATTTAATATTTAATTATTTTTGGTAGATATAAAAATATTTAAATTGAAGAAACTTAAATTTTTGATTTGGAGAATTTATTTGAGTGGGAAGAATTATTTATAATTGGCAACTTTAAGTTAAATTGTTCGAATTAATGTGAGTCGCATTTTGATATCAAAATTTTGAAATGTTATAAAGTATTTCAGATGACAATTCTGGGTGCGCGGTTGAGTCCGGATGGGTCGAGATAGTTAGAAAAGAGTACGCGGGGGTAGTAATCGGGTCTCGGGGCATTTTTGGGCATAGCTGGGCCCACACAGGGTGATTCGGGCCATTTTAATTAGGCCCATGTGGCCAAAAATGGGATTAAGGGTTTTTAACATAATTGAGGGACTTATTGAACGAAAGTTAACAATTCTAAACCTTGGGTTTGAGAGAGACACAGAGGAATCAAATCTAGAAGAAAATTGGGAACCTTTTTGGAGACAAATTAAGGGACAAATTAAGTGTTCATCATCAAACCAATTTCTACACCAACAGATCAAACTCTATGAACAATCAGAGGCAAGTGGTTAACTATCGTGATTTATTAAATTGTGATAATCAATTCAATTCATAGTATGTGGATCAAAAATCTATTTTGGTTATGGGTTAAATAACTAAAAAGTGGTTTTCTGGATATAGGATTGATTGAATCAATTGTAGGATTCTAAGTAGTAATCATAGATGACAAATTTCGAATTAGTGGGATAAATTCATATCTCCGTAGGATAAACCTGGGTGAGACCCATTTTTGGAAAAGTTTGGGATTTTGATGAATTGATGAATGATTTACGTCTTTTAGGAAGTTTAGAATATATTTCTATGTAAATTAAATGTTGGTTGTGATTGGGTAAGGGTTTGGGATGAAAATAAAAGCTTAAGGTTTCATCCATGGCCGAACAGAACGTTGGAGAAGACGATGACCTCGTCGATCGATCGATCGACCCAGGTGGATCAATCGATCGATGATCCAAATTTTTTTGCAGTGACGCTAGTTTTTAATTACATGGGAGATATTTATTGAAAAAGGGTCGTGGGATGATTTAAATGATGAAAATTAAATAGGCGCATGACTCTTGTTACTTTTAGGTAATTGTAATCGGGTTTTGAGAGAAGGTAATGAGGGTCAAGTTATCAATAAATTTTGGGAAATATTAAGATATGGGCCAAGTGAACGATTCCGAGTATGTTGGTTGAGGGACACGAGGAAATAAATAAATTAATGTGTAAATTAGAGTCAAATCATAGACTCGGGCAAATATTAAATTAATTAATGCGTAAAGTATTTATATTTGTGTCGGACTATAGACTCGGGGGAAATATTATATTAATTGATGTGTGAATTAAATAAATTAGAGTTGCACCATATACTTGGGAAGATGATAAATTATTAAGTGAGAAAATTAATTAAGTTGAGTCAGGACAGAGACTCGGGAAATTTTAGGCTAGTGTTACAAGTTTTTGAGTACATGGTAAAGTCAGGGTTTATATTATATATATACGGTGTGGTTATATTATATATATATATATATATATATATATATACATATATATATATATATATATATATATATATATATATATATATGTGTGTGTGCGTGTGTGTGTGTGTGTGTGTTTGATTGTGTGTGTGTGTGTGTGTGTTATTAAATATTAGTGACTAGATATTTCTTTAATTTATATACTCTAGGGATATCAAGTGAGGTTGCGCGATGTGGGTGAATCCCCTAGCTTGAGGAGTAGGGTGAGTATATCCCCAGGTCATAGCATCTGGTATATGGGTGAGGGGTTTATCTCACTTTCAGGGAAGGAATATGACCGCCTCCACTACGTTTATATTTTGGGCCAGGTTGGTGACGGATTCAAACTTGGGGAACTAGGTTATGTGAGCACACCTAGTGAAATAGCACTTTAGAGGGAATCATCCGGAGAGGGTATACTCGGAGGGATTGATATAGATATGATATATGTGTGGATATTGTAGTAAAGGTACATATATAATGGTAGTAAATATTATATGCGGGTAATAATACAGTATGTGATGTATTTACTTTATATAACTTGTGTCACACTAATATGATATTATTTAAAAGAAGTTAATTAAGTTAATTGATGAGATAACTTATAACCCATGGATAATAATACTAGTTTTAGAGTAGAAAGGATAGGGAGGGTTAGAAGGACTAGTTGTACGGCTTAGTACAACTAGGTCGGGATTAAGGTAATCATTAGTTGTGCACATTAGTGGAGGGGTGAGTATGTCCTCAAGAGAGTGCGACAGTAACTTAAAAATGAAGCGCATCCAAATATTTTTAATTACTGCAGTTAATTCACTTTCTAAATATTTTCAAAATATTTTGGGTTCTAACCCTTGCTATAAATTATTTTCAAAACCTTTTAGATGTCCAGCCAAAGGGACGCCGGGTATGATATTCTATTCCATGGACGCGGACCTGCGGCACATGTGGATGCTAGCAGGAGTTTGGTTTAGACACATCGTTCATTCCTTCCTAGAGTAGGAATCAATTATCAGTTTCAGTTTTACTTAGGGCTTGTCGCCCAGAGTTTCAGTACAGTTCTCAGACTTATTTATTCAGGTGTTGAATATTTGTATTGGACTATTTAATTTGGTGACTGATGGTTTATTCACCATGTAGTTTATTTTTTATAATGTTTATTTAATTGAGTCGTGGTGTATGAATCATATTATCTTTCCGCATGTTATTGGTAGTTTTATTAAAAAGATAAAATTTGGCACCAGATTTTTGGAATACTAGGTGGTTAGTAAGTTTTTAAATGGTTTTCGATAGTGATGCTAAGAATGAACCAACGTGTATTCCTGTTTTAATTTCGTATAGGACTTATCACCCGGTATTTTATTAGGCGGGGTGTCATAGTGATGACATAAAATATTACGATGAAATGTCATCTTTAGAGGACATTCTAAATTTAAATTTATATGTTGAGATTTGAAAGTGTAACACTTTGAATTTAGAGGACTAGTTTTGAAAAAAAAACATAATACAAAGACATTAGATTTTAAATATAATTAATTAATGAAAACATCAATTAAAAAGTTTGTTTTGATATTGAGTTATACCTGATGGAATTTTAAACCACAATTCCTTGAATACTAGTGTTCCACATACTTTTATGATTATAGCTCCAGTAACTTAAAGCATGTATGACTTACGTTGTTGGTTATGATTTGTATGTCGGTTCTAAGCAGCCAATAACGCAATATATCTTATGATTGCATTATAAATTACTTTCCTGAATATTTTGTGGTCATAAATTGTTTTAATAAATTTTCGGGGACGAATATTCCTTAAGGAAGGTAGATTGTAAGAATCTGAATTTATTGGATTATTTAAGGGAATAAAATATATTGTACGTGATATTTTATTTTTTGTTAAGTTATCAAATATAAGTTGAACACAATTTCGGGACGAAAATTCATTAAGGAGGAGAGATTGTAATAACCCGAACTTTTCATAATTAATTGGTATTTTTTTTATTGCAAAGGTTATTTTTATAAAAAAAAATAACTATATTTACAAAAAATTAATGATAATGATGATCATAATGATAAATTTGATTCTTAATAAATTACTTTTAGTTCTCTTTGTTTTGTAAGTATAAGCGCGGGTATTTATTCACATAAGAATTTTGATGTCATGTGGGGAAAATGTTTTTTTTTTCTTATTTTATAAATTAATTTAACTTCTTGGTCATATAATGAATTAGAAAGTACTCACAAACTCATGATTATCCGCATGTCAAGATTGTATTTAATTTGACTAGTCAACAAATATGATATAACTTTTAGATTTTTTTATTGTGATAAAATTTTCCCCTTAAAGATAGGTACGAAGTTTAGGTTTGTTGGATTCAACTACCACACACAAATGAGAACAGTTAACACTTTAAATACATATCTATATTATACTTCAAAAAGAATTGAAAGACAGTTTAATGAGGATCATTTATTGTCACTTTAAAATTCATTTCAATCAATTTCTTAGAAACTTCACCCCTCTCCCAAACTTTTCAATTTCTAAAAAAAAATATTTCTCGAGATTTTCTATTTACGTTTCTTCTCCTATAATAATTTCTCTTATATTAGGAAAATTCATGGATTAAGTTTGTTCATATATTGTGAAATTGTTGTATAGAAATTTAAATGGAGGTTCATGTATTTAGTCAATACATGAATTTAGTTGGTTCATATGTTTGGATGTTCATGTATAGACGTCTAAATAGGATATGTTTTAGTTAAAAAGTTAAATGATATTTGAGATAATATAATATGTAGGTTTTATTTATGGAAGTTACTATGTATATATTTTTGCTAATAGAAATTTATTGTTTGACTTAAATAATAGGTTTTGCTTCATTCATGTATTGTATAAGATATTAATTTGGAATTATTTGTATGAATTGATATTGAATATAATAAGAACACGAAACCACAAAATAAAACCAGTTATGATTTAAACATGAATATTTTAAGATAAGAGTCTATTTCTAATGATCACGTGTTTGAAAAAAAAATAATGTACAAGTTGAAAAGTATGCAAGCCACCTTTAATATTATTGATCGAACTGGACTAAATAAAAATAACATGATTTATCATTTTATGTTCGGGTCAAGCTTATATCGATTTAGTCATGTTCGTGTGAGTTTTAAAACTACCATCCCGATATAACTACATTTTTTACCACATGAATGTATCAAAATAGGATAGGGAAAAAAACTATATGCCCCCGCGCTATGCGCGGGTTAAATGTTAGTAATTAATGATTTTAAGATAAGAGTCTGTTTCTAATGATCACCTTTTTGAAAAAAAAAATAATAATGTACAAGTTGAAAAGTATGCAAACCACCTTTAATTTGGGGTAACAAGATATTTCAACATGTTTTTCATTATGCATATTTTTTCAATTCATCTTATCTTTCAGAATATCTTAAGGAATGGATTTGTTTGGATTGGAAAACACACAGAAGAAAACAGAAGCAAGGGCGTTCAAAATGTGTCACTAGTAGTGTCAACACTCATATTTTCTAATCGTGAATATATTCACTTTGTATATATCCAAACTCAATTTTTAAATCAACCAAATATCATTATGCATATTTTAGAACAACCAACATGCTTAATAAATTAACGAATGTTTTGGTATGTAGACTGCCTGCATTCAATTTGAGAGAAAGCTAAAACGAGCTGTGATATTTATATTGTTGTTAGGTTTAATTTGATTTCTATTAGGAATATTACCAACTAACTCGAAAAAATAGAAATATCAAACATAGTGTGAAAATTAATATTGAAAAAATAAATAAATAACTTCCCAAAATTCAATGATGATGTCTCAACTTATATCCTTTTCCCAAAGGGATTGAAAAGGTAAACTGTAAGGCACTATAATATTTACATATGCCCAAGGGTAAAATCAGATATTTATATGCGTCTATATAATACTTTGACCTAAGAACATCCACAGTGGTGGATGCTCTAAAGAGGTAACTTTAAAAATCAAAAGATTGAATTAGCTTTCGTGGAAGAGTTTTCACACAGTGGTGATGAGTAAAGAGTTAAAAAAATCGTTTGTCTTGATAGTTCCTACGAACTATATTAGTTCGTAGGAACCCAAATATACTTTGTTGTTAATTTTTAATGTGATAATAATACTTCTTACGAACTTCAGAAGTTCGTAGGAACTCTTTACAAATTCTCCATCCAATTTGTATATTTGGAGAACCACTACAAATTGTTCACTTACACCCACCACTGCAAACCTCTAAATTTGTAAACATACAAATTTTCTTATTAGAGAGCATCTTTATTGTGGATGCTCTAAGATCACTTACATGAGTATAAGATGTATCACTAAGTCACCAAAATCAACTCTAATATTATTGAAGTGAGATAAATATCATGTGGCCAATGTATGTTAGACTCGAATACAATATTCAAGTTGGGCTCAGCTAAAATTCAAGGTAACAACCTTATTATAACCCCCGACTTGAATAAAACAGAACCAATGATAGTGTTTGAAACCGAGCGTCCGTGTAAATATGCTAGTCGTAGATATCGACTTCCGACCACAATATAAAAAAAACGAAACTTTAACTGCACTCTTGCGGAGTATAGTGGCGATTCTGGGTATCGAATCTACAGGGAATGTTTGATAGATTTTATTTGATCTATTACTTCAAAAAAAAGTGTAAAAGATGATGATTCAGTGAGAAGGGAAAAAGAGGGAAATAAAGAAGTTAACTAAAACTAATTGGAAAATTAAGGTAAAGACACAATCCCCCAACCCCAGAGTATTGATGGTTTCATTAGCCGTAGCTAAGAACGGGCGCCCAAGAATTATGGGAACGTGGTAACTAGAGGTGAAGGAGGGCTTCGTGTCCGAAATGACGAAGTCTATCGGAAAGTTGAAAGTGTCAACTTGGACAAGCACGTCCTCGACTATGCCTCTTGGAATTTTCACATTTCGATCCGCTAATTGGAGAGTGATCCTTGTGGGCTTAAGGAAGTCCATATCAAGTTGCCTATATATGGCGTAAGGGAGGATATTAACACTTTCTCCCAGGTCAAGTAAGGCTTTTTCAATTTTATTTTCTCCAATGATGCAGGAAATTGTGGGTGCACCGGGATCTTTGAAATTTGGCGAGAGATCATTGAGGAGGACGAGTCTCATGTTCTGTGCTAGAAAGATGTTTTTCTTTACCTTCATCTTCCTATTCACTGTTAACAAGTCTTTGATGACTTTTGCATAAGCTGTAATTTGCTTAATAGCATCGAGGAAAGGTAAATTCATCTTCACTTGCTTTAGCACGTCTAGCACTTCATCACGGGGGTTTCCTTTGTGGGAAGGAATCAACCTTTGAGGAAATGGTGTCGCGGTGGGTGGTTTCACTACTACATCGGGATCACTAGTGTCCTCTTTATCACTCTCTTTAAAGGTTACATCTTCGGCCTCTTTTGTGCCGGGCGAAATCTCCTTGTCTTTTGTTACGTCGTGTGGGGGAGGTGATAAATCAACGACTCTCCCACTACGAAGAGTGGTCACAGCTTAACATTGCTCCTGATGATCTGTTGAGATGGAGTTAACACTAGTTTGACCTTGGGGTGGTCTTTGTCCCTAGGCAGGAAACCTTCCTCTTGGATACTCAACAATGATTGCAACTGTGAAATGTCCGCATTCATGTTGTTGATCATGCGATCATGCCTACCATTACTTGAAGTCTGGGTATTGATAAAGTGGTTGATTGTATCCTCAATATTTCTCCGCGGTGGAGTGATATATGCTCCTTGAGGTGGTGGTTCTTGCACATGTCTTTTCATGTGAGGAGATTGTTGAAAGTGCGATGGTGGAGGAGGGGCAGCATGTGAATTAGGATTCATCACAGCATGTTGTTGCCCATAGCAAAAACTAGGGTGGTTTTTCCATGACGGATTGTAAGAATTCCCATGCGGCGCACCGAAATTACCCTTGAATCCTCCTATACCACTGACAAGTTCTTGAAGCATCACTTTGTAGGGGGTTATAGTCGGGCATTCCTCAGTTGAATGACCCTCCTCACAAATCGCACACACCTTCTCGACGGGGTTTGGGATGGATCCAATCGGTCCTCTTCCATATACCTCACTTAGGTCCCGCAATCCTTTCTTAAGTGTATCGAGTCGACTGTCCATCATAGAATTCTTTTCTACATTTAATAGGTCGGATGCCGATGGAGTGGTGGTCACTTGACGGTTTCGATTTTGAGCATTAGGGTGAGATGTATCCCAGGATTGGGTAGTCTCGATGACATACCTCAGGTGAAGCTCAGCATCGTGGGCGTCTAAGTCGATAAACGGACTACTACCCATGGTTTCAATGAGTTGCTTGTAGTTAATGTTCATCCCATTATGGATAAAGGAAATGATTTGCATTATATCAAAACCATGATGGGAACACGAAGAAATTAACTCATTGTAACACTCGTAACATCGATCGAATGACTAATTTTCTAATTGATGAAAAGTTTGAATTTGAGCCTTGATGGAATTCGTTCGATGTGGAGGAAAGAAGTTCTTGAGAAATTTGTATTGTAGCTCATTCCATGATGAAATTGAATTTGGAGGTAAAGATCATAGCCATGTCTTAGCCTTCTCTTTTAGCAAGAATGGGAAGAGTTTAAGGCGAAGCACATCTTTTGTGCAAGTTTGATCACTGAGAGTCTCGCACGCCTCCTCAAATTCCATGATGTTGGCATATGGCTTTTTTGAATCCATTCCATGCTAAGTGGGAAATATCTGGATCATCCCATTCCTAAAGAGAAATTGCCCGACATTGTACGGGATTAAAATGCATCCCAGAGTGACCGTGCGCTCGGGATATAAGAAATCTCTCAAAGGTCAATATGGGGCTTCTCCCTCATCCACGGCTGCACTACCGTGTTATGACATGTCACTCTCTCTCAAAGACCCTGTGTCCTCACTTTGTATACTCGGGGCGTGCTCTAAAGTGTTTCCTAAGAGAGAAAATGGAGTGATATTTGCGATTAAGTGCAACGATGTGGGAGGTGGTACCCAGAACTGTGGAGCGTTAGGAGTGTGAGGGCTATCAGGATCGTACTCAACTATTGGATTTTTGTGAATGTGGTTTGGAGTATTATGGGGAGTTGGAGTGAGTTCGGAATTTTGCATTAACAACTTATGAGAGATGATGATGAATATTTTTGTGCTTTTTGAATTGTTTTATGTTTTTGGATTTTTATAGATGTTTTGGTCAAAGTTTTAGATTGAATCAATCTAATCCTAATTCTAACTAATTCCCCGACAACGGCGCCCAAAACTTGATGCGACTAAGAAAGTGTCTCTAATGTGCGTTCTCTTCTAGGCTCAAGTGTAAGCCTGTCACGTTAGTAATAAACCCAGTAAGTCGGGATAGTATCCATAGGGAAATAGGACAACAGAGTTGTAACGACGTTGGATTGATAAGGAAATCCGAACTCTAACTCTAAAGGAAAAAGGAAAAGGTGATTGGTATGAGAATTTACTACAACTAAATGAAATTTTGAAAATATGAAAGAGGGCAAATATTCTAATTACCTAAGATATTGATGAAGAATGATTTGAAACTTTAAACTATATGATGAAGAAAACATGACGGGAATATAATCCCCCAACCCTAGTGTTGATACGAAATTTAGTCTGGTGATGTGGACCAATTATATGAAGACATGTGTCAATTTACGTGGCAAATATGAATACTTTCAACGAGCAGCATACCTAAGCGCTCTGAGATACCGAGAAACTTAAGCGGTCCGAGCAACTTGGCATGCAGAGCATCCATATCAAGAAAACCAAAAGGCAACTATGCATTAAATGCACATTATTATCGTACAAATGTATATGCCTGCTAGATAATATCGCATTATCGTACAGATGTATATGCCTGCTATAAATACATTGTAACCTCGTCATAAGAAGTGGACTTTGGATCTCATAGAAAACCTGTTATCGAGTTCCAAGGCAAACAGTCAGCAATACAAAAATAGTGGACATAGGCCATTTTCAGAGGGATGAACCACTTTAAAAATCCTTTGTCTTATTAGACCATTTTATCAGTGATTGATTAATTACATATAATCTTGTTTTTTACACCAATAGATTGGCGTCGTCTGTGGTAATCGACTATACTTAGCGTTTTCCACCAAAACCACTCATCATATATGGCTGAGGTTCCAGAATCCAATAATCGAAACACAAGGGTCCCACCAAACCCCTCTACAACATCGAATGTTCAAGATCTGGCAGGAATAATGGCTCATTTGGCCCAAGGGCAAACATCCATACAAGAAACCATGCGTCAACTCATACAAACTGTTCGAGATGGAGTGCCTTCCCATTCTGGACAACGAAGTGTTCAGAGAAATACTCATCTGCCATCTTCAAGAACAAGATAAACGTTGTTCCCGGAGGTCTCTCAATCTAGACGTACTGATTCATATCGTACTGAGAGATCTACTGATCCTTTCTATTAGCCTGGACGGGCCTCATCAGTACGAGATACAAATTATCAACAGAACATCACTTTAACTCCAAAAAGGACTAGTGATCTGGAAAGGTTAAGTAGAGTCTCTCCTTTTTATTGTTTGGTCCCTATACGGAATAGAAGTCCTCTTAGGATTGCGTCGACGAACTCTCAGCGACCATCCGACCTAAGAGAAGGCTCTGCCCAATCATGCCCAACAACCCTTAATGAAAGGTCCCAAGAGGAAAACCCAATGAGATCAGTTACTCGAACAAATAGGACTGAGGTGGGAAATGATTCATGGAAAGGTTCTATTCAAAAGTTGGAGGACCGGTTATGGGAAATGGCCAAGGCCAAGAATCCTCTGTAAATAACTTTTGTCCAAGGGACCCCATTCGTGCAGACAATTATGGATTTTCCCTCACCATCAAAATTCAAAGCTCCTATGGTGACACCTAAATATGATGGAAAAACTGATCATATCCTCCATATAAAACAATACCAAGCTGCTGCCAATATTTATGCGGTTCTAGATGAGAAGAGATGTAGGGCATTTTCAGGAACTCTCATCGGGTCAGCTCAGATATGGTATAACAACCTTCCTCAGGGAAAGATTGTGACTTTCCTTCAACTGGAAGACCAGTTAAACGAGTAGAACACTTACTGAGTGTTAGACAAAAGACAGATGAAAGTACCAGGGACTATATTACTCGTTTCAATAACGAGAAACTTGAGGTAATTAATTATGAGGAGAAGATAGAAATTACTGCTCTAATGATTGGACTGTTACCAGACAAGTTGTATTATACTTTGGCCAAAGATTCGCCTAGGACCATGGCAGAACTGATGGCGAAAGCAACCAAAATTATGAACGCTGAGGAAGCCATATCTGCAAAATAGAATACAGACACTAAGGAGACCAAGGTTAAGGCTGGTAAACCTGAGAAGAATGATCAAAAGAACAATGCTGGCAGCAGGCAGTTGAAAGTTAAGCAAGCGCTGGAGCAGATGAGGAAGTATGGAAATTATACTCCCTTGAAAGTAGATATAAATCACATTCTGGAGGAGATCAACAACAATGAGAAGTTATCTTGGCCAGAGAAAATGAAGGCAGACCCTGACAAGAGGCACAAGTCCAAGTATTGCAAGTTCCATAAAGACCATGGCCATATGACCAAACGTTGCATATCTCTCCAGAATGAAATTGAAGCACTCATCAGGCGAGGAAAATTAGCTAAGTAAGTTGATCACCAAAATGGTGGAAAAACCAGCAACAGAGGAAGGAAAAGATCTAAATCTCCTCGTCGAGCAAAAGAAGACAAGAAAAAGAGATCACGAAGAAGATTTAGAAGATGACCTCGATCTTCCTAAAATACCAAGACAGTCAGAACACGAGGTATTTTTAATCCATTTTGGGTCATTTCAATGTAATGTCATTACAGGTGGAGATGCAGGAGGTGGAGATCTGACTGCGGAGAGAAAACCTTACCTCAATGAGGCCCAAGCTTCCTTTTATATACAACGAATAAACTTGGCTGAAGATGATGGCCCGAGGACGGTGAATAAAGACAAATTGGTCATTGGTTTTTCTAAAAGTGACCTGGAAGGTGTACTATATCCTCACAATGACCCATTGGTAATCAAGATGAGAATTAAGGAAGTGGTGATCTCACGTGTATTGGTGGAAAATGGTAGCTCTGCAGACATCATGTTCTACCCATGCTTTGACAGTTTGAATTTGAAGTTAGCCTAGTTGGATCCATATCATAGTCTCCTCCTCGATTTTACTGGCAAAAAGGTTTTTCCACTTGGGATGATCAAGTTGGATATTCTTATTGGTACATGGCCTGTTTACCGAACATAAAGAGTACGCTTTTTTGTAATGGATAAAAACGTCCAATCAGCTTACAACATCATCCTGGGAAGGGTAGGTCTGAAGAAGTTCGACGTAGTACCATCTACTATACATCAATGTTTAAAATTCCCAACCAACTTTGGAGTGGGAGTTGTGAAAGGTAACTAAAAAGTAGCTCGAGAATGCTACTATTCATTTACCGAATAGGAGGAACGAGAAAAATCCAGGAAGAAGACTACTACATATCAAGTGGATCAATAAGAAGATGCAGAGATTGAAACATTAGACCCTAGAGACGAGTCTATGCTCGTGAAGGGTCAGGTCATGGAAGCTACCAAAAATATCATTCTGGACGACGAACATCCAGAACGAACAACCCAAATTGGTGCGTCGTTGGATGCATCATTAAAACAGGAACTAATAGAATTTTTAAGGTGTAGAAAACCGACTTTTAGATGGAGACATGAAGACATGCCAGGGATAGACCCGAGTTTCCTGTGTCACGAGCTTAACGTGAACAAGAAAGTCAAGCCAGTGAAGAAGCGAAAAAGGATGTTCTGTCCTGAAAAGAATCAAGCTATACGGGAAGAGGTAGAGAAACTACAGAAAGCCTTTTTTATTGAGGATGTAAAGTATCCTGATTGGCTAGCAAATGTGGTGATGGTAAAGAAGAAGAACTATATGTGGAGGATGTTTGTGGACTTCACTGATCTTAATAAAGCCTGCCCAAAGGATCATTTTGTTTTCCCCCGAATCGATCAGCTGGTAAATGCTACCTCAGAGCATGAATTGTTTCTTACTCTGGTTACAACCAGATTAAAATGAAACCTTAAGACAGAGAAAGTAACTCTTTTATCACCCCAAGGGGAACTCATTTCTATAATATTATGCCTTTTGAACTTAAAAATGCAGGTGCAATATATCAGTGGCTGATAAATAAGGTGTTTGCCAAAAAAATCAGTCATAACATGGAGGTTTATATAAACAATATGCTGACGAAGACCAAGAAAGTTATCGATCATTTTGTCGACCTAGGTCAGACTTTTGATCAACTGGAGAAATATCAAATGAAGTTGAATCCCACCAAATGCATATTCAGAGTACTAGAAGGTATGTTTCTTGGATATATTATTAATCAACGAGGTATCGAGGTGAATCCTGAAAAGATCAAGGCCCTATTGGAGCTACGATCTCCAACTACGAAGAAGGAAGTGCAAAGACTCATAAGGCGAGTTGCAGAACTTAACAGATTTATGTCACGAGCAACAGACAGATGTCTCCCATTCTTCAAAACACTTTGAAAAACTTTTGAATGGAATGATGAATACGAGAAGGCCTTTCAAGAGTTGAAGAAATATCTGGAGACACCTCCATTGTTATCTCGACCAGTGATGGGAGAAAGACTATACTTGTATCTGGAAGTTTTAGAGAATGCAGTTAGCTCGGCGTTAATAAGAATGGTGGATGGGGTGCAAAAACCAGACTATTACACCAACAAGGCCTTCTGAGGAGCAGAGATCAGATATCTAAGACTGGAGAATTTAGCACTAGCACTAATCAACGCAAGAAAAAGGATGAGGCCATACTTCCAATACCATACTATAGTGGTGTATACTTGTATGCCATTAAGACAAGCTCTTCATAAACCGAAGAAATCGGGAAGATTGATGTAGTGGGTAGTAGAACTTGGTGAATATGACATAGTTTGTGAGCCTAACTCGTCACATAAGGGGGAAGAAGTAGCGGATTTTATATAAGAGTTTACTCACTCTCATACATCTTAACAGCAGGAGTTTAATACAAACCAATCCGTGGACGCTATGGGATCATTGAAGATAACACCCGACCAACTTCCATTTGGGGATGAGAAAGAAAAGATAATCAATGAGCAGCGAGAAGTGTTGGGGAAAGATAAAAGGAATCATCAAATATTCAACCGAGGAACTCTTTCTGACCACGAGTTTGATAATGAAATACCTGTATGGAATCTATATATGGATGGTTCTTCGTGTTCCACAAGCAGTGGAGCATGAATAGTTTTAAACAGTCCTGATGAAATTGATATGGAGTATGATCTACGTTTTCAATTTAAGGCTTCCAATAATGTGGTTGAATATGAAGCTATGATTATGGGTCTAAGTTTGGCCCAAACCATGAAGGCAGAGCAGGTGGTTGTATTCAGTGATTCGTAATTAATCGTAAATAAAATTCTCGGAGTATATGCAACAAAGGGAGAACTAATGGTCAAGTATCATGGAAAATTAATGGAGGTTGTCTCGAATTTTAGTGCACTTCAGTTGATTATAATACAAGGATTGGAGAATGCAAGAGATGATGCCCTAGCTCAGCTGGCATTAGCAACATGCACCGAGCTATGAAGAATAATTCCAATAGAAATTCTAGTAGATCGGAGTGTAGATGAAGAATTAATGATGAACTTTATTGCCCTTGAATGGGGACCATCTTGGATGGATCCCATCAGGGCCTATATCGAAGAAGGGATTATGCCACCTGATAAACTCACAACCAAGAAATTGAAGTTTAAAGCTGCTCGTTACGTATTGACCAGTGGCATTCTGTATAGAATAGGATTTATAGCAGGACTACAAATATGTATCCATCCCTCTGAAGTGAAAGAATTGATTACAGAGGTTCACGAAGGGTCCTGTGGAGCCCATGTAGCAGGTCGAACGCTTTTGTAGAGGATAACAACACAGGGGTATTATTGGCCAACAATGAGAGTTGATTGCACAACTTATGCTAAGAAGTGCGATAAATGCCAACATTTATCTTCCATCCGAAGAACTCCCCAAGCATTATTAACACACATTACATCCCCTTGGCCATTCTCCATGTGGGGGATAGACTTGGTCGGGCCATTTCCAATGACCAAAGGGAGATTCAAATACCTTGTAGTTGCTAAGGATTATTTTAGCAAATGGGTTGAAGTTGAACCTCTCATTAATATGACATATGACAAAGTCTATCAGTTTATTTGGAAGAGTATTATTTACAGATATGGTCTCCCACATGCATTCATTACTGACCATGGAACCCAATTTGACAACGAGGAATTCGCTCCATATTGCCATCAATAAAATGTACAGAAGATCCATTATGTGCCAGGCCATCCTCAGAGCAACGGGAAAACTGAAGTGATGAATAGAACCCTACTGAATGGTGTGAAAAAAGTCTAGATGATGTGAACGGAACTGGATTAACGAGCTACACTCTATGTTGTGGGATTATCGCACTATACCGCGAACAGCAACTGGGGAGTCTCCGTACAAGTTGACATTCGGGAGTGAAGCTATCATACCCGCTGAATTGGGTCTACCTACACATAGGGTGCTTAATTTCAATTCTCCAATAAGCGACTTGATGAGGAGTTTAAACCTGGATATGCTCGAAGAAGTTAGGGAAGAAGAAGCAATCAGGAATGCTGCATACCAACAACGAACAACCATGTGCTATAACAAAAGGGTGAATATGTGATATTTGATAGAAGGGGATGGTGTGCTGAAGAAAATGATCCAAAAGAATAACAAACTAGAGGCCAACTAGCATGGACCTTACAGAGTAACTGAAGTTGTTCGTCCTGGGACATACATAATTGAAACTTTGGAAGGAAAAGAATTCAAGAATTCATGGAATGAAGAGCATCTGTGCAACTACTATCAGTAATTAAAATCCATATGTCACACAGTTCTTTCAATATGAATAAAGTAATGTTTCGCCCATATTTCCTCTTTTGTTGAATTTTTTTTGGAATATTAGTGTTACACACTACAAACGCAAATTCAGAGCAATAACCACCAACTCTGGTTGGTCGGGAATTCATTAACCACCAACTCTGGTTAGTCGAAATTTAATAAACACCAACTCCGGTTGGTCAGAAATTCAATAACAACCAACTACGATTGGTCGGGAATCCATTAACCACCAAATCCGGTTGGTCGGAAATTCTATAACCACCAACTTTGGTTGGTCGAGAATTCATTAACCACCAACTTCGATTAGTCGACTATTCAATAACCACCAACTCCGATTGGTCGGTAATTCAATAACCACCAACTCTAGTTGTTTGGGAATTCATTAACCACCAACTCCGATTGGTCGGAAATTCATTAACCACCAACTCCGGTTGGTCGGCAATTCAATAACCACCAACTTCTGTTGGTCGGGAATTCATTAACCACCAACTTCGGTTGGTCGACAATTCATTAACCACCAACTCCGGTTGGTTGGTACCAAACTAGGCAAGAAGATGGATGACCTCCAGGGGCATCCACTGTCTAGTCAACAAGGTAATCTTGATGATATTACTACAACTAAGCAAGAACATGGGATGAAAATCATTCCATTGCTTAGGCCCAAAGAGTGACGAGTCACTATAATCAGACAATAAATAGGACATTTTGTCCTTCTGCAGATATATATATATATATATATATATATATATATATATATATATTCATCAAACGAATAACAAAATCATTCTACAAAATAATTCCAAGGAAGTGAAATTATAAAAGAAACTAAACATTTCTCTATTAAAACCAAGCATAATACATATGATATGAAATTTGATTCATTACATAAAAATGTCCTATTCTATGGATTTCTTTCCCTCTGCTTTTGAAACAGGTTCCACCCCAGCTGGAGGATCATCTAATGCATAAGGGGAGTTTATAACATTCATATCTCGCAGAATTCTGACATTACTTATGGATGGTCTATCAAGCAAGTGTTGTGGACGAGATATCTCAAAGTTTGAATGAAGACTATAAACACAGAGATATTTGGAGATCAAAATAGAAGAAATGGCACGGGATGGAATCCAACTAAGGTCATGTTTGAAGGGAGGCAGAGGTAAATTAAGAACTCCAGGTTCATAATAATCCTATAAGAAATGACCTTGATCCAATTTCAGAACACATAAGGAACTCAACCACCCCTGCTTATAACCTTCATTGTTTGACTGCTGTAAATGAGCATCAAGATGATACAGAGCTTCATTATACCCATCCATCCAAAATTCTCTAGACTTCTTGTGAAATTGATACGTCGATCTCTCAAGTTGCTCGGGGAGCTTTTTCACCAGAATTTCTTTACTTTCAAGAGCAAAACTTTCTTTGGAGAGTTGGTTGGTGAAATTCTGAGTCTTCTTAGACATTTCTGCCGAAGCCTGATTCTTCTCCATTAATTGAGAAACTTGATTCTCTAAGGCTAATTAAGTTCTTGTCTCATCAATAATAACCCGACCATCCCTTACTCGTCCACGAGAATAAGATCTTGCTCTACCACGAGAAGGTGTAGAAAGTCTAGTTCATTTCAAAGTTTTTAACTCATCCCATAAGTTAGCATTTCTAGAAAGGAAAAACCACCATCATTAATTGGGACCAAGGCTCTCGTAGAAAAAGAGGCAGCAGATTTGAGTTGTTTTATTTCCTCCTGTAACATGATATTCTCTTGCTCTAGCATCTTTGCAATATGTCTACGCTCTTCAACCTCAAGCTTTAACACACTTTTATTTTTCTCATGGGCTAAAATGTACTTGTCATATCCCTTATCAGCACTTAATTATTGGTACTTTTTCTCATAATCTTTATGCAAAAGTGTAGTGGATTCTCTGTATTGCTGTTGAAATTCCTCGATTATTTCATAATAAGCCACGTTGTTGGCTACAGCACGATCAAGTAGGCACTTCAAGTACTGGTAAGCCTCAACTGCTCATTCAGAAGGACCTCATCCAAGGATGTCAATTATCTGGGCCTCAGTAAGGTCTGGATGACCAGCTTTGAAATATTCATTGCACTTGTTCATAAACTCTGTATCATTAGTTGATAAGAGTTGCATCCTGGCTATAAACTAGCAAAGAGAAGATGAAAAACAAAATCAACAATGATTCGAGCAGAGCAAGTAAGAGAGAAATTCCAGACGAAGAACAAAAGTTCATTTTTATTCATCATGATAAAGGAAAACATAGTTCAGGGTTACATCTAAGAAAATAACAAAATAAAATACCCGAATAACTCTACACCTTCTCCTTATTTCCTATGACTTCTTCTCACATTCTAGATGAAGGGGTTGGTTGCTCGAAGAGTAATGGCAGTTGCTCGGCATATGTGCTGGCTTGTTGGACTTGAACGGAAGGTTGAACAATGGCAATAAGAGGGACCTGATCTCCTATCATCATAGAAGATTCATCTGATGCATCTTCATCTTCTTCTTCTCCAGGAGAGGGAAGAGGGCCATGAGTATGCTCTTGGAACAACTCAGAATTTTTAGCAACCTTCAACTTCTTTAAATATGCTATCCATTCATCCCTGAAATATTTAACACTGGCATACTCCATTTGAGAAGACATAATCACTAGGCCCTTATTCCAACCCTTGTCCAAACTAGCACTAAAAGATTTTTTAACAACAACTTCCCTTTTTTCCCCGAGGAAGTCTTTTCCCTGAGGAGCTCTTCAACAGACTTTAGTTTTTCTTCTACCTCTCTCTTATCTCGCTCAACATATTGAATCTTAGCAACATTTTCCTCAGTATATTTAAGCTTGACATCAAGCTCCTTTTCACGTTGTTCGACGTCCTTTAATTTCTTCTCCAACTTTATGCAGGAAGTCACAGCTTGATCTCAAGTTATTTCAACAGACTGGAATTATTTCTCCCAAGCACTTTTTTCTTCCTCGTACTTCTGACGACATTCCTTCAAAGATCGAGTTAATCTAGCAAAATCTTCTTCTATCCCACCCGAGGAGGTGGAAGCCCAGATGGCTTCGTCTTTCTTCAAAATACTATTGAAACACGTCACGAGCTGGAAAAAAAAGAAGAAGTTTAATTCAATATATGAATATAGTACCAGAAGATAAAAGAATCATCCTAACGATACTTGATGATGCAATGTTTTGAGCAGCCAAAGTAGTAATTCTTTCAAGAGAAAAAATGTCCTCAATCCCTTGAAATTTAGGGACAGTCTAAGACCTAACCAATCCCAGAGCAGAGTTCGAAGGAATAAGAGTTGGATCATTGTCTTCAACATTTGAAGGTTGAGAGATAGTGTAAATAGGTCTCTCAGTATAACTTCTTTTCCATCTCCTCAGAGGAGGAGGAGCACTTTCAATTAAAGATGTTGTCTCTCCTTGTGAGATGGAAACAATTTCAATCGAAGGTTCTACCTCTTTCGAAGGCACAGGGGGCTTCTTGACAACTTCCTTAGTGGTAGTAGATGGGGGTACATCTACCTTATTTGTCCCCTCATATGGGGAATCTTGTTTGTTCTTCTTTGCCTCTTCAATGGCAAAGGCAGTCTTGTCAAAAAATGTAGGAGCTTTCCTCTTCTACATCAGATCAGTAATAGGTATGCTTAAGTCAGAACAAGATCCTTTCACACTGGTTTTAGAAGTTGGTATCTGATCAAGATCGACCACCACAGGACGAGCAATGAAAGATGAGGTAGAGCTTCTACATCGCAATAAATAAGAAGCAGATCTAATGTGCTCCCCAGCAACTGATTAATGCAGGCCCCATATAAGTTTTAAATGTTTTTTATTAACATCAGTCTCTTTTGGAGGTTTCCTTTTACTGTCAACTGTAACAAACAAAACTAATGTTAGGGATACATTTCATCGAACACAAAGAAAACGTGATTTCAAAAATAAAAACAACCTATCCCATTACCATAAGGTGGACACCTGGGACCTTGGTACACATCAATTCCCTTTAAAAGGGGGTGTTGCCAATTTTTCATTACAACCCCATCATTATAGTAGTCTCTATTGGCATCTGGAAGATTGACACCTAAATCTCTATTCAAAAATCTAGTTTTTAAATAGAAATTAGTGTCGCTGGTGTCGCATCTATAACAATACATAATTTCTGGAATTCCCAAACGAGTTCCATGAAGTTGATTCAACCTATATATGCCATTAACTACCCTCCATGTATTTGGAGCTACTGTTCTAGGTATAATATCAAAATATTGGAAAAACTCCAAACACAAGGGATTTTGCGGGAAAGAAAAGCCACACTCATCCATAAAAATACATGGGAACCAGTGTCCCTCCGCCAAAGAAAGTAAATCAGAAGGATAAGAAAGTTCTTCCAAAATAACCCACGAAGGGATTAAAAACTCAGATCGAAATTTATCCAACGACTCAACAAGATAAACTATGGTGAATATAGTAAATAAAGAAAAGGGAAGAAAATCTTACAAAAGAAAGAGAAATCGGTTGACAATGAATGATAGAAGGAAACGAAGGCACAAGAGAGAGAAAAAATGAAGAGTTGATAAATATATATTTGAAAAGTAGAAGACGACTGTATTTCTGTCGCGTTTACATACTTTACCTCAGGAATTGAGAAAATCAATGATTAACAGGAAAGGCGTTTGCATTTATGACTGCTAAAAAAGGAAAAGGGCACAAATATCGAAGTGATCGTGAAAATTAAAAATAATTATGAAGCTTGGTATTGTGCGCTAAATAGAAATTAAAGTATTCTCCTAAATCTCTGAAAGCCAGTAATCTGTGCAGTTTTCAAGCAAAATGTTCCACACACTTCCTCAACCTCAAGTTATGAAACATTGAGGTCTTCTGTTGATACCAAATTTAGTCTACTGACATGGACCAATTATATGAAGACACGCGCCAACTTATGTTGAAAATATGAATACTTTCAATGAGCATCATACTTAAGCACTCCGAGCTACCGCGCAACTTAAGCGGTCCGAGCAACTTGGCATGCATAGTAACCATATCAAGAAAACCAAAAGGCAGCTACACATTAAATGTGCATTATTATCGTACAGATGTATATGCCTTCTAGATAACAGCGCATTATCTTTTCATATGTACAACCTCAAGGCTATAAATACATTGTAACCTCCTCATAAGAAGGGGACTTTGGATCTCATAGCAAACCTATTATCGAGATTCAAGGAAAATAGTCAGCAATACAAAAACAGTGGACGTAGGCCATTTTCAGAGGGTTGAACCACTTTAAAAATCCTTTCTCTGATTTATCCATTTTTATATGTGATTGATTAATTAGATATAATCTAGTTTTTTACATCAACACCTAGGGTATTGCAGGTATAATACTAATCGTAAATTTAAATGATTAATTCGACCAAGAATTTAGTACTCCAAATCATTACGTATATGAGGTTCAAACCCTCTCCACACTTAATCAGAGGACGTGTAAATTGGTATTGCAATACGTACACTCGAATTGTATTCTAAAGCATCTCGATTACCCGGAAGCAAACGAGATCCAAAGATCTACAATTGTCACGTTTCCATGCAACACAATCATAATCAAATCATTAAATTTAGAGGACTAATTTTATACACATGCAACTACCACATCAGGTTGAGTTCATGCATCCCGACCTTAGAAAATCTAGCCTAACATGCTGAAACTAATGACAACAATTTTTGAATTGCAAAAAATCATGATTAAACTAAGGAAGAATTGTAGAATGATGTAAACGGGAAATTAAACAGAGGAAATTACTCACTAATCTTACCAAAACACTCAAAACATTAACTACAATTACCTATAGTCACTGAAATCTGAATAATCTTCAATCTTGGAATTAAAA
The DNA here is from genome assembly GCA_949130495.1 of Sambucus nigra. Lineage (NCBI taxonomy): Eukaryota > Viridiplantae > Streptophyta > Magnoliopsida > Dipsacales > Adoxaceae > Sambucus > Sambucus nigra. Next base: position 9,282,476 of record OX422218.1, on the reverse strand, counting down.
ATATAAACTATCTCCAAACTAGGGTTTTTCGGAAACGAATGGAAAATTGAATAAATTCTCCGTGATAAGAATGATAATAAAATGGGTTTAAATGCCCTACAAAACTCTAGGAGTTTTAGCTGCACTAGGACTCTCCATTAGAAGAAGTTAAGAAAATTAAAATTCGATAGTCGGACCGATCCGGTCCTCCTGTGGTTCGGCCTGGATGGAATTAGGATCAGTTCTTTTATTTCTTGGGTGAATCGGTCCAGCAGGAATCGGTCCTTTTATTTTCTTGCAGCTTCAATCCATCTTCGGTCCAGGGTTTTCTAGAAATTGACATTGCGATTCAGTCTGGGCTTCCTCTTACTTTTTCTTTAGACTTTGACTGCTCATAACTTTCACACCGAGACTCTGATTAAGGTGTCATTTCTTCCTACGTGCTCATGAACTTGATGTCTTCAACTTCTCATTACATACCTCATCCGAATTTGGGATAGAAATTACAATTTTACCCTTTTGACTTTTCCTTCTTTTCTTTCTCGATTCTTCCGATTTCTTTATTTCTTTATTGACATTAATTACTTGCAAAATTAGTATGAAATACTAGAAACTCAGTGTACTCGTTAGGATAAGTAATTAGCAAGATTATGAGATAAAATAAAATCGATTACGCTGATCGAGGTGATAAAATTAACTAAATTAAAGGGATAAATTTGGATGAATTTATGCCTAATCAAATCCCCCTAACTTAGAACTTTGCGCGTCCCGAGCAATGTAAAAGCATACTAGCAAGCCTCAACTCTTTAAAATCATTTTATTGGGATATAATACCTTTTTTGCAGGCAAGAGATTTCATTTACCGTATGCAACAAGCCTTCAAACCCCTAGGTTACCCTAGTAGGACGAGTTGTGTCGCGTTAGTGTTTGCAATGAATATACCCACAAAATTCGACTCAAGGAAAATTCAAAATACGCAAAAATTATATAATTCAAACTTTCCCAGAAAATAATCATCATCAAGTCATATTTACAAGTCTAAAATCATAGTACGTGTGTGCGAAGCCAAAAATTTAACCGCGAATTTCCACCGATTGACCATTACGTTACTTATCCGAAATTCGCTTTGATTTCAAATTCTCACTAGATGCTCTCACAAACGAATCACTCAAAATGTGGTTATTCCCTTGGTGTGCGTGATATAAAGAGTAAATATATTGGACGCAAAGTAATGCACACAAGTAGAAAGATAGAAATTTCATAGTGATAGGATCTCGTCAACGGAATATGGTTTTAAAACGGGAACATTGACTCTTACCCACGCATTAAATCTCTTTTATTATCTTTTGGTGTATTAGCTCTCCACGTGGTAACCAATTTTTGCAATTCGGACTCGGTTAGGACTTTTTCGGGTTTTATGGTATATTGGGTAAAATTAAAATGGTAGGGAAGGTTGGAATTGGAAAAATCATTTATGATGTCCATTTTTGCTTTTTCCAGGTTATTGATCATTTTTCTTCTTTTTCTCTATTTTTTTTTGTTTTTCACTACTTTTCTTTTCTTGCTATTTTTGTTGAGCATATCTACTTTTTTTCTTGCCCCTTTTTTATGCACTTTTCAGACTTTATTAAGTATTCGCTTTTCGCAATTCTAGGATAATTGGGTTTTTCGAGGTGTCAAATGAAAGGAAAAATTATTCGACTCAATTTGGGTTACAAAAGGGTTAATTTTTCACATCTTTTTATGGCTAATATTTTAGGATAACAAACTATGGCCTACTTCATTGTCGGAATTACTTATTAATTTACCATATGCGTCTCGAGATTAATTAAGTTTAGAGATTTTTAGCGCGCTTTTTAAGGCAATACCACACACGTTTTCCATAACCGATCAAAATTAAAGGAATGAGATCCACGATCCCTTTTTAGGCATTGAAAAGAACTTTGAGTTAACAAATAACTCAGATTGATTTATAGATTTCACAAAAATGTAAGGCTCGAATCTCATCGAGTTTGTTAATCTCCATACTTATTCGTTAAGTCGTCAATTTTCGCACAATTTCCATCTTTGGTCAATTTTGACTTTGTGTACGTTGAATTTTACAACTTGAGACATCAATTCGACTTTTAATGATATTTTTAAAAATTTTGAATTCTAATTTTTATTTATTTTGAACAAAAATATTTTTGGATTTTTCAAAATTTTAGGATTTTTTCAAAATTTATGGGCATTTTTGAAAATTTGTGAAGTTTTAGAAATACGCACTTGTAACGCCCCCCCCCCCCCCCCCAAATTAGACTTTTGCATTATCCTCAACCAAAAAGGACAAAAATCTAAACAAGAAAAAATAAGAAGTGCGATAAATAAAACAAACAAATGCAGAAAATGCAGATTTTTATAAAATAGGGCTGTGGTACAAAAAACAACAAAGAGCATACAACATGAGGATAAGGGAAACAACTAAAACCGGTGACAACCAAACAAATCTTCACTGGGCGGTGGCTGGGAAGAGCTGGACGCATCGGGGCCATAGGGGTCATAGAAGTAGGATGGCAATAATTCGTTGGGATTCCATAAGTGTTGATGCAAATCTACTTGGAAACGAAACATCATGATTGTATCGCGACAGTAGTCGGTCAAAAAGCTGTTGAATATCATCTCAAGGGGGGACATACGGTGAGTGAGGTCGCTACCCACCCATTCAAAATCCGGGTCGTCGTCCTCTTTGGTCGACTCTTCATTCACACTTACGTCACCCATCTCCACATCAGCACCTGCTTCTTCTTCCTCTTTTTCCTCATCCTCACTTGAGGCAGCATCATCCTCGTCATCACTTCCCTACCTCGCCCGAAGCATGGCTAGATGTTTGGGACTCTGCGTACGGGTCCCTGTCCAAAAGGACCAGGGAGGAGAGTACGATGAAGCGGTACCTCAATGCTAGCGTCCTTGAGAATGGAGGTAATCAAATGTGCATATAGAAGGGGTGCTGCACCTTTCTCATCCATGGCCGAGACCATGATGTCGGCGTATAAGGTGCAAGCCAGGTTAATGGAAGTGTTGGGATCGAAGAGGTGGTAGGTCAATGTGGCCTAAAGAGGACGCATCGCTGAATCGTTGGACGTTTGCCAAATATTTGCACACACAATTTGGAAGGTGAGGCGTGCTTTCTCGTTCAGATGGCCAACAATGACAGTCTACCCCCTCCATGAAACATCGGGGGCAATGCGCTCCATAATCAGTTCTTTGGCGACCGAGGAGACATTCCTTGGGTAGGCAAAATCTTAAACATCGAGAACGTCGTATTCAGCGAACTTGGTCGTGAGAAGGGCCAACAAAAAATGGATGACGGTGCCATCCACATATGATTGAGACTCGAATTGGCTCGTTCGAATAAGGGAGCCATAGAAAGATCGAACCTCGGTTGCCCAAACCGCTTCATAAGGTTGATTAAGGAATCGCCACCAAACCCTAGGCATGAAGAGGGCAGTGACAACATTTTACAGACTTGACCATTGGACAGCGCGCTCCATGTGGAGTTTATGATCTGGACCAAAGAACTGATTGCACCACCGCTCCTCTTGGAAGGAATGGAATTCACCGTGGCCAGAGGGAAGGATTTTGATGGAGTCATATATGATGGGAGCGGGTCGTTGGGCCATGGTAACGGGGAGAGTGGGCTAGAAAATTAGAGAGAGAGAGAAGAGAGGAGGGATGTGGTTGAAGGTGTGAAGAAAAGTGGAGGCTATGGGTGCGTATTTGTAGGGAAGGGGTGGGTAGGGTTTTGGAATTGGAGGGAAAGAGGGGGTGTTTTTTGGAGGGAAATTGAAGGGTTTGTTATGGGGGACGAATTGGGAGGGAAGGGAAGGGATTGGGGAGAAGGGGGTGCACCTAGGGAATAGGATAAATTCTTCCGAAAGTGGACCGATCTTCCTGGGGGTCGGACTGGTTTGGTCCTTTAATCTTCGAGCTTTTCAATTACCGGATCGATTCGACTATAAAAGAAAGGAACCAATCCCGGATAGACTGGTCCGGCTCAATAAGAAAGGAACCGATTCGATTCTTGCAATGAGATGGATTTCCCTCCTAACTTTAATCACGATTGCTCTCCTCTGAAAGTTTTAAATTCTCATCATGCTCCCTATCAGTTTGGATTCAAAATTCTCTCGATTTCTACGATTAACGCAACTTGACTCAATTACCTGAAACACGTGAATGCTCTCACCTTATTGTAACCTAATCCTATGGACTCTCACTACTCACACGACGCTCGTCAAGAATTCACCCCATATGCATCGGGGGTATGACGACCTCACTGTAGCAGCTCACTTTACCTCGTAAAAGGGGTCTGAAAACAAAACGATGTCGACTTCTTCCACACACGCCTCTAGATATGTCTTTAGGCATTGTCCACTTACTTTGAATGTATTTCCCCTTTTCAAATCGTCTAACTCAACAGCTTCTTGAGGGAAAGCATTCTTCACAACGAACGGACCAGACCATCGTGACCGCAACTTGCCCAGAAAGAGATCAAGCCGAGAGTTATAGAGAAGCATTTTTTTTGGGAAGAAACTCTTTGTGTCAAATGATGTTATCGTGAGCAAGTTTCATCCTTTCTTTGGAATTTTTTGTGTTCTCATACGCATCATTGCGTATCTTCTCTAACTCATTTAATTGAAGCTTCCGAGCTTCACCAGCCTTATCCATGGAATAGTTTAACTCCTTAATTTACCAATACGCCTTATGCTCTAATTCCACAGGAAGGTTGAAAGGTTTTCCATACACAAAGCGAAAAGGGGACATGCCGAGCGAATTTTTGTATGCGGTACGATAAGCCCACAGCGAATCGTTCAATCTAAGTGACCAATCATTACGAGTAGGATTGATGGTCTTTTCGAGAATGTTCTTGATTTCCCAATTCGCTAGTTAAGCCTGCCCATTCGTTTGTGGGTGATAAGTCATTCCAACATTGAGAACGACACCATACTTTATCATGAGCTTCGCAAATGGCCTATTGCAAAAGTGCGCACCATTGTCACTAATTATCGCCTTCGAAGCACCGAAGCGGGAAAGTATGTGTTCCTACAGGAACTTAATCACCATTTTTTGTCATTCATCTTGATAGCTATAGCTTCCACCCATTTAGAAATGTAGTCTACTATAACAAGGATGTATATGAAACCAAAGGATGGGGGGAAAGGGCCCATGAAGTCAATACCCCAACAGTCGATGATCTCAATAATGAGTATGGGGGTAAGAGGAATCATGTCTCATCGTGTAATAGCTGCCATCTGCTGGCACCTACTGCAAGATTTACAATAATTTTTCACATCCCAGAATATTGTGGGCTAGTAGAGGCCGCATTGCAGAATTTTAGCGGTCGTCTTTTTCGTCGAAAAGTGGCCTCCACAAGCTTTCGAGGACAAAATTGGATGACTTTTGGGAACTCGTCATTCGATACGCATCGTCGGATGATTTGGTCGTCGCAATATTTAAACAGGAAGGGATCGTCATAGAAAAACATGTGCGACCAAGTAATAAACCTCTTCTTATCTTGCGGTGTCCAGTCGGAAGGGACGGCTCCCGTGACAAGGTAGTTCATTATATCTGCAAACTAGGGAAAAGAAGAGGTAGAAAAGAGTTTCTTATCCAAAATGTATTCGTCCATGGGTATTGGATCACAAGATACGTCAGGTGAAAGCCGTGATAAGTGGTCGGCAACAACATTTTCTAGTCCTTTCTTATCTTTAATGGAGAGATTAAACTCTTGTAGGAGATAGATCCACCTTATGAGGCGCGGCTTTGCATCTTTCTTTACAAGTAGGTATTTCAACACCGCATGGTCGGTGAAGTAAGTAATGGGAGAACTGATAAGGTATGACCAAAATTTGTCAAGATCAAAGACTATCGCTAGCAACTCCTTCTCGGTAGTGGAGTAATTGAGTTATGGTCCGGTAAGAGCTCGACTTGTGTAGTAGATGACATGAGCATGTTTTATCTTTTATTTGGACCAAACAGCCCCTATCGCATAATCTCTAGCATCACACATAAGTTCGAATGGTAAAGACCAATCCAGAACTTTCATAATGGGAGCGCACACAAGCACGGTTTTTAGTTTTTCAAAAGCTCTTTGGCATGCTTCTGTCAACTCAAATTGGTTTTCCTTCATAAGTAGGTTGCTTAAGGATATAGCAATGGCACTAAAGTACTTAATGAACCTTCGATAAAACCCCGCATGGCCCAAGAAGGAGCGCACGTCTTTGAGAAATTTTAGGTTGGGGGGGGGGGGGGGGGGGAGATCGGCTATGGCATCTATCTTACCTCTATCAACCTATATCCCCTTAGATGAAACTATGTGGCCAAGAACTATTCCCTCGGTGACCATGAAGTGGCATTTCTCCCAGTTAAGCACTAAGTTCTTTTCCACACACTGGGCAAGTACCTTTTCTAGTTTTTCAAGACAAAGATCGAAAGAGGTGCCAAAAACATTGAAATCGACCATGAACACTTCAAGTCCTCTCTCGACCATGTCACTAAATAGGCTCAGCATGCACCTTTGAAAGGTCGTGGGTGCGTTACACAAGCCAAATGTCATAGGTTTGTAGGCAAATGTACCAAAAGGGCAAGTGAAGGTTGTTTTCCCCTACCCAAGTACATCTACCTCAATGTGGTTATATCCGGAATAACCATCAAGGAAGAAATAGTAAGGGTATCCTGCTACTCTCTCAAGTATCTGATCAATAAATGGTAAGGGGAAATGTTCCTTCCTAGTTCCCGCATTGAGTTTCCGTTAATCAATGGAAATGCGCCACCCGGTGGTGGTACATTGGGGGACTAGCTCTCCTTTCAAATTCTCAATCACTTTCATGCCTAACTTCTTCGGGACAACCTGAATAGGGATCACCCATTTGCTATTCAAGATAGGGTACATAATCCCGACATCTAATATCTTAATTATTTTCGTCCTCACCACTTCTTTCATATTAGGGTTTAGCCTTCTTTGCATTTCTCTCGAGGGCTTGATATCCTCTTTGAGATGGATCTTGTGGGTACAAATCAAAGGACTTATCCCTTTCAAATCAGTAATGTACCAACCAAAAGCACCTTGGTGCTTCCTTAGAATCTTTAGCAATTTATCCTCATGTTCTTCGTCTAGGCGAGAGGAGACAACAATAGGAAATGGGTTAGAAGAGAGAAAAATGGTGGAGTTAGAGATTGAGCAAGTTAGAGAGGACGTAGTAATTACTCGAGAGAGAGAGCTAGGGGACGTGAGCACGGAAAAATTTGAAAAAGAATTTGGTCCGGTGGATGAGAGCCTTAACGACGAAGTCCAATCTCTATCAGACTCATTTAGTCATTTAGGATAGAGCGAGTGGAAAGATAAAAGTGACGAGTTTCTTCATAATGACCATCCAACCATACCATTTGATGCTCCGAAGGTGATAGAGGAGAAAAGTTGTGCTTCATCCGACTTAGGGTCCGACCCATGCATCCTAAAAATTGAAAGAAAATTAGGTGTTCCCTCTGAATCAGCGCACACAGGCCATGCTTTGAGTAAGCATCACAGGGATCCCTTTTCGATTAGTCACAACGAGCCTCCCAGTCTTTCCCTTATCTATGGGCGAGGTCCCAACTTATTCCAACTATTGGTTTACAATATGAAGAAGGGAGAGACGAAGAGAGTACCGAACCTCGTGAGTGGGGTCGGGTGAGTTTGTGGAGAGATGAGAGGTCGTCCCACCCCCGATGCGTATGGGGTGATTTTTAGTGTACTATTGAGTAATGTGTTAGGGTCATTTAGTGTCTTTATGCATTTTAAATAGTTGTTTGTTTTATTTTTCCGCACTTTTCATTCGCTTTGAGTTAGATTTTAGTCCTTTTTTCTTGAGGACAATGACAAAGTCTAAGTTGGGGGGGTCACAAGTGCGTATTTCTAAACCTTCACAAATATTAAAAAATTTCCAAAAATTTCAAAAAAAAATCATAAAATTTTGAAAAATCCAAAAAAAAATTTCTTCAAAAAAAATTGGAATTCAAATTTTTCAAAAATATCATTAAAAGTCGGTTTAAAGTCTCAAATTGTAAAAACCCAATGCACTAAGCCGAAATTGGCCAAAGATGGAAATTGTGTGAAAATTGACGACTTAACGAATACGTGTGGAGATTAACAAACCCGGTGAGATTCGAGCCTTACATTTTTGTGAAATTTATAAATCAATCTGAGTTAATTGTTAACTCAAAGTTCTTTTCAGCACCTAAAAAGTCATCATGGATCTCAATCCTTTCATTTTGATTAGTTATGGAAATCATGTGTGTTATTGCCTTAAAAAGCGCGCTACAAATCTCTAAACTTAATTAATCTCGAGACGCATATGGTAAATGAATAAGTAATTCGAAAAATGAAGTTGGCCATCATTTGTTATCCAAAAATATTATCCAAAAAAAGATGTGAAAAATTAAACCTTTTGTAACCCAAATTGAGCCGAATAATTTTTCCTTTCGTTTGACACCCCAAAAAACCCAAGTAGCCTGGAATTGCGAAAAGGGAATATTCAATAAAGTACGAAAAGTGCATAAAAAGGGGGGAAAAATAGATATGCTCAACAAAAATAGGAAGAAAAGAAAAGAAGTGAAAAACAGAAAAAAAATAGAGAAAAAGAAGAAAAATGAGCAATAGCCCGGAAAAATCACAAATGGACATCATAAATGACTTTTCCGATTCCAACCTTCCCTACCATTTTCATTTTACCCAATATACCTTAAAACCCGAAAAAGTCTTAACCGACTCCGAATTGCAAAAATTGGTTACCGCGTGGAAAGCTAATACACCAAAAGATAATATAAGAGATTAAATGCGTGAAAAAGAGGTGATGTTCCCGTTTCCCATTGACCCTATTCTGATGATGAGATTTATTCACCATATATTTTCGTCTTTTAATTTATGTGTGTGACTTTGCGTCCATTATATTTACTCTTTATATCACGCACACCGAGAGAATAGCCACATTCCGAGAGATTCGTTTGAGAGAGCATCCCGTGAGCATTTGAATCGAAACGAATTTTTGGAAAGTATCATAATGCTCAATCGGTCGAAGTTAGCGGTTCGATTTTTGGCTTCATGCACACACACACACTACGACTTGAGACTTGTAAATATGACTTTATGGTGACGATTTTTGGGGAGTTTAAATTTTACAATTTTTAAGTATTTTGATATTTCTTTGAGTCAATAACGAATTTTGTGGGTATATTCAGTGAAAACCCTCACGAGACACCACTCGTCCTACTAGGGTAACCTAGGAGTTTAAAGACTTATTGCATACGCTAAATGAAATCGCTTACCTGCGAAAAAGGTATTTTATCCCAATAAAGTTTTTGAAGGGTCCTTAACTCATACGCTCATTCTTTTACATTGCTCGGGACGCGATAAGTTCTAAGTTAGGGGGTTTGATTAGGCATAAATTCTTCACATTTATCCCCTTAATTTCGTTATTTTTATGATCCCGTGTGCTATAAATAGCTTGGGTTTGTCTCATATCTATGCTACTAACCCTTTTTTGCTAGTATTTCGTATTTTGTGTATCTCTTATGTGTTTTGCAGATATTTAACGCAAGAAACATGGAAAAGAGAACTCAAAATAGTGAAAGAAACCAAGAATCGGGGAGTTGAAGGGTATTTTCATATTTTTTCAGCCTTAGTCCGTAGGTGGGGCCAACTGGAAAGTTGAGGATATTTCAATTACAAGAATACTGGAAAAAATGGCACCTAAATTCGAGCTACGGTGAAGAAGTTATGCCCATTTGAAGTTGAGAAAGAAATCTAAGAAGAAGCTGTCAGACCCAAACCGATCTGGTCAGAAATTAAAAGAACCGATCCGTTACCAGATCCGTTACAAAATTAGTCACGCTTTGTAAGTGTGACAAATTGCCTGATACGGGATTTTTATTTTGTGCTTATCTTTTAGCCAAAAGAGTTTTATGTTTTGGGGACTCTTCTAAACGACCTTTAGCCTATATATTTAGTCATTAGGACTCTTTTTATTAAGATTTCGTGGATGTAAAAGCTCCATAACAACTAGGAACATCTAGGAGAAGAATCTACATATTTTGCACCTTTAATTCAAGAGCTTTTCCGATTTTTCTTCAATCCTTGATCTCTTCTTGCATGTTCTTGTTTTTCAATCTTGGTTACTTTTATTTCCAGCACTTTTATTATTATTTATCATGTTAGGCTAGGTTTTTAAAGGTTGGGATGCATGAACCCAACCCCATGTGGTAGTTGCATGTGTATAAAATTAGTCCTCTAAATTTAATGATTTATTACGACCGTAGTGTGTAGTAATGCGACAATTGTAGATCTTTGGATCTCGTTTGCTTCAGGATAATCGGGATGCTTTAGAATGAAATTCGAGTGTCACTATCGCAATACTGATTTACTCGTCCTCTAATTAAGTATGGTGTAGACTTGAAACTCATATACGTAATGCTTGGGAGTACTAAATTCTGGGTCTAATTAATCACTTAAATTTATGATTAGTTTTATACCATCAATACTCTAGGGTTGGGGGATTGTGTCTCTACCTTAATTTTCCAATTAGTTTTATTTAACTTCTTTATTTTCCCCCTTTTCCCTTCTCACTCAATCATCATATTTTACGCTTTATTTTTTGAAGTAATAAATCAATTAAAATCTACCAAACATTCCCTGTGGATTCGATACCCAGACTCGACACTATACTCCAAGAGTATAGTTAAAGTTTAGTTTTTTTTTTGTATTGTGGTCGGAAGCCGATAACAATGACTAGCGTATTTACACGCACACTCGGTTTCCAGCACAATCAACCAAAGTTGTTCAAAATGTGTCACCAGTAGTGATAGAATTGCGGAATGCTAGTTGTGGACAGTAGCAGTGTACTATGAGCCTCAATTTTCAGTTGGACGCATCACACTCAGAAAAATCATATCCATGGTGTCAATTATAGATGATATAAAGTGTGAAAATTAATATTGAAAAAATAAATAAAAAAACTCCCAAAATTCAATGGTGATGTCTCAACTTGTAGCTTTTTCCCAAAGGGATTGAAAAGGTAAAATATAAGGCACTATAATATTTATAGGGTGTGGCTATCCGCACTCCATGAGAGTCTTGAGGCACTCCATATAACACCATAAAATTATAAAATGACATAATTGTCCTTTATCATTCAATTGCAAACTCCTCTCATCTACATAATTCATTATACAATAAGAAAGATAGCATTGTCCTCTAATCACAAATATCTTCTCTCTTTTAATTTCATATTTGAAAAAAAAAATTATATCCCACAAAAATATATTTATGGATATCCAAAAATTCATGATTTTTTTATCTAACAAGAACACAACACTAATAAAACTGACACCACATGACCTAAATTGTTAATAAACACGACATAATTTTGTTTGGGTCGTGTTCAGGTTAGGTCAAAAAATACAAACACGGCCCAAGTAAAAACGACACGACATAATATATTTTTATCAAATACAAATACAGTCCTATTAAAATTAGATACAACAGGAAACACAACTATGTCCAACTAAAAGTGACACAATAAGAAATCATGTTGTGTTTGTTAAAAAAATGTTGTGTTTGTTAAAAAAAACACGAAAAACAACTATGCCCAACAGTATTGTGTTTGTGTTTGTTAAAAAAAAATATCATGTTGTGTCACTTTAACTCGGACATTTTGGTAAAAATAAAAAAGATTTCATATTGTGCGGCATTTTAATTTGGTCGTGTTTCAGTTTTTGTAAAAAAAGAATGATTTCACAACACGATTGAATTAAAATGCGACACAATATGATTTTTTTTAACAATATGGCCAAATAAAAGCGACACATGATTATTTTTTTTTCAAAACACAAACACGATCCGATGTGGTGTTTATGTTTTACTTCGATCGTGGTTGTTTTTGTGCTTCGTAAAAAAAATCATGTTTGTATTTGGTAAAATAAATTCGTGTTGTGTCGCTTTTACATGGCCATATTTATGTTTCGTAAAAAAACATGGTTTCGTATTGTGTCACATTTTAATTTGGTCATGTTGCTATTTCTGTAAAAAAAATTAAAATAATATTTTGTGTCATCTCGTATATATAAAAAAATGAGATAAGTTCGAGTTCGAGTCGCGAAAACCACCTCTCCACATATGCACGGACAAAGTTGTGTACAATTAATCTCCCTGGTGCCACGCAGTGGCAAGTGCGTTGTGCGCTAGGTTTGCCTTTTATTTTCCATCACAAGCTATTTTTATTACTCTAAAAATTGTGATAAAATATATTTAAACATCTTGGTTCATCTAGCACCCATTTATCCAGTACTATTTTATTTTTTAAAGTCCTCCCTAGCACCCCCATCCCCTCCTTCCCCACCCCACTACGGGAGATCCTGCATCTTTGATGAGCCCTGTGGGAGCCCCAAAAGTGGTCATCGGATCTCCGTCGAGGGTTGTCAGAGCTCCGACAGATGTGTGGGGGTAGGGGCAGGGGTGTCGCTAGCACAGACTTTTAAAAATAATTGAGTATTGAGTAAATGAGTGTTTTACGGACCTAAGTGTTTAAAAAAAAGGTTTCAATTTTAGAGTAATATTTCAAATTTGACATAAAAAATATTTTATTGTTTTAACACTTATTATGAAATCTTTTCATATTTTTCAAATATGTTTTATGAAGTTCGTTTGAATAAAGATCACGATTTCTCCTTTTTTCAAAACAAAATGAGACTCCTATTTTTTTCAAAAGTCACTGTTGGAGTCTTCATATGGGTCGGTCCTTCCTTAAACTATTTTTTTCACAAATAGAGGATTCCAATTATTCAATACGCATAAAAAATATTTTTTTTTCTACAAACCCATACATGAAATTTCGATCATTATTTCGATCATTATTAATTCTAAATTTATATTACAAAATTGAACAATGAAGTTTGAACGACACGCGAACTCCAACGTGGAATGCTACGTAAAATAGTATGGTGTCTCGAAGGAAGCAACAATCCTTGAGTTTGAGAAAAAAATCTCAAATGCATGGAAGGATATGAATGAGCAATGCCTCAGACCAACCCATGTCTCATTGCATCTCCTAATGAGAATTGTCAAACTTTCACGTGTGACACATGTTATCTATAGGTACGAAGATGGGTATACAAATGCTGAGAAGACTAAAGATTACATAACAACCTTATTTGTCGATCCCATGCCTTGTTGAAATGATAACTGATTTAAGCATTCGACTTTGAATTCGTTCATATGCATGAGGATAATAAGCGTAGAGCTTATAGCCCTAATACTCTACATTATGTATTGTTGTTTATTTTAATATGATCTCTTTGGTTTTATTATTGAAAGCATGTATGAATTTTAATTTAAAATAAATGTCTATCAAGTTTAATATATTGTTGTTTATTTAATGTGGCCTGTTGGCTTTTATTCATAAAACCATGTATGATGTTTATTTTAATAAATGTGTGTCCGGTTCGTTTTGAATAAGAATCAAGTTTGTAAGAGTTACTTATATTTGTTTTCAAATATATATTTGATGTCCATAAACTTGACTTAGTATGAATTTTGGTGAGATATGTGTTTGACCTGATCATGAGAGATTGGAGTTCTGGTTCAGTATAATTGAACATTTCATAAACTAGATAGGAAGTTGATATCCTATCGGTAAATTTATGACGGCAATCCCAGCGGTTATCTAAAAGTACAAAAACTTGACTAATGGCTCAGGAACCTTTCTGGTATTTCAAAGATGCTTGGAATGGTTGAATAATTATTGATTTGATTGTTATGGGTTGGATCTGAATTTTCGTAAGTAGGGTAATCATTTTTTACTTATGCTTGAGATCATAATTCCAAGGAATTCGTGTTAAAAAAAGGTCTTGATTTATGATACCCACTTCGTAGACTTATATGTTTTGATTCTCTCAATAGTTGATCAATGGATTATTTTAATATTAGGAAGTGCATCAAATTAGTTAAGCCTAATATCAAGGAATAAATCAGAAGTTGATTAAAATAAAGTAGTGGCTAATTTATTTGACCAAGCGGGTGCGCTTAAGACATGGAATCATATTATGTACCGTATCAACTGTGCAAACAAGACCTCATTATTAGAGTAATTTTGAGATACTTAAATTGGAACATAGTCGTGATAATTTAGTAGAGTTAATTACGATTAAATAGATAGAGTAAATCAATTAGGGGATGCAGTTTGAGACTTTGGATTAACTCTTTGGAATCCAGTTTAATTATTTAGTCATTCGTATTAAGTATTGTCCATTTACACAAGTAACACACCCTAAGTATCTTTAGACCCAATGCATCCCAAGTCAGTAACTATATATATATATATATATATATATATATATACGTATGTATGTATATATCTTGTTCTGAGCTAGGAGTTTTAGCGAAATACTCCTTATTGAGGGTTAAAGAGAGAGACATAGAGAGAGGAGAAATACTATTCACATTTTTTTGAAGGTGTATAGAAAGAGAAGACCATATCTCATTCAAAACACCAATGACTATCTCCAAAAGTTCCTCAACACACAGTCTTCTATCGGAGGATCATATACTAGAAGAGACGAGGATTTTAATGTATTCTTGGAAGGCTTTTTACGATATTAAGAAGAGATACCTTCATCTACTTCAAACTTTATTTCTCCTTATTCAAATCAACTATAAGATGTGAAAAAGTGTCATGATTCAAGACCCTAAATTTATTCTTTAAACCTTGCTCTTTTTCTTTTCTTTCTAATTCATGATCATTCAATGTTTATAGGGAGCATAGATTTTTTAAATAGCAATCCCCAACAATTGTTGTTGTAACCCGAGTAATAGATTGATCATATTATAGAAAGATCCTTGTTTTTTAGCATTGAAACGTATGTGACATGTTAGAAAATATGTGCATGGGTGTGTATATTTTACACTAAGATGGTTTTGTAGGATTTTAATGATTGTATCAATTCCATCATGGTTAGATGAATTTGTTTTATGTGAATGGATCTTACATTGTTAATGATAAGTTTTTTTTCTATATTAGGTTTGGTTATAATAATTAATGTTTTGTATTTATTGCATTAAATATGATGTCAACCTTAGGGTAAGTAGAGGCATTTTCTCAGAATTCAATGGGGAAATCACGATCAATTTTTCTTTTCCTATCACCAAGGAGTCCTTTTAGGGAATTTTGCCTAAAATATTCTATGGAGAAATTTTATCACTCCGTGCCACAACTACTTAAATAACTCTAGACTACGAAGAATATAATTAAAAACCAAACCGTGTTATTCATGTTATTGAGAGAGGTTTATCTTATTTTGTCCAAAAAGGTAAAAAGAATCAAAATGGAAATTCACAAGGATAACTTTTGGTAGTTAAAATTGTATCTAAGACCCATGTACCAAGTGCATAGGAAATGAAGTTCCTGTATCTTCCCGCAATCATACATTACAAGAAGTTGTGATCGTTCTACTTGGAAAGAAATAATGAGAACTGTGATTTTTCCGCAGTCATGGAAACATGTTTTTTGGTTTGTAGATTCAGGAGCCACTAATCTCATTTGTAATTACTTATTGGGATTTTGGGATAACCAGGGTGATTAGTGAAGGAGATATGTTTTGGTTGATGGGGAATCACATAGAGGCAGAAGTATTAGGATTAGGAAATTTAATGTGAAATTTTGGTGAAGTCGAAAAGTTGATATTAATAAAAAAATTTGATGTTGCAACTATTATAATAAATTTTACTTCAAATTCTAAGTTTGTTATGAATGTATATTTGGTTTATTTTAATAAATTTGTTTTTAATAAATAAAAAATTGATAATTCTTTTATTTGTTCTAACACATTGGAAAATGATATTTATGCCATGAATCATGTCTTTCCATTATTGCTAAATATTAAATTGAATAACATAAGTATAAATAACCAAATACAAAAAAGCCATCTAAGTGGCACCAAAAGATCTTTGAAACGTACGATTGGGTCCTATTAACCTAAAAAGAATTCAAAGATTGGATTCAAATGGACAATTGTCATTTTTGAAGGTAAAATGAGAAACATTCATTTCATGACTAATGGTTATGTGTGACAAATTTGTTTTGAAAATTGTTAATTATGATTTGTGTGACAATATGATAATCCTATCAAGAGGTGAGTATTTCTACTTCATCACTTTTATTGTTTATTACTCAATATTTTAATATGATTACCTTATGCATCATGTATTTTCCTTTGATAAATCCAAATTGTACAAGGCATATGAGGAGCATAAAATGGTAAAGTAATCCAAACTCTACGATCTGATCATGAAGGTGAGTACCTCTTGGGAGAGTTTAGGAATCGCTTATTGGAGGTAGGTATTACATGAAATTTTTTTGAATCAGACACTCGACAACAAAATGGTGCAATGGAAAGAAGAAAGATGATTCCTTTTTAAATGGTTAGGTCCATGTTGCATTATTCGGAACTATCCAATTCTTTTGAGGTTTTTGAATTGGAGACTACCATATACTTATTGAACATATTTCCATCCAAATCAGTCTCAACAAGTCCCATAAAACTATGGACTGGGTGCAGTCCTAGTATGGGACATGTTCAGATGTAAGTTTGTGCAAATTTTCTAAGGAATGATCCTATGAAGCTTGAATTTAGGACATATATAGATATATATTTCTTCGTAAGTTACCAAAAAGGAGTCATGGGTTTTTATTATTATGATCCTAACACTACACCATAAATAGTAATATGGCACAGGTTAAAACTGTGCCAAATCTAATCTGGTACGGTTTTGAAATGTGCCACAATCAGGTGTTCCAAAATGACCATTTTTTTCCTGGCACGGTTTATAAGTGTGCCAGATTAAGCCATATAAGAACACTTCTGGCACACTTTAAAACGGTGCCAGAATTTGAAATTTCTGGCACATTTTTGGCACACTTTATAACTGCGGCAGATTGAGTACATTTTGGTACACTTTTGGCATAGTTAAAAATTGTGCCAAAATTTGATAGACTTTTGACACGGTTTTGAACTGTGAAAAATTTGGATCAAATAAAAAAAATTATAAATAATATTACCCAAAAAAATCAGCAACATTTCGACTATTTTTGTACCTATTTTAGAGTAACAAAAATTCAATAATAATATAAAACTAGTGTGGCAAAAATAATACAACAGCAATACAAATAGTCCGCAAAAACACTAATTCACATACAAGCCCACTAAAAATTAATAGCTCAAAATCCATTAATAGAAAATTCTTGTCAATACATGTGAAATTCATCTCAATACATGAGGAAATTTGAATTTTATCTCAATCCATGTCAATACATATGAAATCCGGCTAAAGAAACACAATAAATGGTAAGGTCACCATCTTCAAACATTTCTAACCACTTGCAATTTTCTCCAAGGCTACTTGAGTGAACTCTAAAGAGTTCGTTCCTGCAAATACAAAGCAAGAACTTGTATTAACACTTTTCCATATGATCCCATTATTAACCAAGTCAACCAAATGAATAGAAGTGTAGACATTGATGTTTATTTTTTCATTTTAACTTTAAAGGACCATCATTTTTTACTTAAAATTGATAGGTTTTCTTATTCAAATTAATATCGGTGAAAAAGGACTTGGGATTTCCTCCAAATATTAATAGATCAGTGATACAAAAGTAAGTTCTGCGTATGATTCACACTAAAATTTTGTTTAGTCACAATGACATGAGCCTGAACAATACTAAAATATGCATAAAGTGTTGGTGAAATAAAGAAAGTAATAGGTAAGAATTTTACATAACTAATTACAAAGTTTCCTTTTGAGATATATGTGAATTGCATACCATTTCTTTTTAGTGGAAAATTTTAGTACCAACAATCTTGATACACTAAGTTTCTAATTTCAAAATCAAAAAATGATAAATTATTTAGTGATAGGGATTAAGATGTTTTCTAAATACTGTCTTGAAGCGAGAGATGTTCATTATTGAACATGTGGATACAAATGCACCAAACATTGAGACTTACCTCAGCGGTGCATCATTTTGATTAGTCGGGTCCGTGAAGATATCGTGCACCAAATTAGGAAATAAAAATTCCATGAACCAATTTCCTTGGAAGAAGTTATACCATTGGCATACAGAAGGTCCATATCAGAAGGCCGATAGTTTGTGCGACTATGTATTGCTCGTCTTCTAGCTGGCTGACCTGATTTGAGTTAAAAATCACAAAGTGTTTCATTATGCTTTAATTGTCTCAATTATTAGTTCAAATTGAAAAAAAAAGAGTTCTCAAACGCCCAATTGGACTAATGAGCGTATTAAATATTAGCATAAATCCAAGAGGTACCGACTAACACTACAATGTACGTGAAATCAACTTAAGAAAAGGAAAATATCTAACATGATCATAATAGAGGACCTTCATCAATATAGTTAGCTATTATAGATGCAATAACGACATTATAGCCACTGTTATAGCTGATATAATTTTGTTATAGCAGCTATATATATATACCAGAATCAGTGTGGTATCAACGATGATTTTTTTGAAGACGATCAGTACTGATCAGTCTTGTATGGTTTTTTCTGTGGTCTATATCTATATTTTCACATTGCAAATAATAATAAAAATAAATGGTAATGAATTTATAAGTGTTATATGATTAGGCATAAATTTTGTATATTTATCCCCTTAATTTCAGGACCTTTGTGAACCTGAGTGATGAAATTGATATGTGTTTAACACACATTTATGATACTAACCTTCTTTGTTAAGTATTTCATGTTTTGTGTTTCTCTTATGTGTTTTACAGGTTAATTATGCATGTTGTGCAAAAGAAAAATTGAAACAGTGAAACAAAGTCTAGGAAGGCAAGTTCAATGGAATTTTTGTAATTATTCATCCTGATCCCGGAGGTGTGGCCAATTGGAAATTCGAAGATTTCGGAACAACAAGAACACTGGAAGAAACGACACCCAAATCCAAGCTACGGTGAAGGAGTTATGTTCATTTAAAGTTGAGGAAAAATCCAAGAATAAAGGAGGAAAAGAAGAAAAAAATTCCAAGTGTTGAATTGAAGAAATGAGACCCCAGAACCAACAGGAATTCTCGAACCATGCTGTGAAGCGGTTCGGAGTCGAACTGGTTCGGGGGTCCTAATGTGCGAATTTTTTCTTTACATCTGATTGGTTCAAAGAGTCCTATTTTGTTAAAACTTCTTATAAAAAGTATTTGTACAATGGTAATGACCTAGAAAACATGATTTTTTTTATAGTTTTGATCAGTTTTGATATAGAGAAGAGTAGAAGAACATCCTACGAAGATAACATTAATTTGTTGATTCAAGAATGATTAATTCCGGGTTTGTTTTCATGTTTGAATCCAAATTTCATTCTTCTTCTGATTATTATTGCATGGTTGTTTTTCTTGAATGATTCAGACAATTTATGGGTTCATAACACTTCTTTTCATGTTTCAAGATAGTTTCATTATGATTTTTATCGCATGCAATGTAGTTAATTCATGCATAGTTAGGTTTAACATGTCCGGCAAGATTTTTCAGGTCAGGATGCATGAACTCAATCCGATGTGATAGTTTCATGTGTATAAAATTAATCCTCTAAATTTAATGATTTATTACGATTGTATTGTGTAGCGACACAACCATTTTAGATCTTTGGATCTTGTTTTCTTCAGGGTAATCGGGATGCTTCAAAATTCAATTCGAGTGTAGCTATCGTAACATCGATTTAGTTGTCCTCGGATTATGTATGGTGCGGGCTTGAACCTCATATATATAACGCTTGGGAGTACTAATTTTTCGGTTTAATTAATCACTTAAATTTATGATTAATTTTGTACTAGTAACAGACTAGGGTTGAGGGATTGTATTCCCGTCCTGTTTTCCTCATTACATACTTCAAGTTATAATTCAATCATCATCAGTATCTTAGGTTTTTTAGAATAGTTGCATTCCATTCATACTTTAGTTCATTAGTTAACCATTTTCACAATTGCATCTAGTTGAAGTTATTTCCCCAATCAACTCACATTTTCCTTTTCTTTAGAGTCAGAGTTAGGTTTCCTTCATCTATACAACGTCATTACAACTCCGTTGTTCTATGTCCCTAAGGACCAATACCTGACTTATCGGATTATTACTTGAGCGGTAGGCTTGCACTTGAGCGTAGAGAGTACGCACTTCTAAGACACATTCTTAGTCGTTTCATTTTTTTGGCGTCATTGCCGAGGATTTAGGTAGACATAGGATTAGATCAAGTCAATCTAAAACTTTGACCAAAAAATTCAAAAAAAAATCCAAAAAACATAAAAAATTAAAAAGCACAAAAATATTCCTTATCATTTCTCATAAGCCTGTTAATGCAAAATTCTGAACTCACTCTAACTCCCCATAATACTCCAACCCACATTCACGAAAATTGGATATTTGATTACAACCCCGATAGCCCTTCACTCCAAACTCTCCACAATTCTGGGTTCCACCTCCCACAGCGTCACACTCAATTGCAAATAACACTCCGTTTTCCCTCTTAGGACACACTTCAGAGCACGCTCTGAGTATACCAAGTGAGGAAACAGAGTCTTTGAGTGAGAGAGACATGTTACAACACGGTAGTGCAACCTCCAGTGAGGAAGAGGCCCCGTACCACCCATTGAGAGAAATCTTATACCCTGAGCGCACTGTCACTCTAGGATGCAGGGCAATTTCTCTTTAGGAATGGAATGATCCAAATACTTTCCACTTACCATGGAATGGATTAAGAAAGTCCATATCTCCACACCATGGAATTTGAAGAGGCGTGTGAAACCTTGAGTGATCAGACTTTCTCAAAAGATGTGATCCGCCTCAAACTCTTCCCATTCTTGCTAAAGGACAAGGCTAATACCTGGCTATGGTTTTTGCCTCCAAACTCGATTTCATCATGGAACGAGTTACAATCTAAATTTCTCAAGAAATTCTTTCCTACACATCGAATGAACTCTATCAAGGCTCAAATTCAAACCTTCTGACAACTGGAAAATGAGTCCTTCGATCAATGTTATGATCATTTCAATGAGTTAATCACTTCATGCCCTCATCAAGGACTTGATAAACTGCAAATCAGTTCCTTCTTCCATAATGGGGTGAATATGAATTCCAAAAAACTCGTTGAGGCTATGTGTGATGGTCCCTTTGTCGACATAGACGCCAACGATGCTGAGCTTCACCTGAGGTATGTCACCGAGACTACCCAATCTTCGGATACATCTGACCCTCGTGCTCAAAATTGAATTCGCCAAGCGACCACCACTCCATCAACATCCGACCTATTTCACATTTAAAAGAATGTTATGATGGATAGAAGACTTGATCTACTTGAAAAAGAAACGCGAGAAATACTTGGGGTACATGGAAAAGGACCAACTGGATCCATCCCAAACCCCGTCGAGAAAGTGTTTGCAATTTGTGAGGCGGGTCATTCCACAAAGGAATGCCCGATAATACCCGCCTGTAAAGTTGTTCTTCAAGATGAAGTAAGTGGTATAAGAGGATTCAAGGGTAATTTTGGTGCACCGCACGTGAATTCTTACAACCCTTCATGAAAAAACGATCCTAGTATTAGCAATGGGAAATTACATTCTGCGATGAATCCTAATTCACATGTTTCCCCTCCTCCACCATCGCACTTTCAACAAGCTCCACACATGCAAGGACATGTGCAAGAACCACCACCTCAAGGGGCATATATTACTCCACCGCGAAGAAATATCGATGATATGATGAACCAATTTGTCAATACCCAGAATGCAACCAATGCTATATATGATTTCATGATCAACGACATAAAGGTAAATATTTCAAAGATGCAGTCATCGTTGAGTATTCAAGAAAAGGGCAAGTTTCCTGCCCAGGGCCCAAGACCTCCCCAAGGTTGAACTAGTGTCAGATTCACCTCTACAAAACATCAACAGCAATGTTAAGCTGTGACCACTCTTCGTAGTGGGAGAGTCATTGATTTATCACCTCCCCCACACGACGCAACCAAAGACAAAGAGATTTTTCCCAGCACGAAAGAGGCCGAATGTAACACCCCACCTAATTAAATACCGGGTGATCAATCCTTTATGAAATTATAACCAAGGTGAACAGTTGGTTCATTCTTTGCATCACTGTCGCAAACAAAAATAAATTTTCCAATTTAAACTCCCTAAATAATTAAGCTAAATGTCAAAACCATTTAAAACATTATTTTCATTTATTAAATCCAATTATAAAATCATTTCATAAGTAACGATTTAAGAATCACACAATTATAAAGACTGGAAATAAACACCCACGAATTTAATCATTCAGATAATCCAATACCAACTTTAAAACTACAAAGGAAAACCATCCTGACAGTAATTAAATCCCCAAGAGTACAAATGCTAAAGATAAATGAACGTAATCTCTGATAAATCTAACTGAATAAAGAAACGGGCGACACATGCCCTAACTAATCAGAATAAGAATGAGAGTAGATTCAACATCGAGGTCTTCTAAGCAATGTCCTGCAACTCCCACATAAGCTGCAGCGCGTTCGATCTAAAGAATCTAAGCAAGACGCCCCTGTGGCTGGACACCTGAAATATACATATATATATATATATATATACAAGTGAAAAGAGATAACAGGAAACGAGTCAGATCCCGAGTGTAAAATAGTTTAAAATTAATGTAGCAAGTATTTAAAATGCTTACCTACTAATGCAACAACCATGTTAGTATGCGACACTCCCTTGCGAATTCTCACCCCTCATCTAGTGTGCACACCTACCATACTAATAAATCTCATCAATTTCTCTATATTATTCTCCATAAGGTTTTATCATGTGAAAATTGAGGTTATGATATTTACTTTAGGAAATCATTCTCTTCAAGATTTCTTATGTTATTTAAAAAACTCATTATCATTATAAAGTTCCCAAACACTTATAAATAAGTTGAAGTATTTATTCATTACTTATCTACTTATATACACAGTAGAAAGTTCCCATATAAATATACGTATATATATTAGTCATACATATAATATATACTAATGGCACCCCACGTAAGGTCGATGGTGATGGCATACTCTGCTATCAAGTCCCCGCATCACACAAACTAAGGGAAATACTAGTTCGGAATCAGTCTCGAACTGCATTAACATAAAACACATACAAACGGAGGCGAAGAATAGTTCCAGGTTCAAAGAGGTCAGCACATACCCTCGCATCTCTTAGAAAATCTGACTATCATTTTTATAAAGCCTCTATCGAGGAATACTATCTTCTAGGGTACGAGTCAATATCCCCCATAAAGGTCCAATCGAGATAAGACAGTCCCAGTGCGGAAGCCCCTCGTGATAGCAAGTATCCCAGGTATTATTTTTACACAGATACATAATATATGCACAGTCATATATAAATATATATATATATATATATATATATAATTATTCACATTTTCGAAACTAGGTTCACCCATGACCCAAAATTATAATTATCACATTTTACTCGAGTATCTCACATAATGAACTCGTCTCTTTTATTCTCATTTTTAATTTATTTCATACTTACTTCTCATCTCTCGAAGTATTCTATCTCACTACGTTTAATTTCAGTAGGTATGCTCTCACTTACCTTACGGTATAAATCCTAATTACGATTATCTCACTCTCATTATCTTCAAGGTAAACTCACCGTGCCAAATATTTAAATCATTACACCTAAACAACTCCTAAAAATTTCGTACTATTCCGGGTTCCTCGGATACTGGTTTACCTCACTCAAATTAACCGTTTACTAAAATTGGGGCAAAATAGGAAATTTCGTACAAAATTGAATCTCGCTCGAACCAGAATGTATCTCGCTCTAACGACTTCCACGTGTCGCTCGAACGACTTTGTGCGACATTGGCATATCGCTCGAACGACTTCACGCGACTACGCGTGAAGTGGGATGTTTCATCTTCAACCTTTGGCAACCTCGTTTTTCACCATTTTTCAGCTTAAAAACCTCTACAGTTTAATCATTAACGTCTCATTTCAATCCCAATCAATAATAACAGTGTTATATGTCATTCATAATATCCTAGGATCGTTAGCTCATCAAAAATCATTAAGATTACATGAAATCCCCAAATTAATTCATCAGAACCCCAGTTTCCAAATTTCCAATTATAGAACCTAATCAACCCCAATTCGTTAATCAATGTTATTTATAATTTCGTGATAAAACCTCTACATATGATCAAAATTCAGGCTACATAGATTATCCCTACAACAAATATGAGGTTTCTTCTAAAACATATAACTCTTCAATTAAAATATACGATTTTCAATTCTAGACTAACATGGAAGGAACATTAACTAGAAATCAGCAAGATAGATACTTGCCTGGAAATTTTGTTTTTGATTTGGGGAAGAAAGTCGTGTGGTTGTGTTCCTTGTCGCGCGATCTACATTTTGGCGGTGAGGGCGGTGTAAACGACGAAGTTTTTTGGCCTAGAACTCCTTGGAAAGATTCTTTACATATTCTCCAATGGTCTTTCGTTGGATTTGTTGATGTCAACCCTAGATGACAACCCCTAACCTCTGATATATCCTTGGTAAATTCGTGGGTTTAATTACCAAAAAATATGAAATATCCAAAATGCCCTCCCGAGATCCTAATTAGGCCTAAAAACGCCCCAAGACTCAAACTAAACCCCCAGATACATTATTTTGACTATCTAGACCCTTCCGGACACATTACCGAACTCAAAATGACCATACAAGTGACTTATAATTTATTTACTTTTAATAATCATAATTTTGTCATGACGCGACACAGGCGCATCCTTACTTAAATTTCCATAATTATCATTTTATTCACCCGTGACAATTTTGATAAAATCAATCTTATACATTACTTTACTCATT
The DNA here is from genome assembly GCA_949130495.1 of Sambucus nigra. Classification (NCBI taxonomy): domain Eukaryota; kingdom Viridiplantae; phylum Streptophyta; class Magnoliopsida; order Dipsacales; family Adoxaceae; genus Sambucus; species Sambucus nigra. The sequence continues at coordinate 9,257,511 of OX422218.1, read as the reverse complement.
TAGTAATATTCGACAAATTTTCAATAATTACTAACTCTTGTCACGCTAGTAAATAATAAACAATTTTTCGAATTAATATTAAATTAATTAATCTCAGTTAAATTTAATACATCCCTAAATTTAAAAGCCACAAAAATACGGGGTATTACATACTTCCCCCCTAATAACGGAATTTCGTCCCAAAATTCAGAAAATAAGGACTACCTAGTAAAACAAATTTGGATACATTATCAGTACACAAACTATCTACATAGCAAGGCATTCAGTTACTATAGCCCCCGCCTCGTAGCAAGCTTGTTTAGCGTTCTCATTAAAGACACTTAACATTATGCTCCTATCCGACATCATTCGCATAACACATGCCTATATATTATTAATTCCCATTTTTTCAATATCATTGGGAGGTCGCACCTCACTATATGACAACTACTCAGATTTCTAAACACAAAACTCCCATTTAGAGAGAAACCGTACGAACATCTGACCACTCTTATTCGCCTGAAATAGTCGTGGAATTTTACCATAGTCATCAGACTCTAACTCAACCAATCCAAAATTCTGATTATCTGCGCGTCTCTTAATATTCGGAGTGATAAAGCTAAGGTTTTTCCCCCATCAAAACCACAATAAGCATCTTGTTCATAATAAATAGGTACGAGTGCTACCACAGAACCATACCATTAGGTAATATCCTCCCCCAATTACCATACTATACTCCACTTGCTAGATATACTGTTGTGAAAAATAAATAATCATAATGAATCCAAAATTACTTTCACACTGCTCTACTAATGCTTAATCACCGCTCATCTACTCCACAAATTATGGGTGATACAACCTGCTCAAAACGAAATGATATCCCCGCTGCTTCTTGAAATCCCATATTAAAGGTGGGATTCAAAAATCTCAACCTAATTCAGAAAAATATCGTGTAGGACCGCGTACGGGCACGATCATTCCTTTCAAAGGAAGATTGGGGCACACTAGCTAATATTCTAAATCACCCCAAAGGAATGTCAATCACTTCCTTCTTGGGAGACTTGTACCACATGTTAGAATGGACTCTTCATTTCATCTTGAGGTTGTCAACTCATCCAAGAAACTTTACCGACTTTACCGGCCTCTTCCATTATAGGAATTGTCGATAGCCACAAAATTCTCTGGTTTATCCTCTTGTTCCAACCGATTTCTATTTATGAGTAGTGCCCGCGGAGACTACTCACTATGTCCCGCTCGACATCGACTTGTACTTGTAATCTCTCACATTAAGTGACACTTAATACTCCCCTTCTTTCCTTTTCATATACTGAAAGTTCCAACCCATGCACTTTTCTCTATGATGTGCACTTCCGGACCTTTTATACCATACTAACATCTTCACTCTTTGTACGCGTTGGTCGCTCTCAACATTTGACTAATTTCAACTCCACTCCAAGTGTTCTCCAATGTAATTAAATTATACCCTTCTCAAGTAATACCTCTTTTAAAATTGCTTCCCACAGCCTTCCAACCAAATTCGGGTGTGTCATTCTAGTCACACACGTATATATGGATTATCGTTCTTCATGTGATGCTTAATCCACTCTACCACTTCCACCTCGTTATTCTAGTCCAACAAACATATATTCCACACGTATATTCTCACATACCCACAACTCAGATGATTCTAACATCAGCTAAATAGGATGCCCACACACCATATAAAATGTGTATACCAGAGTAGGCATCACATACGCTTCACACATAACACCTAATTCTTTCTTTTCATGCTCACAATGTGATTACAACACCTGGGTACTCTCAATCACCCTAGAAGTCGAAATTTTAAATCCTCCTTATCATTGTTCCACCCCTCAACTCGTGGTGATAAAACAAAACTTCCAATGTTTTCTTACAACATAACCGGCTCCACTGGCCTTAAATCATTGTTCAACTTCCAATTTACAAATATAATTACCTGTTCCTAGTACGACTGAGGTATTGAACTTATGGACTAATGACCAAACATATCCCTATTTCCAACACTATGCTAAGTTTCAAGCGTGGGACGTCTCGCAAAGCAAAATCCAAAAAAGGAACCCCCCTGATACACTACTAACTAGAATTGTCAGTTATCAAAATTTATTAGGCCCTCCGTCCATAGCGTGTACCCCTTTATTTCGTCTCTTGATGGAAAAGTTACATCTCTTCCCGTAATTATACTTAACAACGAACATTTTGCCAATTGTACAATCATTCAAAATTGGTGGTAATCTCCCTCCATAAACCTCGAATACATACACTTGGGGTTCTCAAAATTCCATCCCCAAACATTTGGGTCCAACTCTTAACTCTCACATCTCTAAAGGATTGATATATTAATGCGCTCTTCCTATCACCAACTCTTGAGCACTAAACATCATAATGAATTAAATCTTTTCGCTCAAAAATAAACCTAATACATATTGAATCACAACAACAAAGTCCTTACACGCATCGGGATCGAATATCTCGATCCCATTATTCCCTCCGATGTCTCTAAAATAGATAATTTAAGTGTGAGTCTGACCCTCTCGCAGGTGAGGCCTTGCCATAACAAAACATACTGACCTAAGGAAACTTTTCGATAGCCTTGCAATCACTGTCCACTATTATTTTAACCATTTTTTTTATAAACCATAATTAGTATAATATCGTATTCACATATCACATCACTAATACGAGAATTTTCAATAAGGAGTATAAATCACTAATAGTGCACCCATTTGTCCTCAGCGGATAACACTAAAGACAATCCCACTTTACCAAGAGAAAATATACATAATAATAACTCTATAGATATGCGCACTAAATTCTTCTCACATGCGAATCTAGTAATAAACAAAAATAGAATGACTTGCTCGTGTCACATAAAGCATGCTTCATCCTCCGAGGATAAAACTCATACCTCTACTTTGCCAATCGCCTTGGCAACTTAATCGTCTTCCGGACATAACGTATTGTAAGCGCCATGCCCCTGATCCTTATTCTTGCTTCGGAAAATTTCCACTCCTATGGTTTTTAATCTCCACAAAATACCTCAATACATAACCCAATTATCCCCTGAAATACATTCGGAAACTCATGAACGACTGGAATCGAATCTAAGAGAATCACAATCTCCTTAGAGGTATCCTCCTTTATACAGTATAGATAGGTGGAAGATCCCACTTCTGGGTGACCACCAAAACATCTCCTGCCCCGCAATGACAAACTTAATACCCCCACCAAATCAATTTATCATGTCTCTGTGCATAGCGAGCCAATCCATGCCAATAATGACGTCGTGCTCACGTATGACTAAAACTAGTATGACTGCAGGTAAAATCAAACTACCAAACTATATTCCTACACCCCGGCGTATACAAAAATTAATGACCCTTTTCCCAATGATGAGTCTACGCATTACACCGTAATTTAGTAGTGTCCAAAAATACTAAGGTCCGTGCAAAGTGAGTATCTATGAAACAGTATGATGCCCCAGTATTGAATAAAATGTGTCCCATAGTACTAAAAGGAAGGAACATACCATCGATGGCTGACGATGGCTACTGGATTTCAGTATACTTGACGTCATGCACACATTCGTGCTATTGCTTCCCCTACTGATGGGATATCTTACTCTTATCTGGGAAATCGTGCCTTCGATGACCCATCCTACCGCAATTAAAGCATATACCTCAAAATTGTTTCATTTTAAGGCTCTTTTTGTTTTTGTCTTGTTGTACAGTTCCACTTTCTCCTTGGCCATGTTGAGCATTTTGATGAAAAATGACATCTGGTTAAGGACAATCCCTCCACTTATGACCCGTTTGTACACACTTATAGCAGAGTCCTGAAAGTTCTCGCTGGTTGGGTTGGAGTTCCTCTCCAGTCTGATCGGGACAAGTTTGATGTTCATGACCGTCCATTTCACATTTGATGCACCTCTTTGTGACTTCACTTGGACCCCGACTTTGTTGACCCTGACGCTTTTGGGTTTTCCTACACAATTTTTTACCTTCGTGGGTTTTACGATCCTAAGGAGCTTGTTGTTGCGATTTTAGTGTCTTCGCACACTTGTTATTTCTAGTCATGATAGATTGATTATACTCTTTAGATCTTTTTCCCCTATAAGCTTTGTAATGCATTCTTGATACTGTAATACTTCAGTGGTAACTTTCTGTGCCATAATACCTGTTAACTCGGCGATTTACACTCTCTTTGGAGACACCTGAGGTGTGAGTCGACCTTGCTCGTTTCCTCCCCTAACGGCATTAGCTTGTTCTTCTTGACGATCCATCTAAAAATTTAAATAATCTGGATGAGTTCATCATTCACATAAACAAATTGCAGATGCACGAATTTCCAACGCATAAAGATGAATCCAACATTCCTGATATTAGGTCTCTAAATCAAAAACGCTAAGCTGGAAACGAAATAAGCCATACATATCCTAAAGGACACTAGAACTAGATGCTATGATACCATCTGTAACACCCCACCTAATCAAATACCGGGTGATCAGTCCTTTATGAAATTATAATCAAGGTGAAAGGTTGGTTCATTCTTAGCATCACTGTCGCAACAAAAAAAAATCCAATTTAAACACCCCAAATAATTAAGCTAAGTGTCAAAACCATTTAAAACATTATTTTCATTTATGAAATCCAATTATAAAATCATTTAATAAGTAACGGTTTAAGATTCACACAATTCTAAAGACTGAAAATAAACACCCATGAATTTAATCATTCAGATAATCCAATAACAACTTTGAAACTACAAAGCAAAACCATCCTGACAGTAATTAAATCCTAAAGAGTACAAATGCTAAAGATAAATGAACATAATCTTTGATAAATCCAACAGAATAAGGAAACGGGCGACACATGCCCTAACTAATCAGAACTAGAATGAGAGTAGATTCAACATCGAGGTCATCTAAGCAATATCCTGTAACTCCCACATAAGTTGTAGCGCGTCCGGTCCAAAGAATCAACGCACGATGCCCCTGTGGATGGACACCTGACATATATACATATATATTCAAGAGAAAAGAGATAACAGGAAGCAGGTCAGAGCCCAAGTGTAAAATAGTTTAAAATTAGTTTAGCAAGTATTTAAAATGCTTACCTGCTAATGCAACAACCATGTTAGTATGCGACACTCTCTTGAGAATTGTTACCTCTCATCTAGTGTGCACGCCTACCCTACTAATAAATCTTATCAATTTGTCTATCTTATTCTCCATAAGGTTTTATCATGTGAAAATCGAGGTTTTGATATTTACTTTAGGAAATCATTTTCTTCAAGATTTCTTATGTTATTTAAAACAACTCATTACCATTATAAAGTTCCTGAAAAATTATAAATACGTTGAAGCATTTATTCATTACTTATCTACTAATACATAAAGTAGAAAGTTCCCATATAAATATACACATATATATTAGTCATACATATAATATATTTACTAATGGCATCCCACATAAGGTCTATGGTGCTGGCATACTCTGCTATCAAGTCCCCGTATCACCCAAACTAAGGGAAATACTAGTTCGAAATCACTCTTGAACTGTATTAACACAAAACACATATAAATGGAGGCAAAGCATAGTTCCAGGTTCTATGTAGTCATCACATACCCTCACATCTCTTAGAACATCTGACTATCATTTTCAGATAGCATGTATCAAGGAATACTATCTTCTAGGGTACGAGTCAGTATCCCCCATAAAGGCCCAATCGAGATAAGGTTTTCCCAGCATGGAACCCCCTCATGATAGCAAGTAGCTCGGGTATGATTTTTACACAGATACATAATGTATGCATAGTCATAAAGTCATATATATATATATATATTCACATTTTCGAAATTAGGTTCACCCACGACCCATAATTATAATTATCACATTTTACTCGAGTATCTCGCATAATGAACTCATCTCTTTTATTCTCATTTTTAATTTATTTCATACTTACTTCTCATCTCTCGAAGTATTCTATCTCACTAAGTATAATTTCAGTAGGTATTCTATCACTTACCTTATGGTATAAATTCTAATTACTATTATCTCACTCTCGTACTCTTCAAGGTAATCTCACCGTCCCAAATATTCAAATCATTACACCTAAACAACTCCTAAAAATTTTGTGCTATTCTGGGTTCCTCGGATACTAGTTTTCCTCACTCAAATTAATCGTTTACTAAAATAGGGGAAAAATAGAAAAATCCCTAAAAATTTGAATGTCGCTCGAACGACTTCCATGTGTCGCTCGAGCGACTTCGCGTGACATTGGCATCTCGCTCGAACGACTTCGCACGAACTAGGTTGTTTTTTCTTCAACCTTTGGCAGCCTCATTTTTCTCAATTTTTAAGCTTAAAACCTCTACAGTTTAATCCCCAATGTATCATTTTTAATTCCAATCAATAATAACAGTGTTATATATCATTCATAACCTCCTAGGATCATTAATTCGTCAAAAATCATTAAGATCACATGACATCCCCAAATTATTTCATCAGAACCCTAGTTTTCAAATTTCCAATTATAAAACCTAATCAACCCCAATTCGTTCATCAGTGTTATTTCTAATTTCATGATAAAACCTCTACATATGATCAAAATTCAGTTTATATAGATTCTCCCTACAACACATACAAGTTTTCTTCTAAAACATATAATTCTTCAATTAAAATATATGATTTTATTTCCTAGACTAACATGGAAGGAGTATTAACTAGAAATCAGCAAGATAGATACTGGCCTAGAAAATTTGTTTCTGATTTTTGGATGAAAGTGGTGTGTTTGTGTTCCTCGTCGCGCGATCTACAATTTGGCGGTGATGGCGGTGCAAACGATGGAGTTTTTTGGCCTAGAACACCTTGGAAAGCTTCTTTACATCTTCTCCAATGGTCGGTCCTTGGATTTTCTTATGTTAACCCTAGATGACAACCCCTAACCTCTGATATATCCTTGGTAAATTCTTGGGTTTAATTACCAAAAAATATGAAATGTCCAGAATGCCCTTCCAGGATGCTAATTAGGCCTAAAAACGCCCCGAGATCCAAACTAAACCCCCGGGTACATGATTTTGACTATCTCGACCGTTCCGGACACATTACCCCACTCAAAATGACCATACGATTGACTTATAATTTATTCACTTTTGATAATCATAATTTGTCCTTACGCGACACAGGCGCGTCCCTACTTAAATTTCCATTGTTGTCATTTTATTCACCCGAGACAATTTTGATAAAATCAATCTTATACATTACTTTACTCATTTAGTAATATTCGAAAAATTTCAAATAATTACGAACTCTCGTTACGCTAGTAGATAATAAACAATTTTCCGAAATAATATTAAATTAATTTCTCTCAATTAAATTTAATACATCCCTAAATTTAAAAGCCACAAAAATATAGGGTATTACACCGAAGATGTCCCCTTAAAAGAGAGTGATAAAGAAGACACTAGTGAGACTGAGGTAGTAGTGAAACCACCCAACACGGCACTGTTTCCTCAAGGGATGGTTCCTTCCCACAAAGGGAGCCCCCGTGATGATGTGCTAGACGTGCTAAAGCAAGTAAAGTTTAATTTATCGTTCCTCGATGCCATTAAGCAAATTCCTGCTTATGCAAAAATTATCAAAGACTTGTTAACAGTGAAGAGGAAGAGGGATGTAAAGAAAAAAAAATTTCTAGCACAGAACATGAGCTCCATTCTACTTAATGATCTCCCACCAAAATTCAAAGATCTCGATGCACCCACCATTTCCCGCATCATTGGAGAAAATAAAATTAAAAAAAGCTTTACTTGACTTGGGAGCAAGTGTCAATATCCTCCCCTATGAAATTTATAGGAAACTTGATCTAGGCGTCCTTAAGCCCACAAAGATCACTCTCCAGTTAGAGGATCGAACCGTGAAGATCGCAAGAAGTATAGTTGAGGACGTGATCGTTCAAGTTGACACTTTCTACTTTTCGGTAGATTTTGCCATTTGGGACACGGAACTCGCACCAAAGAAGAATGTATTGCCAGAATTTCAATCGGGGAGGAATGGGTGCGGGATTCTTTTCCCACAGGAAGTATCCCGAATACGGTGCAATTCACGGACCTAATTGCATGTGGAGCAGTCCACCAAACCACTAATGACTCGGTGGTCTGGCTACGTCACGCCAACTTCCTTTACCATTTCCTCGACCCCGAGTGCACAATAAATCTATCCCAACTCTTCTACGCTGACATCATCAATGCTGCCTATAATGAGTGCGATAAATTCGTGCTCCCCTACGCTGGCCTCATTACGGAACTTTTGATTGATGCTGGGGTGGAAGACCCAGGGCAGCAAGATCGAATTCCCCTCCCCATTGGAAGCAACTCCACCACTTGAAGTGAACGACAAATGAAGGTGGCTCACCTCAACTGTCCCATTCATGACAAGGGTGCAGGGGAGGAAGCACATGATGCCCCAATGATGGATTTGGGGGAGGAAGAAGAAGAGGGTGACGATTCTGACTTTGAGCCCCCGGGTGAAAAATTTTCTAGGCGACTTTCGGTGGTGGAATACCGCCTTGACGAGTTCATATCCTAATATAATCAAGATCAAGCATCCTATCAAAGGGATCAAGCATCTTACCGGAGGGACACGAGAATGACGCATCGTCTCCAAGCCCATCTATACGAGCTCAACTTGGGAGGACCCCCTCCGCCTTTCTTCTATAATCCAATTGATCCCAATGTACCCGGGCCCTCAAATACGCCTCCCCAATGAAACCCTTGACCTTTGTTTGATGTTTGTGTGTAATGGTGTTTGTTTACATTGTTTAGTTATTTGATCTACCCTCTCCATTGTAACACATGATTCTCCGTTTCTATAATAAAATTCTGCATTTCTATTTTAATTTGTTTGTTTTATTTTTCGGCACTTTTAATTTGCTTTGAGTTAGATTTTAGTCCTTTTTGCTTGAGTACAATGCAAAAGTCTAAGTTAGGGGGGTCACAAGTGCATTTTTCTAAAACTTCACAAATTTTAAAAAATGCCCAAAAATCTCAACAAAAAAAAAATCAATAAATTTTGAAAAATCAATAAATATTTTTCTTCAAAATAAATAAAAATTGGAGTTCAAATGTTTCAAAAATATCATTAAAAGTCAGTTTAAAGTCTCAAATTGTAAAAACACAATATGCAAAGCCGAAATTGACCAAAAATGTAAATTTAGGGAAAATTGACGACTTAATGAATAATTGTGGAGATTAACAACTCCGGTGAGATTCGAGCCTTTCATTTTTGTGAAATTTATAAATCAATCTGAGTTAATTGTTATGTCAAAGTTCTTTTCAGCAGTTTAATAAGTCATCGAGGATCTCAAGTCTTTCACTTTGATCGGTTTTGAGAAATATGTGTCATATTGTCTTGAAAAATGTGCCGAAGATATCTCAAAATTCAATTCATCTTGAAATGCATATGGTAACGCAGTTAGTATTTTGGACAATGAAGTAGGCCATCGTTTGTTACCCAAAAATATTGGCCATAAAAAGTTGTGAAAAATCATCCCTTTTGTAACCCATTTTGAGCCAAATAAAAGTTTTTCTTTCGGTTGACGACCCGAAAAACCCAAAAAGCCAAGAATTGTGAAAAATTGAAAAAATCTGAATTTAAGTCTGAAAAGTGCAACAAAAAGGGGCAAGAAAATAATAACTATTCTCAACAAAAATAGCAAGAAAAGAAAAGCGTGAAAATAGAAAAAAAAGAAAAAAATGAGCAAAATCCCGAAAAAGCACTAATGGCCATTATAAGAAAGATTTTCCAATCCCGAAATTCTTAACTTTTTCTAATATGACCCAATACACCTTCAACCCGTAAAAGTCCTAACCGAGTAAAAAATTGCAAAACTGGTTACCGTGTGGAGAGCTAAAACACCAAAAGATAATAAAAGAGATCAAACCTGTGAATTAGAGGCAATGCTCCCTTTTTCTTATACCTGTAATCCATTGATGAGATTCGATTACATAAAATTTCGTCTTTCTCTTTGTGTGCATGAACTTGGTTACAATATATTTACTCTTATAAATCATGCACACCGAGAGAATAGCCACATTCTGAGTGATTCGTTTATGAGAGAATCCCATGAGATTTTGAAATCAAAACGAATATTTGGATAAGTAACGTAATGGTCAATCGGTGGAAATTCGCGGTTAAATTTTCGGCTTCGCACACACGCGCTATGATTTGAGATTCTTTAACATGATTTAATGATGACTATTTTTTGGAAAAATTTGAATTATAGAATTTTTGCATATTTCGAATTTTCTTTTAGTCGAATTTTGTGGGTATATTCATTGCAAACCCTAATGATACAACACTCGTCCTACTAGGATAACCTAAGGGTTTAACGACTTATTGCATATGCTAAATGCAATCACTTGCCAATGAAAAAGGTTTTATATCCCAATAAAGTTTTTATAAGACTTGTGACATTTTTCTTTTACTTTTACATTTCTCGGGATGCACAAAGTTCTAAGTTAGAGGGGTTTGATTAGGCATAAATTTTGTACATTTATCCCCTTAATTTCGGTACCTTTGTGACCACGAGTGATGCAATTGATATGAGTTTAACTCACATTTATGCTACTAAACTTTGTTGGCAAGTATTTCATATTTTGTGTTTCTCTTATGTGTTTTACAGGTTAATTATGCAAGCGGTGGAAAAGAGAAATCGAAATAGTGAAAGAAAGCCTAGGAAGGCAAGTTCAAGGGTATTTTTGTAATTTTATAGCCTGATCCCGAAGGTGGGGCCAACTGGAAAGAAAGAGTTCAGAACAACAAGAACAATGGAATAAACGGCACCCAAATCCGAGCTACGATGAACGAGTTATGTTCATTTGAAGTTGAGGAAAAATCCAAGAAGAAAAGAGGAAAAGAAGAACAAAATTCTAAGTGTTGAATTGAAGAAATAAGACCCCAGAACCAGTAGTAATTCTCAAACCACACTGTTAACTGGTTTGGGGTCTAAGCGGTTTCGGGTACCTACGAATCGGTTCGGGGGTCATGATGTGCGAATTTTTTCTTGACAGTTGATTGGTCCGAAGAGTCCTATTTTGTCACAACTTCTTCTAAAACGTATTTGTAGGAGGGTAATGACCTAGAAAACATAGTTTTTTTTTATAGTTTTGATCATTTTTGATAGAGATAAGAGTAGAAGAACATCCTAGGAAGATAGCTTTAATTTTTTGATTCAAGAATGATTAATTTCGGGTTTGTTTTCATGTTTTAATCCAAATTTCATTCTTCTTCTTATTATTCTTGCATGGTTGTTTTTCTTGCATGATTCAAACAATTTCTGGGTTCATAACACTGGTTTTCATGTTTTAAGATAGTTTCATTATGATTTCTATCGTATGCAACGTAGTTAATTCATGCATAGTTAGGCTTAACATGTCCAGCTAGATTTTTAAGGTCGGGATGAATGAACTCAATCCGATGTGATAGTTGAATGTGTATAAAATTAAACCTCTAAATTTAATGATTTATTATGACCGTATTGTGTAGCGACACAACCATTGTAGATCTTTGGTTCTCGTTTGCTTCAGGGTAACTGGGATGCTTCAAAATGAAATTCGAGTGTAGCTATCGTAATACCGATTTACTTGTCCTCTGATTATGTATGGTGCGAGGTTGGACCTCGTATTTGTAATGCTTGGGAGTACTAAATTTTGGGTCTTATTAATCACTTAAATTTACGAATAATTTTGTACTAGTAACACACTAGGGTTGAGGGATTGTATTCTCGTCCTGTTTTCCTCATCATATAGTTCAAGTTTTAATTCAATCATCATCAGTATTTTAGGTAATTTATAATAGTTGCATTCCATTCATACTTTAGTTCATTAGTTAACCATTTTCACAATTGCATCTAATTGAAGTTATTTCCCCAACCAAATCACATTTTCCTTTTATTTAGAGTCGGAGTTAGGTTTCCTTCGTCTGTACAACGTCATTACAACTCCGTTGTTCTATGTCCCTAAGGATCGATACCTGACTTATCAGATTATTACTTGAGCGGTAGGCTTGCACTTGAGCCTAGAGAGTATGCACTTCTGAGACATATTCTTAGTCGCGTCATTATACATAATTGTAATATCTCAAAAATAACTTCAACTTAACAAATTTATATAAGATGCAAAACTAATCCAAATGTTGATTTTACACACCACATTGTTTTCCTTACCATAAAAATGAAGTCCGAATTAGCTTGGTATTGGATATACACCCCAAATGAAGAAAAATAAAACAGTTTGTTCCTTCAAAATTTTAAGTCAATACCTCAGCTTTAAAGTTAATAAAAATCAACTATGCATACACATTTCAACTTCAATACTTCAGCTTAATCAAAATCAACCACAGATGGAAAATAACTACCATTATAATCAAAACCAATATACACAAAATAGTAGTATACATTAACAAAAATATGTTGAAACACTTTGGTGGTGCACTAGTTCAAAACAAAAAATGCAATATTTGGGTGTCCACGGATAGGGATTGAAACTCAAGAGTAAATTAGTATCATACATATGAATAAAAAATATCACATCCAACATTCAAAGCTTACCTCAAACACAACACAACAATCTGAAACCGTAATAGCCAAATATGATATTCAATACCTAATATCTACAACCTCGCTGCAAAATATACACATAATACCTACAACAAATCAATACACAAGCAAAATGATACACACGGATTGAATTACATACCTGAATGTAATAGTTTATATAACTGTTATATAAAAATTATATAAACTGTTTATATAATGTTTGGATGCGTTGGAGACTGCGTAATGAAGTAATCCATAAGGGACCAATCTCTAAGGTGTGAAAATGAGCAAGGAAGCCTAAGCTATCAGGAGAATAACTCAATTTTATACAAAGAGTTAATTTTAATGATGGTAGAGAACATATCATTTGATGATTCCATGGTAAGGAGATGAGAGTCCCACAATATGTTATACTCAATGTCTTAGAAGAGATGTAGCACTACAAAAAAAATGCTCTATTGGGACTGGTATATTATGGAAGGTTTTGAGTTGTCATACCAAAAACTAATTATTGGGGAAGGTTTCACTCACCCGTCCTATATACATGAATTATTAAGGACAGTTTGGCTCACCCATCCCAAATGTCACCTAAAAAGTGAAGTATAAGGAGCGGTTATTTTTTCGTGCGGTAAAAGTAGGTGTTTTAAACTTTTAGGGGAAAATTTATTTTTTTTCTTTCTAATTCGTTTAGAACATTCCCTCCCATCCCTAAATTAATTTCCCCTTCGAAATCATGATTATGACAACGGATCAAACATTTAGTAGGAGTTAACAGTATGTTCTAAGGTGCAACTCTATCCCCAGAGTTATGAATAGTAGGTTGGTTTTTTCAGCAGGTGAGTATCATTCTGTACTTCGCAGAGAAGGCGGGGTCAGGGGCATCTATTCAGACTTAGTTCTTGCTCCAATACGGGCTCTCAAGATGTCATTTTGTTGAGGGGTGAAGTCCGGTGGCTGAGTTCTTGTTTCAGGTTGACGTCTTTTCTGGAGGGGAAGTTCTTTCGAATGCGAACTTGCACTAGGAGGAAGATTATTGCCTATTCTTTTATCAATGGGAAGGATGTCTCCTTGAACATTGTAGTTAAAAAAATTCACTTGCGAGTCCATTTTAATATCCCCAAGTTTTTACGGGCAGGAGGTGGTTAAGGGTTGGTGATGTGTTTAGAAGGCTCGAACTGGTGGTTTTTTGCATCCCCCTTTTGAAGGCAACTGATGCGAGTGGGGGTAAGGTTGTTGAAGGAAAGTCGCATTTGAAGGCAAGGGAGGTGGAGCTTTGGTCGTTTTTTGCAATTAACATCATGGAATATCCCACCCATAAGATGGACCTCCTTGTGATGGATGACTCCTTCATTTCTAGGGTGTAGTTCTTCCAAAAGGAACTTGTGGGGCGGGTGGGTTGCCCGAATTGTTCTTCTCTGGAGAAGGACAACTTTTTGAAATGGACGACATCTTGCTGGAAATCGGTGGGAGGTTTGATTTTGAGGTATCTACATTCCTCTCTTTTCTTGTTGGTGTTTGCTTCTGCTTCAGAGGCTAATAGAGTGTTGAGGGTGAAACAAGGGTCCTACGGAGGTGAATCGATGTGGCTACAGAGGTGGCACCATCTAGTAGGGTTTTCTCTTACATCGAAGTTTCCTGGAAATAGATGGATTATGGTTGTGGGCTTACCTCTTCAACTGTGGGGAGAGGAAGTGTTTAAGGCTATAGGGGACAAGTGTGCTGGTTTCATCAAAGTTGATAATGGTACTAGGTATGGGGAGGACCTTTAGTGGGATAGGATTCTCATCCATGGAAATTTAGAGATTCTGGAAAAATTTAAAGTTGGTACTGGAGGCTGGGTGTTTGAGTTGTTGGTACTGGAAGAGTCACATAAGTGTTTTTATGGGGATGATGATACTCTTCGGACGGTGGTTCCACCTACAGATGGAGGGAGTAAGGTGGTTACAAGTACTCTGGGTATGGAGGTTTGACCCATTGCTAATTTTGCTACTGAGGCAGCCGTTCCAAATGATATATCTAAAGTGGCTCCAGCTGTCACTCCGACCATTTATCGGGTGGGATAAGGATAGGTTGGGTTCACTTATGCCGCTAACTACACTGAAATCAGTCCCATTAGCGGCGGACCCTTTGGACGGGATTGAGTTGGGAGGTGAACCTATCATTGCAGGTACACAATATGCATGTTCTTTGGTTCATGGAGATAGGGTGCTAGGTGTGGTAGGTGGATGTGCTATCACATTAGATAAAAGGATGGAGTCAGCAATAATTTTTGAAGTTGATGCAAGGAAGACTAAGGTTGGCTGCTATTGTCAGTCCAATGCTGTTCCAAATGAGGCTTCTACAATTAATTGTTTTGATAATGAGCGTCCTTCCACTGATTCGGGTACAATGACAACCCTCCCAGCATTGTCAAAATCAGTCCTTGATACACATGACTGCTTGGTTGAAGGTTCTGGTAACAAGGTTTTTTCTAAAGTAGCTGAGAGGCCTTCTTTTTCTAAGAGAAAATTTGTCAGGAGAAAAGATATGTATCTTGGGAATGGCTTAATCGGTTTTAAAAATATGAAGACTTTTATTTATTCGGGCAAAAATAGGAGGAAGGGGTTGAATATGAACCATAAAAAGGTGGGGAATTTTTTTTCTTTTTTCTGGGCACGGTGCGAGGTGTCTATGTGATTTTAAAAAATCGGTTGTTTCAGAAGTCAATAATGAGGCCATAGTGGTAGCGAGTGAGATGACATCCATTTGTTAAAGAGGGAGGTTTCCAAGTGCTTGTACAGGGAGAGACGAGTAAGGGTAGGAGTGGGGGAGTCGGGTTGGATTTTGCGGATTTAAATAATTTTAGACTTTGGGTGGATATTTTAATTCCTATGCAAGAGGCGGATAATAGGTCTAGAGATGCAGAAGATTGGTTCGAAGATTCGAAAGGGTGGAGGGAAGACTTATTAGGGGAGTTTTGTAAGGATGGAGGGGTTGGGTTTGAGGGGCATGAGAAGGAGGCGATGGAGTTATTCGAGAGGTTAGGTGATTTCGGGAGAGGGGGTTCTCATACGGAATATGAGGGGTAAGAGCGGTTGTCAATAAGTTATCTTAATTAATTAAGGATCATTTCTTGGAATGTGAGGGGGTTGAACGATATTTCTAAACGGGGGTTGTGAGTGGGGCCATAGTTAGGTGGAAGCCGTACATTTTGTGCCTTCAATAGATAAAGATGAGACACATGGATGATATGGTTGCTCAGTCCATTTGGGGTGGGAAAAAGATTAAATGGGCTAGTTTGGATGCAGTGGGTTCATCTGGGGGAGTGGTTGACATGTGGGACTCCTCGGCTATCTATTTGGTAGGAAGTTTGGAGGGTTATTGGTCCTTATCGTGTTTGTTCAAAAATAATGAAGACGGTTTTTCGTGGAGTTTCTCTAGTATTTATGTTCCGGTGGAGGACTCTGATAGATGGGAATTTTGGGAGGAGTTGGCGGGTGTGAGTAGGGTGTGGGAGGTCCCATTGTGTTTAGGGGGACTTCAATGTTGTTCGATTTGCAGGGGAAAAAAGTAGGGGTGGTAGGCCCAACAGATACATGCGAGATTTCTCAGACTTTATTGACGAGATGGAGTTGATGGATTTACCATTGGGAGGTGGTTTGTTTTCTTGGTCTAGTTTTAGATATGTCCCGTCGATGTCTAGACTGGATCTTTTTTGAATTCTCAGGGGTGGGAGGAGCACTTTCTAGGCACGATTCAGTTTTGTTTGCCTAGGGTGACTTCAGATAATTACCCTAACCTTTTAGAGTGTGGGGGGTGGAGGGAGGGTCATGTCCCTTTCAGATTTGAGAATATGTGGCTTAAGGAGACTGATTTTGTGGATAGAGTTAGAGCTTGGTGGTCGGGGTTTGAGGTAGAGGGTAACGCAAGTTTTAGAATGGCTGCTAAGTTGGGACTAGTTAAGGAGGAGTTAAAGAGCTTGAAAAGATACGTTTTTGGCAATATAGGTTTGACTACAACGAGAATTATAGAGGAGGTTAGACTTTTATATGAGAAGGATGTAATACCCCGTATTTGTTTTGCTTTTAAATTTGAGGATTTATTAAATTTAATTTAAGATATTAATTTAATATTAATTTGAAAATTTATTTTAAATATTTACTAGCGTGATGAGAGTTAGTAATTATTGGAAATTTATTAAATATTACTTAGTGGGAAAAGTAATATGTATAATTGAATTTATTAAAATTGTCACGAGTGAATAAAATGACAATTATGAAAATTAAGTCGGGATGCGCCTGTATCGTGTCGGGACTAAATTATTGTTATAATAAGTCAATAAATTATAAGTCACCCGTATGGTCTTTTTGAGTGCTCCAATGTGAACGAAAGGGTCGAGATAGTAAAAAAAGTGTACCCTGAGGTTTAGTTTGGGTCACGGGGAATTTTTAGGCCTAATTGACATCCCATGAGGGTATTATCGACATTTTATATTTTTGGGTAATTAAACCACTAATTTACCTAAGATATATCATCTATTAGAAGTTAGCTTTTAGGGTTAAAAACCACAGAACATAAGAACGGCCATTAGAGAAGAAGGTAGGAAGCCTTCCAAGAAATCCAAGGCCAAGAACCCATTCGATTGCACCGCCACCACTTCCAAAACATAGATCGTAAGATGAGGAACGTAGCCATATCCTAATCATCATCAAATAAAAATTAGAATACGAGGAAAGTATCTATCTTGATTTTATTTTAGTTAATGTTTCACCCATGTTAGATTAGGATTGTTAAACTTATGTTTTATGGAAGAATTGGATGATTTAGAGAATTTAAATCACATGTTTTTAGAGGAAATGGATATATTCTGGAAATCTCCACATATGTAGAGGATTACCCACGAAATTGTATTGGTTTAGAAGTAAGAATTATGGAAAAGAATTAGAAGAATGGAAGTTTAATGAAAATTAGGTTTCTTGTTAATTATGATGATTTACCCCATTAAATTATTGCCTTTGATGAATTTGTGCATGTTTCACGTAGGAAATCATGTATAGAGGTATATGTAACTAGTAGTAATTTTTTGGGGGAGTTTGGGTATCGTTAATGGAGTTTTGGTTGAGGCTGGAGAAGAAAACTCATTGTTAATAATGGCAGAATTCGGAATAACTACTTCATCGATCGATCAGCCCAAGAGCATCGATTGATCAACCCCTTCCCTCGATCGATGGATCCCTCCTGAAAAGCTGCACATTTTTCTCCTTTTTATTTAATCCGTATAAAATACATAGGAACCCTTGATAATAATTTGAATAGTATAATGAGTCATAAAGGGGAACGGTAGGCTCTAAGTAGACTCCATTTAGTGAAATTTTACATGGGATGAAATTGTGGGTTAACGGGGAGTTCCGTTACACATTGGAAATTGTGCATACATTCACTAAAGAATTTAGAGACTCATGAAAGACTTAGACCAGAAGGTTAGAGAGGGTGTACCTACTCAAATTATAATTAGTAAGAGTGAATACTTCGAGAGATGAGAAGTAAGTATGAAATGATTATAAGTGAGAATATAAGAGATGAATCCTTTATGCGAGATAATTGGATAAAATTGTCCTAAGTATGATTCATAAAAATTTGTATGGGTGGTGAGTGAACCTAACTACAATAATGTGAATGTTATATATATGGTCTTGTGACTGTGCTTATACTAAGTATTATTTGTGAATAATCATACCCGCGCTACTTGCTATCACGGAGGTTGTCGTGCTGAGACAGTCTTATCTCGATGGGACCTTTATGGGGGATATTGACTTGTACACTAGAACATAGGATTCCTTGGTACATGATATCTGAGAATGATAGTCTGACGGTCCTAAGAGACGTGAGGGGTATGTTCTGACCTCTTAGTGACTTGGAACTATTCTTCGCCTCTATTTTTGGGTGTTTGTGTTGATACAGTTCGACAGTGATTCTAAACTTGTATTTCTTTAGTACGAGAGATACGAGGACTTGATAGCAGAGTATGTCAGCACCATAGATTTTATGTGGGGTGCCGATAGCATATATATTATATGAGTGATTAATAGATATATATACATATATATGGGAACTTTCTACTAT
The DNA here is from genome assembly GCA_949130495.1 of Sambucus nigra. Lineage (NCBI taxonomy): Eukaryota > Viridiplantae > Streptophyta > Magnoliopsida > Dipsacales > Adoxaceae > Sambucus > Sambucus nigra. The sequence goes on along the minus strand of OX422218.1, from coordinate 9,238,797 downwards.
GCGTGTAAGTAGTTAAGTATTAAATAAATGCCCCAAACATTATAATATATGTTCGGGAACTTTGTAAAGGTACTGAGATATTTTAAGTAACGTAGGTAATCATGAAGAGACTGAACTTTAAACTAAAAATCATAACCTTGTTATTCCTCGAGATAAAACTTAATGGGAACCCGTTAGATAGACATATGAGATTTATTAGTACGGTAGGCATGCACACTAGATGAGAGGTGTGAATTCTCAAGGGAGTGTCACATACTAAAATTGTTGTTACATTAGTCGGTAAGCATTTTAAATACATGCTAAACTATTTTTAAATTGTTTTACACTCGGCATCTGACCCATTTCCTATTATGGCTCTATGTCTTGTATATATATATATGTATTTATTACAGGTGCCCAGCCACAGGGGCGTCAGGCACAGGTTCTTTGGATTGGACGTGCTGCAGCTTATGTGGGAGTTGTAGGCCTTTGCTTTAGACGACGTCATCATTGATTATGTTCTTGTTTTAATTCTGCTTAGTTAGGGCATGTGTCGCCCATTTTTCCTATTCCATTTGGATTTCTCAGGGATTTATGTTTATTTATATTTGAGTATTCAGTACTGAGTACTCTTTGGGAGTTAACTCTTGTCAGGATGATTTCATTTATAGTTCGTAAACTTGGTTTAATTTAACTAGATGGTTTAATTTTTGTGTGTTAATTTCCATCCTTAGCATTGATGTGATTCTTAAGTTGTTGTTTGTTAAAAAGGTTTTCATATTGGAATTTAATAAAATGAATAAGACTTTAAATTGTTTTGACACTTAGCTTAATTATTTAGGGTGTTTAAATTGGAAATATTTATTTTGCAACAGTGATGCGAGGAATGAACCAATTTTTCACCTTGATTTTTAATTTACTAAAGGACTGATCACCCGGTATTTAATTAAGCGGGGTGTCACAAGTGGTATCAGATCATCAGGTTCTAGTGTGCTTTAGGATTTGTACGGCTTATTTCGCTTCCAACTTAGAGTCTCTGATATAAAACCCTATTTTTATGATTGTTGTATTCTTCTGTTTACGCTTACGTCTTCAGCTATTTGAGATTTGATAATAACTGTAGACTAATAAAATTTTGTCTCATTTCAAATGCCTCTGAGGCACGCACCCCGAGATAGGAATGCCCAGTCTGAGCAGCCAGCAGCTCTGGCTCATGGAATGATGAATGTAACAGAAGTAGCCATCATTGTTGCTCAGGCATTGAATGTTGCATTTGTGGTGGTGCAGTAGGCTCCAAATCATCCCAGTTTCCCACTGCATGGGAGCGGGTTAGGGATTCCTTTCAGAAGATGCATCCCTCGGAGTTCTCGGGTAGCTCGGACATCATGATCTCCAACCAATGGAAGATGGATATCCAAAGGCATCTGCGCATGTATGAGCGCACTATTGTACAGAGACAATTATTATCTTTCTTCAAGCTAGTAGGGTCCGCTTTGCAGTGGTGGGAGTCCACCACCACCTTGGAGGAGAGGGATAGCATTTCGATTCAGTCGTTCTGGGTGCGGTTTGATCGCAGGTACTTTACATTCGCCGTACAGACTGAAATGAGGCAGAGGTTACTGAATCTCAAGAAGGAGAGTATGACCGTTTCTGAATATGAGGAGGAATTCACCAAAATTCTCACTATAGTGCCAGATGAGGCACCCACTCAGGAGAAGAAGATACTGTCGTTTTTAAATGGATTAGCCTAGAGGATTCGTCAACACCTCATATGAAATCTATCGTTGGGTACTTATACTAACGTACTCAATGCTGCATTGTTGCACAGTCAGGATCATCGCATCCATCAGTAGGGGAGCAAACGATCAGGGGAGTCCAGACAGAAGGTCAGGACATGGGGCAGCAGTATTGGTGGGACACCAGCAGCCTAAGGGCAGACCCATCACAGTGAGCAGAGTTCCAATCAAGGGGATCTAGCTAAGAGATTTCGATAAGGTGATTCCAGGTAGGGATTTGGGGGATTTAGGCAGGGCCAGCAGGGCCAATCCAGTCAGCATGACCATTAGGGCCAACAGCGTCAGCAACAGGGCCAACAGCGTTTTCACCATAGCTAGCAGGGCCAGTGGCAGGGTGGTAACGGCCAATAAGGCCCTGGTCAGCAAGGGAAGAGGGGAGGAAACTTCAAGGGCCTATGTTTTGGATGTGGAAATAATATCCATAAGCATCAGGATTTCTTAGAGGGGGATAAGGACCCACAGAAGCAGGGTACCCATAATGAGTCGTAGAGGCCACTCTTTCCAGCCGCCCTCCCAGCGCCAGCTCCGATGCCAACTCTATTATCCATATTAGCAGCCCCAGTTCAATAGGGGAAATTATAGTATGGACATGTCTATAACGTCCACTATGGAGCAGCACCTCAGGAACCACCCGCGATTGAGGGTATGTTTCCTATACATGGCCCTATGGGTCGAGTTTTTATTTGATACTAGGGCATCACACTATTTTGTAGCTACTTAATTTGTACAGGCCTTAGGATTACTAGACACTGAAGATAGTATAGTGGCATGCATAGACACACCACTAGGGAACGGGTCTTTGATTTTCTTTATATGCCGGGGTGTAGGTATAGATATTGGTAGCTTGGATTTACCTATAGACATGCTAGTTTTAGATATGCATGAGCACGACATCATTATTGGCATGGATTGTCTCTTCGCATATAGAGCCACGACAGATTATTTCAGTAGGATTATTATCTTTGCCATTTTAGGGCAGGAGATATTTTGTGTGGCAATTCCTCACCCAGAGGGAGGATCTTCCACCCATTTATATTATATAGAGGAGGATAGCTCTAAGGAGATTGTGATTCCCATGGATTCTATTCCAGTCGTTCGTAAGTTTTTGAATGTATCTCAAGAGATATAGGGACTACCCCCAGTCGAGAGATATATTTCATCATAGACTTGATGCCGAGAACTCGACCGATAACACGTGCACCATACTGTATGGATCCAACGGAGATGAGGGAGTTACATGATTAGATAAAGCAGCTGTTAGGCCAGGATTTCATTCGTATGAGAACCTCACCTTGGGGAGCTCCAGTGTTGTTTGTGAAGAAGAGAGATGGTTCACTGAGGATATGCGTATATTACCGGGAGCTAAACAAGGTGACGATACGGAATAAATATCCATTTCCTCAAATCGATGACTTGTTCGACAAGCTGAGAGGAGCAACCTTCTTTTCAAAGATAGATTTGAGATCGGGATACCATCAGCTATGGATTAGGAGAAGGATGTTTCAAAGACTACTTTCTTGATGAGATATTGGTCCTATGAGTTCAGAGTCATGCCATTTTAGCTGGAAAACTCTCCAGTTGTATTCATAGACTTGATGAACCTAGTGTTCATAGAGTTCTTGGATCAATTTTTCATAGTCTTCATAGATGACATCCTGATTTATTCAAAGACTGAGGAGGATCATGCCGAGAACTTGAGGCAGGTTCTTCAGACTCTACGAGAGCGTCAGCTATATGCTAACTATAAGAAGTGCCGATTTTGGTTATGAGAGGTACAATTTTTAGGGCATGTTGTATCAAAATTCAAGATATTGATTGACCCGAGAAAAGTGTCGGCAGTGAGGGAGTGGGGACAGCCCACGACACCAACTGAGGTGCATAGTTCCTTGGAGTTAGCCAGATACTACAAGCATTTCATCTGAGGCTTTGCGAAGATAGCGGGTCTGTTGACGACATCTTTCTCATAAGGGATTATTGTATGTTTGGGATGATGCTTGTTAATTGGCTTTTGATGAGCTAAAAGATAAGTTGACTTTAGCGCCATTCCTAGCTTTTCTCAAGATGTAAGTGGAGTATCTGGTGTACAATGATGCCTCTTTATGGGGACTCGAGGGAGTACTTCAACAGGAGGAGCAAGCTATAGCTTTTGCCTCCCGCAAGCTTAAGCCTCACAAATGAAATTACCCCCACCCATGACTTGGAACTTGCAGCGGCCGTGTTTGCTTTGCGAATTTGGAGACATTACTTGTTGGGGGAGAAGTTTCGCTTATTCACAGACCACAAGTCACTGCAACAATTGTTCACTCAGCGAGAGTTAAACATACATCGGTGCAGGTGGTTGGAGTTTGCGAAAGACTACTAGTTCGAGATACAATACCATCCGGGGAAGGCTAACGTGGTTGCTGATGCGTTAATCTGTTAATCGTAAGGTGACGTAGTAGAAGTATGGAGAGAGAAGTGGAAAGAGTTGGGTCTCCAGGATGTAATAGCCCATTCCTTTATATTTGTTATGTCAGTCACACTCAAGATTATTATAAGGTTGATAAAGGCACAAGCAGAAGACACGTTTTGCTAGGAGAAGATTGTATGGATCTTAGCTGAGGGTGTTGAATCCTATTCAGTGAGTTCTGATGGGGGTTTGAGGTTTAATGGGAGATTGGTGGTCCCGGGGGGATAAGACCTACGTCATGCAGTGATGAGGAAATTACACGGATCCAAATTTACGGTACATCCCAGAGGGTATAAGATGTACCAGGATATGAGGTGATAGTACTGGTGAAGTGGGATGAAGAAGGGCATTGTAGAGTTCATGTCCAAATGTTATACTTGTTAGATGGTAAAGGTGGACCACCAGAGACCACCAGTGTTACTCTTGCCATTGGAGATACCTACGTGGAAATGGGAGAGTATTTTCATGGACTTCATTACTGGGTTGCCTACATCACAGCGGGGTCACAATTCCATATGGGTTATAGTGGATCGGTTGACCAAGGTAGCTCATTTTTTGGCAGTGCGGACAGACTACACCATGGTCCAGTACGCACATTTATTCATTGTTGAGATCGTTAGGCTATACGGGGTGCCCCTGAATATTATGTCTAATAGAGATAATATTTTTGTGTCGCGCTTCAAAAAGAGTTTTCAAGAAGCCATGGGTACAGAGTTGAGATTGAGTTCATCTTATCACCCACAGACGGATGGACAAACACAGCGTACCAATCATATGCTGGAGGATATGCTACGCATATGTGTCCTTGATTTTGGAGGAGGTTGGGAGTCGTATATTCTACTGGTGAATTTCGATTACAATAACTCCTATGAGTTCACGATAGGCATGTCACCATTTAAGGCTTTATATGGCAGGACTTGTTATTCTCTCGCTTGTTGGCTAGACGTGGGGGCCAACAAATTGCTCGGATAAGAGGTGATTCAGGAAACTTCAGCTAGGATTGAGCTCATCAGGAGTCGAATTCGGGTAGCCTAGGACCGAAAGAAAAGCTACGCCGATGAAAAATGGTCCTTTCGAGAGTTTAACATGGGGGACCAAGAATTACTGCGTGTGTCTCCTATGAGAGGAGTAATGAGATTCAGGAAGAAGATAAAGGCTCCGAGATACGTGGGTCCATTTCCCATTATCGAGAATATTGGGCCGGTGGCATACAAATTGGGGTTTCCAAAGGACTTACACCGCATTCACGATGTATTCTACATATTGTCATTGAGATGATATCTTCGGAATGATATGGCCCACACTCACATCACGATAAAGAAGATTGACTTACAGCCCGACAGCTCTTATAAGGAGAGACCAGTGGCTATACTAGACCATAGCGAGAGGAAATTGAGGTGAAAGGTAGTTCCACTTGTACGGGTTCAGTGGGAGCATCATAATGTAGAGGAGTCCACTTGGGAGCGCGAGGCAGATATGCGCGAAAAATATCCAGATCTATTTTTACCAGGTACGCCTTATTTTTTGAATTTCGGGATGAAATTCCATTATTAGGAGGGAAGTATACAATACCCCGTATTTTTATGGCTTTGAAATTTGGGGATTTATTAAATTTATTTTAAGATATTAATTTAATATTAATCAAGAAATTTATTTTAAATATTTACTAGCGTGATGAGAGTTAGTAATTATTGAAAATTTGTTCAATATTAATTAATGGGTAAAGTAATATGTATAATTAAATTTATTAAAATTATCAGGAGTGAATAAAATGACAAGTATGGAAATTAAGTCGGGACGCGCCTGTGTCGTGTCGGGACTAAATTATTATTATAATAAGTGAATAAATTACAAGTCACCCGTATTGTCTTTTTGAGCACACCAACGTGTCTATAAGGGTAGAGATAGTCAGAAAAGTGTACCCGGGGGTTTAGTTTGGGTCTCGAGGCATTTTTAGGCCGAATTGACATCCCAGGAGGGTATTATAGACATTTTATATTTTTGGTAATTAAACCCACGGATTTCCCTAAGATATATCAGCTATTAGAATTTATCTTTTAGGGCTAACAATCACAGAACATAAGATCGACCATTAGAGAATAAGGAAGGAAGCCTTCCAAGAAATCCAAGGCCAAGAACCCATTCGATTGCACCACCACCACCGCCAAAACATATATCGTAAGATGAGGAACGCATCCATATCATCATCATCATCAAATCAGACATTAGAATCCTAGACAAGTATCTATATTTCTATTCTTTTAGTTAATGTTGCACCCATGTTAGATTAGGATTGTTAAACTTATGTGTTATGGAAGAATTGGATGATTTAGAGAATTTAAATCACATGTTTTAGAGGAAATAGATATATTCTGGAAATCTCAACATATGTAGAGGATTACCCACGAAATTGTAATGGTTTAGAAGTAAAAAATCTGGAAAAGAATTAGAAGAATGGAAGTTTAATGAAAACTTAGGGTTCTTGATAATTATGATGATTTACCCCATTAAATCAAGGCCTTTGGTGAATTTGTGCACGTTTCACGTATGAAATCATATATAGAGGTATATGTAGTCAGTAGTAATTTTGTTTGGGAGTTTGGGGATCGCTAATGGAGTTTTGGTTGAGGTTGGTGAAGAAAACCCATAGTTAACAATGGCAGAATTCAGAATAACTGCTTGATCGATCGATCGACCCAAGAGCATCGATCGATCGACCCATTTCGTCGATCGATCGATCCTTCCTCGAAAATTGCACATTTTTTTCCTTTTTGTTTAATTCGTGTAAAATACGTAGGAACCCTTGATAATTATTTATCCATTGAGTGAAATTTTACATGGGATGAAATTGTGGGTTAAAGGGGAGTTTCCTTACACATTGAAAATTGTGCGTACGTTCACTAAAGAATTTAGAGACTCGTGAAAGACTTAGACCAGAAGGTTAGAGAGGGTGTACCTACTGAAATTATAATTAGTAAGAGTGAATACTTCGAGAGATGAGAAGTAAGTACGAAATGATTATAAGTGAGAATATAATAGATGAATCCTTTATGTAAGATAATTGTGTAAAATTGTACTATGTACAATTAGTAAAGATTATTATGGGTCGAGAGTGAACCTAATTGGTAAAATTTGAATGTTATCTATATGACTGTGTGACTGTGTTTATACTAAATATTATTTTTGAATAATCATACCCACGTTACATGGTATCATGGAGGTTGCCGCGCTGGGACAATCTTATCTCGATGGGACATTTATAGGGGATATTCACTTGTACCCTAAAACATAGGATTCGTTGGTACAGGTTATCTAAGAATGATAGTCAGATGGTCCTAAGAGACGTAAGGGGTATGTGCTGACCTCTTTGTGACTTGGAAATATGCTTTGCCTCCATTTTTGTGTGTTTGTGTTAATACAGTTCGAGAGTGATTCCGAACTAGTATTTCCCATAGTACGAGAGATACAAGGACTTGATAGCAAAGTATGTCGACACCATAGATTTTATGTGGGGTGTCGATAGTAAATATATTATATGAGTGATTAATATATATATATATATATATATATATATATATATATATATGGGGACTTTCTATTGTGCGTGTAAGTAGTTAAGTATTAAATAAATGCCCCAAACTTTATAATATGTGTTCGGTAACTTTCTAATGGTACTGCGATATTTTAAGTAATGCAAGTTATCATGAAGAGACTTAACTTTAAACAAAAAATCATAACCTTGTTATTCCTCGAGATAAAACATAATGGGAACCCGTTAGATAGACATATGAGATTTATTAGTACAATAGGCGTGCACCGTAGATGAGAGGTGAGAATTCTCAAGGGAGTGTCGCATACTAACATAGTTGTTACATTACCCGGTAAGCATTTTTAATACTTGCCAAACTATTTTTAAACTATTTTACACTCAGGCTTTGACCCATTTCCTATCATTTTTCTCTCTCTTGTATATATATGTATGTATTACAGGTGCCCAGCCAAAGGGGCGTCATGCATTGGTTCTTCGGATTGGACATTCTGCAGCTTATGTGGGAGTTGCAGGCCTTTGCTTTAGACGACCTCGTCAGTGATTTTGTTCTTGTTTTAGTTCTTCTTATTTAGGGCACGTGTCGCCCATTTTTCCTATTTCGTTTGGATTTGTTAGGGATTTATGTTTATTTATATTTCAGTATTCAGTGCACTTTGGTAGTTAACTCTTGTCAGGATGATTTCATTATAGTTCGTAAACTTTGTTTCAATTATCTAGATGGTTTAATTCTTGTGTGTTAATTGCCATCCTTAATATTGATGTGATTCTTAAACTGTTGTTTATTAAAAAGGTTTTAATATTTTAATTTAATAAAAACAATAAGACTTTAAATTGCTTTGACACTTAGCTTAATTATTTAGGGTGTTTAAATTGGAAATATTTTTTTTGCGACAATGATGCGAAGAATGAACCAACTGTTCACCTTGATTTTTAATTTAATAAAGGACTGATCACTCGGTATTTAATTAGGCAGGGTGTCACAAAGGAAGGGAGGTTTGGTCTCTCGGTGGAAGAGAAAAGAGCTTGGGAGGTTATGAAAGGGGTGATCGGGAATAGACTTATTCAGGAAGATATCGGGTGGAGGAAAAATCTAGGTTATTATGGTTAAAGGAGGGGGATCTGAATACCAATTTTTTCCACACTAATTCCAGGTCACATAGGAGGTGGTGCAGGCTCTTAAGTAGATTAGTGAGGATAAGGCACCTGGTCCTGATGGTTTTTCGATGGCCTTCTTTCAGCAGTGTTTGTCCATTATCAGGCTTGATCAGATGGAGTTATTTATTGAGTTTCATGATAGAGGATACTTTGTGCATAGGCTGAATGCAACTTTCATTACTTTGATCTCCAAGAAGGGGGGTTTCTTTTGATATCATAGATTTCAGGCCCATAAGTCTGATTGGGAGAGTTTACAGGCTTATCGCCAAGGTTTTGTCGGCTAGGCTCGGGAAGGTCATTGACCCTCTAATTTTTTAGTCTTAAAATTCTTTTGGTGGAGACAGGTAGATTCTTAATTTTGTCTTGGTGTCAAATGAATGCGTGGAATCTAGGTTTATAAGTGGGACCCATGGATTAGTTAGTAAAATCGACATTGAGAAGGCTTATGACCATGTGAATTGGAACTTTGTTCTCTACATTTTGAGGAGGATGGAGTTCGGTGATCGATGGTGTCGGTGGATGAGGAGATGTGTTTCGACATCCAGGTTCTCAGTTATGATAAATGGCATGCCGGAGGGATTTTTTCGAGATCTCGTGGCCTCCGTCAAGGAGATCCGTTATCCCCTTTCATGTTCATCTTGGTTATGGAGGCATTTAGTCGGATGATGGGGACGTTGGTCGAGACTGGGTGGATGAGGGGTTTCACCTTGGGGACTACGAATCCTAACAGGGTGATGGTTACTCACCTTCTATTTTCGGATTATGCGATTGTCTTCTATGACGCTGATCAAAGGCAAGTTCGTGCTCTGAAGCTACTCCTTATTTTTTTGAAGGTAGTGTTGATTCTTCGGATCAACATGGTGAAGTGAGAGTTAATTACGATCGGGGGAGAGGGCTTTGTGGAGGATTTAGTTGGTATTTTGGGTTGTAGGGCTGGGTCTTTACCTAATTCTTATCTTGGCCTACCTCTTGGTGCCAAGTATAAATCTGCTACGCTATGGGACCCGGTATTGGATAGAATGCGTAGGAAACTGGCGGGTTGGAAGTATGGGTTTCTCTCAAAAAAGGGAAGGCTGACCCTGATTAAGAGTTCTCTATCCAACCTGCCCATTTACTTCATTTCCATTCTGCCTTTATCTGCCACTGTCCGTAGAAAAATGGAGAAGCTCATGAGGGATTTTTTGTGGAGAGGCACTGAGGATAGTTTTAGACACTGCCTTGTTTGTTGGGAGGAGTTCTACAAGCCCATTAGGGGGGGTGAGAAATATGGATAATTTAATAATGCTCTGTTAGGGAAGTGGTTGCAGAGGTTCCCTCGGGAGGAACATAGGTTGTGGAGCAGAGTTGTAGGAGCTAGAAGAGGTACCACTCAGTGGGGTTGGGGTCCGAGGGTTGGGACATTTGCTCATGGCATGGGTTTGTGGAAGCATATAGCAAGTCTGTGGGTGGATTTTTCTAGTTATACAGATTTTATTTTGGGGAGAGGCGATAAGATCAGCTTCTGGAAGGATAGGTGAGGTGAACAGGGGTTCCTACAAGAGCTTTTTCCTGGGATATTTAACCTTAGAGGGGATCAGGATTGGTTGGTGGCTGACCATATGATCATTAGCGGGGAAGGGGTGACTTGGAATCCTCACTTCAGAAAAAGGTTGTGGGACTAGGAGCTTCAGTAGGTGGACTTGTTCTATGAGTGGTTGGATACGGCCCCTTGACCGACGAATAGGGAGGATTCCATGAGGTGGAGGGGGGGTCGGGGGTGTTTTCGATCAGAGCCTACTTTTCACGTCTAAGCGGTAGAGGGTGTCCTAGATCCCGTTTCCCTTGGAAGAATGTTTGGAAGGTTAAAGCACCACCGAAGGTCAAATTCTTTATCTGGACTGCGACTGGACAATCCATCCTGATGCTCGAGGGTCTACAAAAGAGATGCTTTCGTCTGGCTAGTCGATGTTTGTTATGTAAGGAGGATGAGGAGAAGACTGATCATCTTCTCCTCCATTGTAAGGTCACTAGAGGTCTGTGGGATATATTCTTTGCCCTTTCTAGGACCGCTTGGGTTACGCCCGAGTTTGTGAGGGATCTCTTAGAGGGGTGGAGACCCACGTGGGGGTGACCAGTGTGTATGGAGAATGGTCCCCCACTCTATTTTTTGGATGATATGGAAGGAAAGGAATGTGAGATGTTTTGATGGCATTGAGACTGTGCCTTCGAGACTTCGTTATTTATTTTTAAGCACTCTTCTTGGTTGGTATAAGGGGAGTATTGTCGTGACGACTCAGGGCTTTCTTGGGATTTGTCGAGGAACTCCTATTTCTAGTATTGGTTTCTAATTATAAGGGTCTCTCTTCTTTGTCACTTTAAGCATCTTTTGTTGCTTCGTATACTTCGGGTATACGGGTTCGCTCCCTTAGTGATGGTTTTTTATTATATCATTTATTTATCAAAAAAATCATGATTACCCATTTTCTTTCTCTACGTCTTCCTACATACCCGCAAACTCCATCCCTCTCTTGATTTGCAGGCTTCATAACTGCAAGATCTCTACTTCTCTCTCGATTTCCTGGCTCCATAATCCCAAGCTCTCTCTCTCTCTCTCTCTCTCTCTCTCTCTCAATTGGCGGTGACTAGCACTGGCAAACAAGCAGGTTGGGCCTATTATGGGTGGGCCTAATATGGGCCAGGTTCAATGTGGGCGAGGCTGAATATGGGTAAAAAAAAATTTGGGCTAGGTTTGGGCCGGGCTGGCTCGTTTTTTAAAAAAAGTTTTTTTTAACAATTTAAAAAAAAAAAAGGTTGTTCTTTTTAACAGTTTTTTCCCTTAAAAAACAGGTTCTTTTTAAAAGCTTTTTTGAACATTTAATTAATTTACTAAATAAAAAATCCAAGTAAAATGCCTCAACTAATTCCAATAAATAAAACCATTTAACTAAAATACTAAATAAAAAATGTCCAATTTAAGTCCACCATATAAAGCATAAAAAATACAACAAAACAATATAAATGTCTAATTTATGTCCAATATAAACACGTAAAAATGTTCTTAATATAGGTCCACATATTGACTCTAGGCTATTACAATTTCACACAATGGAATCTGAAAATCAAAGCAACGCACATCAATCCCTGCAAAAAAAAAAGCTATCTATGTGTTAAAATTGAAAAGAAACAGCTAATGACACAATAACATATTGAGTAATTTAATTAATTACATCAACATCCTCAATTGAACTTAGTTAAGATGTGCACTCAACTCATGCACATTGTTGCCTGCAAAATCAATAAACAAATAAAAGAGTTACTAAAAAAATATTAACCTAATGATCAATTTTATTAATTTTCTTAACATCGCCAATTTGATAAAATTAATAAATAAATAGACGAGCTATCTCACTAATGCCCTTGATCTTGTCCAACTCGTTCATCAAGAGATGAAAAATCCTCAAGTAGATCATCATCCGAATTTTTTGGATCTAAATTCATGCATTTAATATAAACAAAATGATTTAATATATATTAAAAGTTATATATAATTAAAAACATATCGTAAATTACCTAGCACGCCATACAATCAGTCTCTGGTGCAAACCAATGCTTCAGCATTACCAGGAAAAATTGAACTATGATACTTACTAATTATATGCACACCAATACTAAAAGCAAATTCAAAAGCGACACCTGTAATAGGAATTATTAATACATCACGTGCCATTTGAGAAAGATTCGGGAAACGAATTATGTTATCTTTCCAATAACTAAGAACGTCTAACCGAGCGTGTTGCTTTCGATCAAGTCTAGTCTCGTCAAGGTAAGTGTCTAACTGAGATTTAACTCTACTTTGAACATAATGTAGACTTTCAAAGGCATCAAACTCCTAAATGACACCAACATTTAATAAATTTGAATGATATTTATATCTTAAAAAAATTAAAATAAAGTGAATAAACTTACATCCATTTCGTCAATTATATTATCTCTCACAGGACATGAGCTTGAAATTAATGTATGATCATGTGCTAAAGCAAGAGGGGATATATTTACATTCTTTTGAAAGATCATATCAGACGTTAGACATACTCGACTTGGAATTGAGCTTAAACAATGCCTAATCATTTCCCTCCCTATATCATGCAATTTTAATGTGTCGGACTTGGATGTGTTTTTTGAAATGTGAATTACTTTGGTTTGTAAATAACTAATCAAGTCACGAATTCCATCATATTTGACAAAGATATATGGTAAATTGTGTTTCACTATTGCTGTAGCTAATTCCTCACGAAACATATCCTGATTAAATTCACGTGTAAGCTCTTTTCCACATTTTAAATAATGGCGTGACATGCTACTTTTGCCGAATTTGTTTTCCGCGATATAAACAACATCACAACTCCTACATTTTTCCCTCTGTATCGCATCTTCCCTGATTGGCAATAGTTCTAAATTCTCCCAGACTACAAAAGTGGTTCTCTTAGAATGTTTGATAGTAGCGGAAGAATTTCGCTCACTATTTTTCGACATCAATTTTGTTTGAAGAATAACCTAAATAATGGTTAATTAGTTAAAAATTGACCATTTAATTAATTAAAAAAATAAACAGATAAGTCATCACTTAATTAGTTAAAAAAATGATCACTTTATAATTAATCATTTAAATCAGTTAAAAAAGAAACAAATTAGTCATCATTTAGTTAGTTAAAAAATGAACATTTAATAAGTTAAAAAAATAAAAATAAAATAAGTCCACCATTTTAAATAGTTAAAGAAACAATAAAAAAATAATCCAAAAATGAAAAAAAACATATAGAAAATGAACAAATAATATAAAGAAATAGTAAAAATAAAAAATAAGAAATAAAACTTCGGAACATACATTTCCGACAAGAGATTCGACGGGAGATCAAGCAAGAGATCCAGTCAAGCTCTGACGTCAACCTCTTGCTCCGTCAACTTCAATGTATTATCTAATGCTTCTGCTTGGTATGAATGTTGTTGGAATCAAACTCCTACTCTGGTCAAGCTCCGGTGTGTTAACTTATGGATGAAAGAAAAAGAAAAAGAAAATATATAAATGAAATGAAAGCTCCGGTCAATCTCTGGTCAAGATCAGGGAGGTCTCTCGCCGGTTATGTTAAAATAGTATAAATGAAATGAAATTTGTGTTAACTTACCCTGAGTAGGAAACTGCTGAAAGAAAAAGAAAATCTCCAAAGTAAAAGAGGTATCAAAAGTATACGGCTAATATGTAGGTTACGTGAGAGAGAGAAGAATTTAAAATGTATTTGGGCCAAAGTACACGGCTAATATGGGTACCATATTTTAATATACTTTGAAAATATGGGCTCCATAATATTTCATGCTACTAAAATATGGCCCCGTATTTTAGTGTTTGGACTAATATGGGTAGTTTAGTTAAATAGGGTACTATTTGCCACTCCTAACGGCGATCCAAAACCCTCATCAAACCTGAAACCCTCGTCAGTTGATGTTGTCTACATCTCTATAGGATCGCCAGTGGTTAACTGGGTATTCAATTATATGGTATCTGATGACGTTCACTCTAGATATTACTTTTAGTTTTATTATGAGGAATGTTTGGGTAGTTGAAACTTCATTTTTATTTGCATTGTGATTTGTTTAATCTACTATTTTATTTAATTATGACATGTGATAATCTATAACGTTGTGATTATACAAATGCTTATATCAGCTGCTTATGAGGCAACCTTGGATTTTTGAGTGGTGACATTGTGACCGAGCGTAAATTCTTCCCAATTTAGCCCCTTAAGTTAGTGATTTTAATATCTCAAGAGAGGTAATTGAATCATTTTTAGTCCATATCATTCTATTGTTCGTTTCTAACAAAATTCCCTAGTTTTTGTGTAATTGTGATAAAGATTTCAGGAATGGAATGCAATAAAAGAAAAGAAGAAAATTAGAAGAATTGTAAAAGGGCAAAAGTGTAAATTCCATTCAGAATTCAGAAGCAACGTCAAAAGTGAAGTTGAAGAGCATGAGTTCACGAGAGCATAGGAAGAGACGACATTTAAATTGGAGTTCTAGATCAAAAGATATGGTCAGTCAAAGTTTCAAGGAAAAAGTCAACTAGAAGAATTTCGGACCGATCCGGTTTGGATCCGGATCAATCTGAATTGACAAAGTCCAGTAGCCCCCGGATTGATAATGAACCGATGAAAGAAAAAATTTCAGATCCATCCGACTAGGCCCAAACCGATCCGGTAAAAAGAAAAGAACCGATCCGGTGTATTCGGACCGATCCGAGGTTGAGTCGGACCGATCCGGTAGTGTGAAATGCTGACAATTAATTGTTCAATTAAAGCAAAGCAACTCTTGGAAAAACGTACCAATAAGCATTATTGGCTATCAATTTCGATACTTGGTATTATAAAATCTAGAAAAAAAGAGGAATAGACCAACCAAGAAAGTAGAGAGAGAATTGTAGCATGTTGTTTGTTGTTGGTAGATTACAAATTATCTAAAGAATTTGAGAGTTAGTTTTTGAGAGAAATATTCAGAAGTTTAAATTCCTTTCATAAGAACCCTAGTTTGTACTGCTGATTAAGGAGAAGTTATCTGGATTTCAATTTCAATTACTTTCCTGCTGCTGAATTCAAGTAATATCATTCTATTCTCTGTTACTTTATTATTTTCAGATTTATTTCCCATGTATTGTAGTTCCATAATTCTGAACATGAATTTTTTCTTCAATACAATCATGAGTAGCTAAATTTCCCAAGGGTTGGGGTACATGAACTCAATCCAAGGCAGATTATCTATGTAGAAGACAGAGGTTAAATTACAATATTGATTGAATCGTGAAAGAAAATTATACACAAACTGTCAATCTTCTAATTTCTCTTGCCCTAGGTACTTGAGATGTTTAAGAAAGCTCTGCTAGTATAATTTATCGTTCACTGCTTTATACCTATTTTTGATTTCATATGATGCGGGCTTGAACCTCATATATGTAATGCTTAGAAGTTATAAAGGTTGGATCTAATCAATTATTTTAATTTATAAATCTAGTATTCTCCATGATAATTTGCTAAGGATTGAGGGATTGTATTCTACCTTGTTTTCTCCCATTTGATTAAAAGTTTTTCCTGCAATTTTTAGTATGTTTTCATTAAAATTTCCACTTTGCTTTTGTTAAGAAAAGTTTTATATCGATAGAAATCTTCCAAAATCATTAATCATCTTTTTGTTTATTTTAAGAAATCATTTTCAGATCTAATAAGTTTCTTGATTACTAGTTAACATTTTCTTTCCCTGTGGATTCGATCCCGACTTACCGGGTTATTACTTCAGCGATAGGTTTGCACTTGAACCTAGAGTGAACACACTTTTAAGAAAAAAATTTAGTCGCGTCAAGTTTTTGGCGCCGTTGACGGGGAATGTAAAATTGTTAACTTTTCAAGAAAGTTATTTGTATCTACAAGTTATTTCTGTAAAAAAAAACGTCATTTCATCTCTTATGTGCTTATGCTGAATTCATCCCCCACCCAAGTTCACGAAAATCCTACAGCCGAAGCAAGTTCTGAAAATTCTGTGTCTTTTCCTTTTTGGGTTCCACCACCTTCGCCTAATAATTCCATTACTAGTCATACATTGAGTCAAACCCGAAGTGAGAATTCTGAACCTTTTGGTAGTGATATGTCGGAACATGGTAGTGTTGGTGTTGGTGTTGGTGCTGGTGAGGATGAGATACCTTATCTTCCTATGAAAGATTTGCTATTTCCGGAGCGAACTGTTACCCCTGGTTGCATTTTACTCCCGTATAATGCCGGTCAGTTCCATTTTCGGAATGGCATGATCCAAATCCTTCCTACATTTCATGGGATGGATTCTGAAAAACTATATCTCCATATTCGAGAGTTTGAAGATACATGTGAGACTTTTAGAGACCAAGCTTGTCCACAAGATGTAGTACGGTTGAAGCTCTTCCCTTTTTCCCTAAAGGATAAAGCTAAAACTTGGTTATGGTCTCTACCCCCAAATTCTGTGTTATCTTGGAGAGATATGCAAAACAAATTTATATCAAAATTTTTCCCACAACACAAAACTAATTCTGTTAAAGCCCAAATTCAAGCTTTTAGACGAAATGAGAATGAGGCTTTTGATAAATGTTGGGATAGCTTTCAGGAGTTAGTGAGTGCGTGCCCACATCACGGTTTTGAAAAGCATCACTTAATTTCATTTTTTCATCAAGGCCTTACATTAGCGTCGAAACAACTTGTCCAAACCATGTGTGAAAGACCTTTTTGGGAGTTAAATTCGAGCGATACTGAAGCTCATTTGAAATATATAGCTGAAACTACCCAAGCATGGGATACTTCTGATCCCAATAGTCAAAATAGAAATCGACAAGTGTCCAACTTCCCTGCTGCGTCCGGTATTTTTCACTTGGATAAGGACACTTTGTTGGATCGAAAATTTGACCAATTAGAAAAGAGTTTCAGAGATATGCTTGAAGTGCGATTGAGAGATGTGACTGGATCGGTACAAACTGGAAAGGAGAAAGTGTGTGCCATCTGTAATGCTGGTCATTCTACCAAAGGATGTCCTACCATTCCTACATACAAAGCAATGTATACTGAACAGGTTGAGGCAATAGGGGGGTTTCGAGGAAATTATAATGCACATCAAGGGAATGCATATAATCAGTCATGGAGGAATCCTGGATTCAATTATGGACAACCTCAAGGTGGGATGGTTCATAATCCACAAATGACTCTACCACCACCTCCTCAATTTCAGCAAGTGGCTCCTCCAATGCAAAATTCTATGCAAGTACCACCTCCTGGTCCGTATGTAGCTCCACCTAGGAGAACTCTTGAGGATAATTTCAATCAATTCATCCAATCCCAAAAAGAGAGAGCTGCTAAATATGATCGAATGTTTGCTGAAATGCATACTAGCATTTCTAGGTTCCAAGCTGCGGCAAATACTCAAGAGAAAGGTAAACTTCCAGCCCAAGGCCAAAGACCTCCTCTTCAAGGTCAAACCACGGTTGGCTCCACATCATCGGAGTTGCAAGAACATTATCAAGTTGTTACTACTCTTCGTAGTGGCCGCGTGATTGATCTATCACCAAAGCTTCCAAAGGTGAACGATGATGGAGTTGAACCCGAAATTTCTAAGGAATCTGAAATTCCCGAGTATGAAGAACCTTCCTTAGAAAAGGAATTAAAAGATAAGGAAGTTCGACCTGAAATTGAAGTCAAGTTGCCTATTCTTGCTCCATTTCATCAACGCTTAGAGACACCCAAGAAAGGGGATTCACGTACCGAGGTGTTGGATGTGTTGAAGCAAGAAAATTTAATTTGCCATTCCTTGATGCTATTCAACAAATTCACGCATATGATAAGGTTATCAAAGATTTTTGACTGTCAAAAGACGGCTTAAGGTAAAGAAAAATGTTTTCTTGGCACAAAATGTGAGCTGGATTCTTCTTAACGATCTCCCTCCTAAATTCAAAGATCCAGGTGCACCTACCATTTCGTGCGTCATAGGAGAGAAAAGAGTGGAAAAAACATTGTTTGATTTAGGTGCGAGTGTCAATATCCTTCCATACTCCATTTATAAGCAACTTGAATTATGTGATTTAAAACCTACCCGAATCACTCTACAGTTAGCGGATAGAATAGTGAAAGTGCCTCGAGGGATTGTAGAAGACGTGATAGTTCAAGTGGACACGTTCTACTTTCCGATTGATTTTGTCATTTGGGACACTGAGCTTGTACCCCCATACGAGAAATCGTGTTCCAATAATATTGGGCTGTCCATTCTTAGCTACTGCTAATGCTTTGACCAATACACGGAATGGCCAAATGCAACTCACTTTTGGAAACATGACTCTCGAGACTAATATTTTCAATGTCGCTAACCAAATGGGTACTGAGGATGAAATTCTTGAGGTTGATCTTATTAAAGAGGTAGTGGATGAGAATATTGAGAAAATCATAGGAGGAGATGCTTTGGAAGTGTGTTTAGTGCAAAGTGGTGAGGAAAAGAGTTCTTATACTGAGTTTGAGCGTCAGAAGGAAGAGTTGAAAAATTGGTTACAAGATGAAGAGAGTTTTGAGAGTTTGAGAGATGTTGACTGGATTTCTAGGTATGAAGAATTACCTATAAGGGAGACAACCAAGAGTCCCTCTGAAAATAGATTTCCTGGTCTTGAGTTGAAGAAACTACCCTCACATGTCAAATATGCCTTTCTAGGAGAGAATGATACATTTCCTGTTGTTGTGTCTTCCCGTCTAGAAAAAGAGCAAGAGGGTATGTTGTTGGATGTGTTAAGAAAGCATAGAAGTGCTTTTGGTTAGACTATAGCAGATTTGAAAGGTATAAGTCCATTGATTTGTACCCATAAAATCCATCTTGAGGAAGAAGTGAAGCCCTCGCGTGAGATGCAAAGGAGTTTAAACCCAACCATGAAAGACGTTGTAAGAGCGGAAATAATCAAATTATTAGATGCTGGAATTATCTATCCCATTTCAGATAGCAAATGGGTGAGCCCAATTCAAGTCGTTTCAAAAAAATCAGGAATGACCGTGGTTGAAAATGCTAAGGGAGAATTAATACCTCAACGCACCACCACCGGGTGGCGTGTTTGCATTGACTACCGAAAGCTCAATGCCGGAACTCGAAAAGATCATTTTCCCTTACCGTTTATCGATCAAGTGATTGAACGAGTGGCGGGCCATCCTTATTATTCTTTTCTAGATGGGTATTCCGGATATAACCAGATTGAAGTAGATGTACTTGATCAAGAAAAGACGACTTTTACATGTCCGTTTGGTACGTTTGCCTATAAACGTATGCCATTTGGGTTATGTAATGCGCCAGCTACTTTTCAAAGGTGCATGTTAAGTCTCTTTAGCGAAATGATTGAAAAAGGTCTTGAGGTGTTCATGGACGATTTCAGCGTTTTTGGACCATCTTTTGACCAATGTTTAGCTAATCTTGAAAGAGTTCTATTCCGATGTGTGGAAAAAGACTTAGTCCTCAATTGGGAAAAATGCTATTTTATGGTTACCGAGGGTGTACTTTTAGGCCACATAGTCTCATCTAGGGGAATTGAAGTTGATAGAGCCAAAAATGAAGTAATAGCTGAGTTACCCCCGCCAAAATCACTTAAAGATGTGAGGTCCTTTCTAGGCCATGCTGGATTTTATAGGAGGTTTATCAAAGACTTTAGCGCCATCGCTAGACCTTTGAGTAATCTTCTCATGAAAGACACTCCATTTGAGTGGAATAAAGCATGTCAAGAAGCTTTTGATAAACTTAAAATCATGCTTGTTTCCGCACCTATCATGCAAGCTCCAGATTGGACACTACCATTTGAGCTTATGTGTGATGCAAGTGATTACGCTATTGGGGCTGTTCTTGCACAGAGGAAAGACAAGAAAGCTCATGTTATTTACTATGCTAGTAGAACATTATCTGGCCCTCAGCTTAACTACTCTACTACAGAGAAAGAGTTACTAGCAGTCGTTTTTGCTCTCGACAAATTTCGCTCATACATTGTTGGGTCACCTATCATATGCTTCACTGATCATTCGGCACTTAAATATCTCTTGAGTAAAAAAGATGTCAAACCCCAACCAATCAGGTGGATCCTACTCCTACAAGAGTTTAATCTCTCAATTCAAGATAAGAAAGGAGTAGAAAACGTCGTTGGGGACCATTTGTCACGCCTCTCGTCCGACGTGCCTATTGATCCCATTCCCATAGACGAGTATTTCCCGGATGAAAATTTATTTGCTACTTCTTCTCTCCCTTGGTTTGCGGATATAGTTAATTATCTTGTCACTGGAGTCGTTCCATCTAGTTGGACTCCGCAAGAGAGAAGGAAGTTCATTACTTGGTGACGCATGTTCTTTTATGATGATCCCTATTTATTTAAGTATTCTGCTGACCAAATCATCCGGAGATGTGTACCCGATGAAGAAATTCAAGGGGTAATTCGATTTTGTCATACGGAAGCATGTGGAGGTCATTTTTCTAAAAATAAAACTGCTGCTAAAATCCTTCAAAGTGGTCTCTATTGGCCCACAATCTTCCGGGATGTGAATGTTTTTTGTAAATCTTGCGATAGATGCCAAATAATGGGAGCTATTACACGCCGTGATATGATGCCATTAACCCCAATTTTAGTATTGGAGTTGTTTGATTGTTGGGGTATTGATTTCATCGGCCCATTTCTACCTTCTTTTGGTTTTTTATACATCCTCGTCGCTGTAGATTACGTCTCAAAATGGGTTGAGGCGATAGCTACAAGGACGAATGACAGCAAAGTGGTGATAAAATTTATTCAAAAAAATATACTTTCTCGTTTTGGTATGCCTGAGGCCATAATCAGTGATAATGGATCTCATTTTTGCAATAGGCCTATGGAGAAACTAATGCGGAAGTATGGAATTGTCCATAAAGTTGGAACAACTTATCACCCTCAATCGAATGTCCAAGTCGAGCTTGCTAATCGGGAAATTAAAAATATCTTGGAAAAGACAGTCGATCCTAATAGGAAAGATTGGTCTCTCAGATTGATTGATACACTCTGGGCCTATAGAACCGCATACAAGAATCCCCTTGGGATGTCCCCATTTCGATTTGTGTATGGCAAACCTTGTCATCTTCCGGTAGAGATCGAACACAAAGCCTATTGGGCTATCAAAAGGGTGAACTTCAGTATGGATAAAGCCGGTGAAACACGTAAACTTCAGTTGAATGAGTTAGAATAAATATGCAATGATGCGTATGAAAGTGCTAAAATATCCAAGGACCGAATGAAACAAGCTCATGACGGAATCATTCGTAAGAAAGAATTTCATTCGGGACAAAAAGTACTTCTTTACAACTCGAGGTTGCATTTATTTCCCAAAAAATTTCGGTCAAGATGGTCAGGTCCATTCATTGTAAAAGAGGTATTTCCCCATGGAGCTGTTGAACTCATAGATGAGAAAGGGGGAACCACATTTAAAGTTAATGGGCAACGTCTCAAGCCCTATTTTGAAGCAATTGTCAAGGAAGCCGACACAATCTGGCTATCGGACCCCATTTATGGGGGTTGACTGAACAACAAGAGGTAAGGTCGTCGCACCCCCGACATGTATGGGGTGATTGTAGTACATAGTAGTCTTAGAAACTAGGAGTTTTAGGTTTGAGTCAGTCCCGGGGTTAAGAATCCGAAGGGAGAGTGGTAGTTCATTTTCGATGAGCATTGAGGATAGTCTGTAGTGTAAGGAGTGGAAAAATTTATGTTTGGAAAAGAGAATAGGAGCATTTTTGAAGAAAAGAAGAGAGAGGAAGAATTTAGAAAATCAGCAGACCGGATCGGTCCGGCTGACATTAAAAGAACCGATCCGGTTAGGTGGATCGGTCCGATCCCAAAACCGGATCGGTCCGGTGGTCTGCATAATTCATTTCCCAAGATCCACCTCTTCGATCCACACCTCTTCACTTTCCCCAATCCCTTCACTTCCTTCAAAAATTCGTCCAAATTAATCCACCCATTAATTCCCTCCATACTCCTACTCACCCACTATAAATACAACCATCGCCCTACCCATTTTCTTCACACCTTCACTTACCTTATCTTCTCCATTATTGTTTCTATCCTCCATATCCATGGCTGCTCCTCAAAAGTATACCTCCATTGAAGTCCTTCCCGACGGACATGGAGAGTACCGTTCCCGCCGTGAAGCAAATTGGTGCCGTAAGTTTTTCAGCCCTACGCGAAAGATTCATATCGAACGTCAAGTATTGTGGGATCAAATGCCCAATTCGGTCACAGCCCTTTTCCTGTCCCGGTGCTGGTGCCGTTTCTTCAATGAGCCTTATGAGGCAGTTTGGGAGAATGAAGTGCGACAGTTTTACGGATCTCTTGTTCGTACCGCTGAATTTGAATCCCAAGCCTATGTGGATTCCATCCCTATCCCATTCTCACTTGACCTTGTGGCACAGAAGTTAGAGTCTTTTGGTGTGATCACGCCGGCCCAATTTGATTATCCGAGTCCCGATCCCGTTCTATCCAAGGAGGTTTGTATCTCGTGAATCCATCCCGGTGCGGTTTGGAATACCGAGACCTTTCCCATCGGTCGCTTATCCGACAAGGCACGCTTCACCTTTCATATCGTTTGTGCCAATATCTTGCAAACATCCAATGATTCGGCGATGAGGCATCACCAAGCCACTATGATGTATCATCTGTTCGACCCTGCAACCGTGATCAATTTGGCCCGGACATTTTACATCGATATCCTTTTTGTGTCTTATGATAAAAAGGGCTGCGCTCCTCTTCTTTATGGTCGACTCATTACATCCATGCTTCGGGATGCCGGGATTGCACCACCTCAAGATCTTATCAACTTTCCTACGCCTTTAGGTCAAGAGTCCCGCACTCGAAGTGAGAGGCAAATTCAGCTAGTCCGTGCAAGGCACGGTGGCGATTCGAGTGACGAAGAGAGTGATGAGGAGGATGTTGAGATGGGGGAAGGTGATGAGGAAGAGTATGATGAGACGGCTGATCCGGATTATGTTCCAGTTGGTACGGGCTTAACTTAGCGCGTTCTCTCTCTTGAAACGCGTTTTAACGCACATGTGTCCTCCTACGAGAGGGACATGAGTTTGGTCCTGCGTATGCAGGCCGACTTGTTTCGTCTCCAGGCGGGACCCGAGGCCCCTCTTCCTCCGTACTATTATAATCCATATGATCCTACTGCTCCCAGTACTTCCCATCACCCACCCACCCCTTAGGCTGCCCTCTTCCCTTTTAGGATTTTTCTACCTATGTTTGTTTTTTTTCTTTTATTTGTTTCCACAGTATTGTCACAGTTTGTAATATACAGTTTTCGTCTATTATTGGCTTGTTTTAGTTCTCGCACTCTTTTTGTTATCTTCTTTATCTCTTATCCTTTGATTGAGGACAATGCAAATCATTAAGTTAGGGGGGATGACAGGTGCGTATTCATAAAACTTCGCCTATTAAAAAAAAATAGAAAAAGCCAAAAAAAAAATTCTTCAAAATAAATAAAAATTGGAATTTAAATTTATCAGAAATATCACCTTTATTCTATTTAATGTCTTAAATTGTTAACAATCAAAATGCACTAAGCCAAAATTGACCGAAGATGGAAATTGAAAGAAAATTGACGACTTAATGAATAAGTGTGGAGATTGATCAAGCCCGGTGAGATTTCAAGCCTTTGAATTTTTTATGAGTTTTTAAATCAATCCGAGTTTATGATTAACTCAAAGTTCTTTTCAGCGTTTTAATAAGTCGTTGATGATCTCAATCCTTTGTTTTGATCTGTTATGGGAAAATGTGTGAAATGTTGTCTCGAAATTCGTGCTAAATATATCTCTAAACTTAATTAATCTCGAGATGCATATGGTAATGTGATTAGCAATTTGGAAAATGAAGTAGGCCTTCGTTTGTTACCCAAAAATATTAGCCATATAAAATTGTGAAAAATTATCCCTTTGCAACCCAAGTTGAGCCTTATAAAATATTTTCCTTTTGTTTGATAACCCGAAAAACCCAAATAGCCCGGAATTGTGAAAATTGAGAAAATTCATCAATTAAGTCCAAATTGTGTAATAAAAAGGGGCAAGAGAAAAATAAAAAAAAAATAGCAAGAAAAAAAAATGAAAATAAAAAGTAAAAATAAAAAATAAAAAAGAAGAGAAAAATGAGCAAATGCCCGAAAAAGCACAAATGGACGTCATAAGGACATTTTCCAATTCCAAACATTCAGTATATTCCCATTTTTACCCTTTACACCTTTTAACCCAAAAAGTCCTAACCGAGTCCAAATTGCGAAATTGGTTACCGCGTGGAGAGCTAAGACATGAAAAGATAATATAAGAGATTAAAATGGTGTGAACTAGAGGTGATGTTCCCATTTCCTAATAACTGTACTCCAATGATGAGATCTTTTCACCATATTTCCTTCTTTTCAATTTTGTATGCATGAATTTGTATCCATTATATTTACTCTTTATATCATGCATACCGAGAGAAAATAGCCACAATCCGAGTGATTCGTTTGTGAGAGCATTCCGTAAGAATTTGAATCAAAACGAATTTTCGAAAAGTAACGTAATGCTCAATCGGTGGAAATTTGAGGTTTAATTTTTGTCTTTACACACACACTATGGTTTGAGACAGTTGAATATGTGTTGATGGTGATTATTTTTTTCGAAAAGTTTAAATTGTACAATTTTAAGTATTTTCATATTTATTTGAGTCAATAAAGAATTTTGTGGGTGTGTTCACTGCAAACGCTCACGAGACAAAACTCGTCCTACTAGGGTAACCTAGGGGTTTAAAGGCTTGTTGCATATGCTCAATGAAATCGCGTGCCTGCGAAAGTGGAATTTTATTTTAATAAAGGAATATTCAAGAGTTGAGTTTTGGTTAGATTCAGATACATTGCCCGGGACGTGCAAAGTCCTAAGTTAGGGGGATTTGACCGAGCATAAATTCTTCCGAATTTAGCCCCTTAAGTTAGTGATTTTAATATCTCGAGCAAGGTAATTGAATCTTTTTTTGTCCATATCATTCTATTGTTCGTTTCTAACAAAATTCCCTAGTTTTTGTGTAACTATGATAAAGATTTCAGGAATGGAATGCAATAAAAGAAAAGAAGAAAATTAGAAGAGTTGTAAAAGCGCAAAAGTGTAAATTCCATTCAGAATTCAGAAGCAACGTCAAAAGTGAAGTTGAAGAGCATGAGTTCACGAGAGCATAGGAAGAAAGGGCATTCAAATTGGAGTTCTAGATCAAAAGATATGGTCAGTCAAAGTTTCAAGGAAAAAGTCAACTAGAACAATTTCGGACCGATCCGGTTTGGATCCGGATCAATCCGAATTGACAAAGTCCAGTAGCCCCCGGATTGATAACGAACCGATGAAAGAAAAAATTTCAGACCCATCCGACTAGGCCCAAACAGATCCGGTAAAAAGAAAAGAACCGATCTGGTGTATTCAGACCGATCCGAGGTTGAGCCGGACCGATCCGGTAGTGTGAAATGCTGACAATTAATTGTTCAATTAAAGCAGAGAAACTCTTGGAAAACGTACCAACAAGCATTGTTGGCTATCAATTTCGATACTTGGTATTATAAAAGCTAGAAAAAAAGAGGAATAGACCAACCAAGAAAGTAGAGAGAGAATTGTAGCATGTTGTTTGTTGTTGGTAGATTACAAATTATCTAAAGAATTTGAGAGTTAGTTTTTGAGAGAAATATTCAGAAGTTTAAATTCCTTTCATAAGAAACCTAGTTTGTACTGTTGATTAAGGAGAAGTTATCTGGATTTCAATTTCAATTACTTTCCTGCTGCTGAATTCAAGTTATATCATTCTATTCTATGTTACTTTATTATTTGCAGATTTATTTCCCATGTATTGTAGTTCCATAATTCTGAATATGAATTTGTTCTTCAATCCAATCATGAGTAGCTAAATTTCCCAAGGGTTGGGGTACATGAACTCAATCCAAGGCAGATTATCTATGTAGAAAACAAAGGTTAAATTACAATATTGATTGAATCGTGAAACAAAATTATACACAAACTGTCAATCTTTTAATCTCTCTTGCCCTAGGTACTTGAGATGTTTAAGAAAGCTTTGCTAGTATAATTTATCATTCACTTCTTTATACCTATTTTTGATTTCATATGATGCGGGCCTGAACCTCATATATGTAATGCTTAGAAGTTATAAAGGCTGGATCTAATCAATTATTTTAATTTACAAATCTAGTATTCTCTATGATAATTTGCTAAGGATTGAGGGATTGTATTCTACCCTGTTTTCTCCCATTTGATTAAAAGTTTTTCTTGCAATTTTTAGTCTGTTTTCATTAAAATTTCCAGTTTTCTTTTGTTAAGAAAAGTTTTATTTCGATAGAAATCTTCCAAAATCATTAATCATCTTTTTGTTTATTTTAAGAAATCATTTTCAGATCTAATAAGTTTCCTGATTACTAGTTAACATTTTCTTTCCCTGTGGATTCGATCCCGACATACCGGGTTATTACTTGAGCGATAGGTTTGCACTTGAACCTAGAGTGAACGCACTTTTAAGACAAATTTTTAGTCGCGTCACATTGACAAGATTTTATGAGGCTTTGGGTGAAAAACCAGTAAGTAAACTTACTGTACTTTTGTTTTTTATCGTTTCATACATGTATGGAACAATATACAAGCATATATGGTCTACAATGTTTTTATGTATGTTATAATTTGAGGATTCATGGTAATTTGATAACTAGAGATGTTTATTTAAATGTCGATTTTTAATTTGGACCATCACATGACATTAAGTCAAATTATATTTTTATTTTACTTTTAGGTGACATGGTTTGTAGGCTTGTGTGCGCATACACAGGTGTTGAGATTATTACCATTCTTGCGGTTTAAACATATATTGGCATGAGTGCACATGTCTTAGTTTGTAATTGTATAGATATAATTGAATCATGCTTGTTTTTGTAATTTTGTCAAATTGTAGGCAAAGGAAGTCTTTGACGCTTTATGATAGCGTGGTACAACTTGGAACAGAGGTGTGTATTAAATTTTGCTTTATGCTTCTTCATATTTACGGAGTACGGTTTCATTAAGTGAAAATTTGATTTTTTTCGTTTTCTTTTACATATAAGCACGACTCATTATTTAGATATGTGTTCATACTCTTTTGATGCCAATATTTGATTTTTTTTATGAAAATGGGCATTAGATCGTGAACAAACAAGAAGAACCAACGCATTAATCTTCGAACCCTTGAAAACATCAAGGTCATCAGACTTCTCATAACTAAACTATCGATCCATATCCTCCAAAAGCCCACAACTATACACACCACAATATTTTACTTTAGGTCTAAATGTAAACCTACACTAATATGAGCTGCCAGAATACTAAACGACCATGGAAACTAATTTATTGGTAATTAATTTCATAGGTAGTCGAACAAGATCCACTCTCCCTCAATTCCCATAATAAGAATTGTAGTTCTTTTTTCAAAATTCTTTTGACATACAAACAAAAATTATTATTTTGTAATGGTTATTTTTGTTATTTTCAAACATAAACTGTTACTTTCTCTCTAACTCACAGTTTCACATATTTTAAGAAATTGTATTGGTTTGTGATACTACTATGTCACCAAATAGTGTTACACTTAATATTTTTCCAACATGATTTTTAGTGTTTCTCAATATTTATTTACTACATGGAGTTATTTGAACATCAAAGTGTTAACAAGACACCTACTGAGACTTTTACCATTGCCTTGGCTATCACCTCTACTTGCCACTCTCACAACGTAGGGGACATCAATTGTGTATAACTCCTTTATAATTTTATTCTTCTTTTCAATCCTTGTACTTGGGTAAATATGCTTGGAGGGTTATATTTTCCAGATGTTGTAGAACAATGACTAGAACATGAAACTCCTACCCAAGTAATTAAAATATTCCAAAACACTGGTACCTGACTGAGTTAAATTTAAGCTGGAAAATTTAATTTCCTAGATTTGTGGGTTTCATCAACACTATAGAGAAAAGTGTAATGGCGTTGGTACCTTGATTTGTGGGTTTTAGTTAGTACTGCATATTGTTAAGTAGATGACGGCGTTAAGACACTCTATATCAACTTGCAGGACAAATCATTTGGTCTGAATTGTATATTTGTTTAAATTTGAAATATTTTTTCCAAAGAAACCATATCTTATTTGAAATATTTGGAGGTGAAGGTAGGTAATATCATGAAATCAAGATAGCTATTTTTCCCAATGTGTATTGAATCCCACTTTATCACTAACAATTCTCACATGCTAGTATAAGATTTGCAACTATAAGCATCGTCCAAAACAATGGCCTTCCTAAGATGATATTATATAGTGTAGTCCTCACAAACTCAATCTATCCCCTCTACCTTCTACATAAATATGCATTAACACACCACACATCACTAAAGATAAGAATTTAATTTGTGACTTTAATTTGTGTAAGATATATGATATAGGTATTTCCTCCGGCATTAAAAATTCACACATCACTGAAGATAAGAATTTTTGTAGACAAAGAATTATAAACCACTCTTTAAAAAAGGCTATAACTGAATATGTCATTAACTTATTATTCAAATCCACAAAGGTTGCCTGATAGATACCATCACATATGAATGAAACCCTCTATCTAGGAAATTCCCCAAAATTAAATTTGGGTAATGTACTAAGAATATCTTTTGGTATTATAGACTGTCCCCACTCTAATACCACGTACACTTACTTGATTCCATTGATAGTCCATTCTCTGAAACCATGTGCATTTGGAGCTTCACCTTGTTATACTGAAACTCAGACTTCTTGAACATATCGTACAACTCGTGTTCCCTCAATGTCAGAAGAACAATATTCAAGAGTCTATCATGACCCACTTATTTTTTAAAGTATATAAATGTATCATCTATGAATATGATCACAAACTATTATTGGTATTAATAGAAAAACTATTCATTAGATCCTTGAATATTATGGAGAAGTTAGTAAATATTCTTAATTGAGTCTTTTCAAAAGTCGTTGTCTTGTCTTTTGATTTCTTTTTCAAATAAGCTCTAGAAATCTCTTGTTTGTTGACCTGGTCAATTTATTCTTCTTGATGCTCTTCTTCAGCATCTGAGGGACAGTTGTTCAATACTTTAAACATGTTCTCCTAGCTGATTTGGTTAACTGCTACAAGTGGATTTTCTTGATGCTGCTCTTCATCTTCTTGATTGAGTTATTTATTTGTTCTTGATATTGTATTGTTTCTTGAGGCTCATCTTCATCTTCTTGATTCCTGTTATTTATATGTTCTTGATCTTGAATTGTTTCTTGATAATGAACAATCATGTTTCATTTGTTTTTGGTTGTTATTTGAATATTTTGGTGTTTAATCATGCACTTTGATTCGTGGTGGCCCCTTTTTCATGCAACACTCACTTTGATGTCTTCTTCATTCTATATGCTATTTTGGATTCTTGATGTGTTCTTCATTTCAGAATTGATATAAAATTTCATAAACTAATTATTTGATGTCAATTACCTCTTTCTGATAGGTAGTACAAAGGGCACCCCATCTGTTAGGCGGAGAGGTAGAGACAAAAAGATAAAAAGATAATTGATTAGAATGAAAAGTGTCAAAAAATTGGTGACGAGGCTTCAAAGTTGGAAACTCAGTTGGGTTATTTTACTTGATAAGGGAACCTATTTTCGTTGGATGTGCCATCTTGCGATAAAATGGATTGACACCATCTCATAACAATTTGGGAAACTGTGCAGGTAAACGTTTTTAAATTTTTGTGATAACATAAAATTTCACATAATCTAATTAGTTTATTATAACACATGTTTCTTAGAAACATACAAATGCTCCTGATGGTTACATGGATATTTGTTTGCAAAAAATCGGGTTGCAATGGACGCAGTTCAAGAACCACTTAAAGGAGGACTATTAAAACAAATTTTAGACATATGAGGAACGAATTGAAAGTAGACCCACCCATGTTGATAGTGATCAGTGGGAGAAGTTGGTGGAACGTTGGGGCACGGAAAAATCCAAGGTGTTAATTTAATATTTTCATTCAATTGTATCTTTCACCCAAAGTTATATTCGTTCCAATACATCTTTTCAGTAAATAAGTTTAATTTAGTTTCATTCTCTTGTAGCAAGTGGCAGATCAGAATTCTCAAAATGGAACAAACCTTTGTATTTATCCTAAGACCAGAAAAAAAAAATCATTACCACGAGTAATAGAATGTTAGCCATGCCATCTCAATTTGTTTTGCTTTTTTATGTCTTTAGTTTGAATCAAAATAGTTCTTAATGTACTCATTTTTACCAATACATTAGATGAAGGTAAAAGGTTTGCAAATCTATAAACTTGGCTTTTGGAGCTATACACGAAAGAGAAATGAGTCTTGTAGTGATACTGATGGATTGGCCGATAAAGAGGTATATACATTTACATACGAGCCATTTTATATATCATGTGAATTTGATACTTTAATTGAATTTTGTTCTTTATTTGTAGGAAAGTGTAAATATATTATTGGAAGTGTTACTGGAGGATCAACAAAATGATGTCGAAGCGCAAAATAAGATATTCGATGAGCTGATAGGGTCCGATGGCAAAGATTATGTCTTGTGGATTGGATTAGATCTTTGACCGGCACCTAAAAGGTCAAACACAACGTCGTCATCTCAACATTATGAACAAGAGATAGCCGAATTATGCAAAGAGGCCGAAGAACGTGAAATTCACTTGATCATGTTTGGGACGAGGTTCATGCCAAGATAGATGACAAAATTAACAAGACTAAATTTTTTTTCTCAATTTGATGCAGCAAGTTGGATTTCCCATACCAAATGATTCACTTTCTTAAGTATTTTCTTAACAATTAGAATTATTTTACGAATAATTTGAGATTAAGTTAGGTCGTGTGGGCTAGTGAATATTTATGATGATGAAATTAATTTATGTTCTCATTTGAGCTTTTTCTATTGTTGGGTTACGTTTTAATGTTAAAACAGGTTGGCTTTCATGAATAAACAAAGGAAAATCTATCGATTTTTTTTTTTAAAAAACAAGTGATTCAAAATAGTTAAGACATTAGCATACGAATTACCATAGTTGAATATTATACTAATTTATGTTTATTTACACTTTCACGTGTCAGGAAATCATTTGGAATAGCTATTGGCCATATCTATATTTTGGGTTGCCGTTGTCTTCCAATTGGTTATTTGATATTTTGGGGATGATTGCAGTCTGAATCATATAGCTTATGTTTTAAGTTGGTTGTTTTACTTTTTGAAGATGTTATGTTGGAAACCTTGAATATAAATGAATGAATATTTGGAGCTTTGTTGATCTTTTGATTTCGATATTTATTTATCATAACTTGTACATTTGTTGATATTATGACTAATATTGAATGAGGCTTGAACCTTTCCTAAAATATTGTGTCACAATTGAAATTGTGGTGGCAATTATGGCGATAATTTTTTAAGGGACAATTAATAATGTCCCAAATAATATTATTAGGAACGACTAAGATCATGTCCCATATAATATTATTAGAGACGAATAGTGCCGATCCCTAATAATATTATTAGGGACAGCTAGACCCATCCCTAGAATGCAGTTACGTAATAAAAAATTTGGCAGCAATTTTGGCGCCTACTTTTTAGAGACATGTAAGGACACAAGTCTCGAATGGAGTCTTAATGTAGTCTTGGCTCAATTCCGGACAAAAACACTTGAGTCGGAGGATAGAGTTATTGAACATCCTCTAAGACTATGACATGTAAAGTTAAAGACATAGCGGCCTGTATTTAAAATAGAAGATATCAAAGTGTCAAGTTTCAAGTGCCATGTTTCTATGTGAACGAAAATTGACTCCATAGGCTCCAAAAGGTATGAATTCATTTTTACATATATAGGGAGACTTTTAATAAGTTTATTAAGGGTGTAATTTTCCTTAAACTTTTTTATGTCAAAAGTCTAATTTATAACTTGGTATAAATTTTACATTTTTTGGAATTAGTTTTATAATTTTATAGTTGAGTTTTTGGGCCTAAACTTGGATTTCCTCATTCTGACATTTCATTTCAAACTGTCATTCGAACGAGTTTGCCTTTTCTAAACTGACTTTTCGTTAGATGAGTCGTTCGAATGAAATGTCGTTCGAACGACATTTCAAGCGGGGGTAGTTTTTGGCAGTTTCCCACTATTTTGTCCCACTACTTTTTGACAGTTTTAACAAATTTCAGGACATATTTTTCATAAGACTTTTTCACAACTTCCAAAGGCTCTTTGAGAAAAAATATCTTCTAACAAAAATTCCATTGGTTTTTGTTATTCAAAATGATTTTATTCAAAAAACAAAACCAAGTATACACCCAATAGTTTGTTTATTCCAAGTTCTTTATATAAATATCTTTGCTTCGAGTTTTGTTTGGCACCAGGTTCTACTCTATCGATCATAGAGTTTCTTGGGTTTTCTTATACATCCCACAAAGAAGAAGACTTGGTTTGTTGCGGCATTCCCACTTGGAGAAAGGCTTCAGGTGCAGGTTGACGGTTTATCTCAAAAAGCTTCTTTAGTGGAATCCAAGGTTCCGGTGGAGTCCGGGATTGTAGACTAGGCAGAGGTGTTTACAAGAAGACGTGTTGGGGCTGGAAGGAGTTGAG
Organism: Sambucus nigra; assembly: GCA_949130495.1. Classification (NCBI taxonomy): domain Eukaryota; kingdom Viridiplantae; phylum Streptophyta; class Magnoliopsida; order Dipsacales; family Adoxaceae; genus Sambucus; species Sambucus nigra. Next base: position 9,205,610 of record OX422218.1, on the reverse strand, counting down.
TCGAGTGTAGTAAGTCATTTGTATTGTAATTGTAATTTCGTGCTTAGTGGACTTAAGGCGAGGGGTCATCAGAGGTTTTTCCTATTGGGGGTTTTCCTCGTACATCGCGGCATAGTGGTTTGTTTATTTTATCTTTTGCAAAATCACATTAGATGCGTGCTTAGGTAAAAAGATAAAATTGGAATATGTAATTCAGTTCTATTTTAATTTGGGTAAATATTAATTTAATTCAAGTCATTATTTTTATTGGATAAAATTTGGTTCGGCCTAATTTGCAAATGGAATTAATTATTTGTTAGGCAAATTTCAAGGACTTGGGTTAAATATCTTTTGGGCTCAAAGTTAAATATTAAAAAGTTTGTTTTAAAGTGCAATTTTTAATTTTGAGAAAATTAAAATTCGGTTTAGTTTAATTTTAATTTTGGAAGAATTAAAATTGTAATATTTTAATTGTGAATCTTGAAAAGATTATTCTCTTTAATTGAACCATCCGTATTCCGCACATAAAGGAAATTATTTTTTTTTTTTTTAATTTGGGGGCATGAGTGCTATCAAGTGGTATCAGAGCGGGATCGCTAAATTATTGCGTTTAAGATCCTTTTGAGTTTGTAAAATGGAAAATATGTCTTTTTCAATATTTCCTATTTTCGATGGTTCAAGCATGCTTGCACATGACTCCTGTCGTGTTATATCATATGAGTAATTGCTTGCATGTCAAAATATACTAGTCGTTCCTAATGTTATATCCTTGCTAGTTGTATGTCCATTTGTCACATTTAAGTCCATGCTTTATAATATAAATTTTTCTTGAATTATGACAAGTTTATCTTTTGTATTTTATTTTTCATTTTTTAGTATAATATTAAAATACAAAATGATTTTTGTTTATTCTTTGGAGTAAATATTTTTGTTTGGTTTAAAGTTTTGAAAACTCATAAAGATTTTACTTTTGTGTTTATTTTGATTTTACACACCTTTTTTGGCATATGTTTGTGTTTGAATCCTTCATACCTCTACCATTTGACAAGAACTTTTGGGTAAAATTTTAATCATTAAAATGTTCTTTATCATGGTTACATGGAGTAGTTTAAGATTGACTCGCGTAATGGATTCATGTTTTTTATATGTCTTCTCACACATGCACGAGCTCTTTTGAAATTTGTAACTTCACATGTATATTTGAGCTTTGTGAGGTGTTCTCCTACCAATCTAGTCATCTACATATCTTGTGACCTAGGAGGATTTTTGCATGTTAAATTCGTTGCACGTGAGATTTGTGTGATAAAAATTGATATTTGAATGTGTAAGGGGAACGGCTCCGAAAGGAAAAATTATCCTTTGCAAGTAAGCCATCGTTTGCAATAGACCTAAAAGAAATAAGTGGTCCAACGGCCTAAAAGAATATTGCATTAAAAGAAAAAAAAATTATCCAAGGCCTATTTAGTTTAGTTTGATATATTCATTCAAAAGAATTATATGCATATTTTGAGGGCGTTTTGATGATATATCAACGATTTTGCACAATGTCCGTTTATCCTAGTTGTTCTATCATTGTCATGAATCTATTGGTTTGTAGAACCATCAATATGCTAGGCTTGTATGCATTGTTCTTATTTGTTCATAGATTTCACTTTATCTTGTCACATAAGGCTAAATCTTAGTTTATAAAGTTTTGCAATCAAATGAGAACTCTGTGAACATGTTTAAGTGATTGGGTTTTAAATTCATTAGTATGTAGTTCACACCCCTTCACTTTCATTTTCATATGACACATTTACGCCATATGAGTGTGGAAAACTCATACTATAATATTTTTTGTCATTTGTGTGTTTATATCTATATATGTGTACTCGCATATATTTTTATCAAGTGTGTATACATATATATGATATTTTGAGTCTTTGCCATTTTAACTAGTCCACCTATGCTTTAATTCATAATTGGTATCTAACTGGTTGCAATATGTTTGTTTGATATCATGCTTAGCCTCTTATATTTCAAATTGATATCATTTTGTTGCATCATCATTAGTACGAATCAATATTTATTTGGATTAGTTTTATCAATTTTGATTGCCCGTATGCTTTAATGATCCTATCTATTTAAGCATCATCCCGTTTTACTTGTTTTCCCTTATTTATATCCCTTATGTAGTTTTTGGGGGGAGAAATTGCACTTAGTTATATTGGCGGAAAATTGAGAAATTAATTAGTTCTTTTATCCTTTGTCTATTCCTGAACAAAAGGGGGAGAATGATAGGGGAGAAATGGCATTTAATCCTATTATAATCGTATCTTAGATTGGGAGATTTAACTTAGGGGAGACATCTTTATATGTAGGTCTGTTAGATAAAAAAGTGGAGAATTAATGTAGGGGGGTCTTTAAATTAATTTCATTTAATATCTTGATATTCCCTATGCGTTTGACAATTTGCTTAAGTGTGCAGGATTTATTATTCTTAATGGCAACCATCTTTCAGCAAAGCTAGTGATCCTTTTGTTTTTGAGTCAAGTTGTACTTTTTAAATTTTTGGGTGGCATGTTTTTGAGTCTAGTAGAGCTTGACGGTCCTTTAAGATTTTGTTTTGGTTTTTGTCCCAGAATAGCCAAATGGGAAGATTTGTAAGGACACAAGTCTCCAATTGGATCTTAATCTAGTGTTGGCTCAATTTCGGACAAAAGAACTTGAGTCATAAGATAGAGTTCTTGAACATCCTAGAAGCCTATGAAATGAAAACTTGAAGAAGTAGCGGTCTGTATTTAAAAGCAAAGATATCAAAGTGTTGAGTTTCAAGTGCCATGTTTCTACGTTAACGACTATTGACTCCATAGTCTCTAAAAGGTATGAATGCATTTTTACATATATAGGGAGACTTGGAATAAGTTTATTAAGGGTGTAATTTTACTTAAACTTTTTTATGTCAGACGCCTAATTTATAACTTGGTATAAATTTTTCATTTTCTAGAATTAATTTCATAATTTTATACTAAAGTTTTTGGACTTAAACTTGGATTTCCTCGTTCTGACATTTCATTCGAAATTGTCGTTCGAATGAGAATTTCGTTCGAACGAGTTTTCCAACGAGTTTCCCTTTTCTAAACTGACTTTTCGTTAGATGAGTCATTCGAACGAAATGTCGTTCGAACGAAAAAGTCGTTCGAACGAGATTTCTGGCGGGAACAATTTTTGTCAGTTTTTGGCATTTTTCCACTATTTTGTCCCACTACTTTTTGACAGTTTTTAACAAATTTCGGGACAAATTTTTCATAATACTTTTTCACAACTTCCAAACTCTCTTTAAGAGCAAATATCTTCCAATAAAAGATCCCTTGGGGTTTTTTATTCAAATTGATTTTATTCAAAGAACAAAATCAAGTATACACCCAATAGTTTGTTTATTACAAGCTCTTTATATATGTATATCTTTGCTTGGAGTTTTGTTTGGCACCGGGTTTTACTCTACCGATCAAAGAGTTGTTTATGTTTGCTTATACATACTACAAAGTATAAGACTTGGTTTGTTACGGCGTTCCCACTCGGAGAAAGGCTCCGGGTGCCAGTTGACGGTTTTTCCCAAAAAGCTTCATTGCTGGATTTCAAGGTTCCAGTGGAGTCCGAGATTATCGACTAGGCAGAGGTGGTTACAAGAAGACATGTTGGAGCTTTAAGGAGTCGACTCGAGTGTAGTAAGTCATCTGTCTTGTAATTATAATTTTGTACTTAGTGGACTAAAGGCTAGGAGCCGTCCGAGGTTTTTCCTGCTGTGGGTTTTCCTTGTACATCGCGGGGTAGTGGTTCGTTTATTTTATCTTTTGCAAAAATCACATTAGATGCATGCTTAGGTAAAAATATAAATTTGGAATGGGTAATTTGGTGATAATCTAATTTGAGTAAATATTAATTTAATTCAAGTCATTATTTTTATTGGATAAAGTTTGGTTTGGCCTAATTTGCAAATTGAATTAATTATTTTTAGGAAAATTTCTAGGACTTGGGTTAAATTTCTTTTGGGATAAAAGTTAAATATTCACAAGTTTGTTTTAAAGTGCAATTTTTAATTTTGAGAAAATTAAAATTCGTTTTAGTTGAATTTTAATTTTTGAAGAATTAAAATTGTAATATTTTAATTGTGAATCTTGAAAAGATTATTCTCTTTAATTGAACTGTCCGTATCTGCACATAAAGGAAATTATTTTTTAAATATTTTTAAACTTAGTGCCATACGCGCTATCAAGATGGTTCATACCATCCGAAATAATATTATTATGGACAAGTAATCTGTACCTAATACAATTGGGATGCCTATCAAATGTGACCATACCTTGTCGTCCCTAAACCCGACCAAAAAATTCTTTAGGGATGGATATATAGGCTTTAGGGATGGATTTTACCCATACATAAAAGTTAGTTTTTTTGTAGTGTATTATTGTGGTAAGACGCTTTTCAAACAAATCAGCTCTGAGTAGTAAGAATTTTTTTTGTCATCAAAGTAAGCTACTGTTATAGCCCTACATATTTAGAGCAAGTGAGCAACATATGTCAAATTTGAGCAATTGAGTATCTTCAGGTTCTTCTGATTTTTATACATCTATAACTTCCCATTCGGTACAAAAGTTAGGAAATCCTATGTGATCACTCACATCAACAATCCACCACTCTCTATCATGTGTGATCACTTGCTACAACAATCTGTTCTTTTTAAAGGAAATCCTATATTAACAGCATTACAACATTGTTGTTGTTGGCGTCACTTCTTCTTGTGGCAGACCTTAGAACAACTAATGTAGGTTATCCTCAAATCAGAATACAAAAACAACATTTCATTACAAATGTATATGTGTGTATATATTTGTAGATTTGTAGCTTAGAGGGAAGTACTTCGAAACAAGGTGGCGTAGGTGAAAGAGGACCTTGTGGAGAATCCTCTTGTCCGCATCCTTCCTAACTGTATATGTGTACCTGACAAGAAATAAAATTAAATATTAATAAATGTTAAATTGAAAAATATATATGTTAGGGTCTAACATAAATTAAACTAACCTTTCTTTAAGTGATCTATAATCGGTACCTTTAATGTTTTTAGTGTACAATAAAAGGCTTCTTTCTCTTCTTTTCCTAATGCGAAAGGTGCCTTTGGCATCCCCCTTTTATTATTTCCTTCAACATCTTTCATCCATAATTTCCTTTTAAGCTTCAAAGGATCTTTCAACTTTTCACGGGCTTTGACCGTATCTTTATTTGACGATCCTTTCACCGAGAGTATTGTACCTAAAATATTCTTTGTGACATTATTTTCAACATGCATAATATCTAAATTATTTCTAATATCATGATCCTTCCAGTACTCTAAGTCAAAGAAAATTGACTCCTTGAAAAACCCCAGGTACACGTTAGATCCTCATCGTCACCTTCACTTGAATAATCATTGTATTTTATTAGAACATCCTCATTCTCGTTTTACTTCTCCTTCCCCTTCCCCTTTCCCTTCCCCTTCCCCTATCCCTTTCCTTTGCCATTTCCATTTCCCTTTTTGTCTCCCTCTCCCTCTCTTTGAACACCTTCTCAAGCGATAAGTGACACTATCTGCTCAACTATACATTTGTTAACTTTCTTAGATCCATAACATCCTCTATTTTACCATTAAATGTTTGCTTTGATGTGTAAAAACTGTTGGGATGGTTTTGAGGAAGGAACATACGAGATCGTTTGTAACAACATTTCATTGACTTAGGAAGATATTGAGAAGGTGTATTTGTAGAACAAACGGGACACCCATTGTAACCTTGAGTTGAACAACCTAAACGGGAAAATCATGAATACCCAACATCAACATGACTTTTAACTAAAATTCCTCATTTTTATTCGCATCCCAATCCTCAACTCCAGACCATAAGATCTTTAACTCATCGACCAACGGTTGAAGGAAGACATCAATATTACTTGATGGTGACTTTGTCCCCAGGAATAAATATAGACAACATTGAAAACTAATTTTTCATACACAGTGATGGAGGAGGGTTGATATGTTGAATTATCATTGGTCAACAACTATACTTACGACCAAACATGTTATTCGGGATGAAACCATTAGTTGTTATTGAAAGTCAAATATTGCGAGAATCTTTTGCAAAATCTCTCCACAAAATGTTTGAATTTACCCATTCTGTTGAATCTCGGGGAGGGCGCAAGAATTCCATACAAGAGATTGCACGAGCGTGCCAAGTCATTTTCTCTGCTATCCATTTTATGGTATACAACCGTTTTAGATTAAAAGGAAATGTCGCATTACCTTCTTAGGAACCCTAGAGTACCTTTTTTTTCCATTAGTATTCTGAATTTCTACCCCATCCACGTCTAGGCAAGTAAACTTGTAGAGTAAAGAACCATATTTTATACATATATTAGATTTTCCATGCTCTTTCCAAAATAACATACAATTGTTAATGCATACAAAATACTTAACATAATCCATACCGAGATCTCTAACGGTGTATTTCATTTCGGTATAAAGAGTTGTCAAGTTGTTCCCTTCAGTAAATAGCTCATTTAACAATCTAAGAATTCCACCTGTACCACCATTCGACAAATTGAATTGTATTTTCGAATCATTCAACTTTATAAGAGCATACTAACACACCCCAACCCATTTTCTTATAATTAAGTTTGAAAGTCGAGGTGAGTCAAACCATAATTAATTTAACCAAACCATAAACACGCATTTTAATTTCAAAGTCATCAACATAACTCCATACAACTAAAAACATTATTCCAACATTAAGTATTTATTCATTTACAAACTTATTGAAGGATAAAGTAACTTAATTACATCATTTACAATTACACAAAATCATTGTTTCCCCCATTACTTCCTAACCCAACTCGACCTCCTAGATTTGGCAGTGACATCGCGTTACCTGGAAAAAAAATGTGAACATAGGAACTGTTAGAAAAATAGCCTAGTGAATGCATCACTGCTATACTACTACATGAATTTAAATGCACTAAATCATGTCCATATAATTGTGTATTAACTTATCCATCTCATTCATAATGAATGACATAACTTTCCGAATCATTATTCACGTATCTTGTCTGTAATAGACAATTCTCCCCCATTCCTGGTCGAGGAGTAACCCCCTGTCAATAATAAATAAATCTCCCCCATTCTGGGTCAGGGAGTAACCTCCCATTTCGGTAAACTAAAATGAACAATTTCATATTCACTATATTCTGATCATATCAATAACACGATACAAATATCTCTTTCTCGTGAGTACACTCACCTTGGGTTATCAACTACGTATTCACGTTTCCTTCGGGAGGAGCTAAACTGGGTTGATTAGACCTTACACCTGTCAATCCAACTAAATCAGTATTGAATATCAATCATAAGTATTATCCTAACATAATTATGTAACTTTCCATGACTATACTACAACAATATAATTCCATTTAAGTCACATTCCATAAAACATAAGTAAAGACAAAAAAATGGTACACATGTTGACAAAGTTATGAACATTCTACCGTATGAAACACCTCATAATGAATTTATAACTAAACCCAAATAAATATGAAATCATGCTTCTCCATGTATATACACATGAAACATGTGCTCAAAATACTCTTTGGAAAGAGGAGATAAAAATATTCTTTCATGGGGTATCCAGTATGGCCTCAAATTATTGTCTTACATACTTAACCATCCTATATTCCTGAATTGTATAAATACAGGTGTCCAACCTTCTCAATATGAAAACATATATAAATATAGTTTCCATTAAAAGTGACGGTGTAATTTTTCAAGCTTCCTAGTGCAAGTTATGACCATTATATTACAACACAAGAAATCTGCCCCACAAGCTCCTCTATTGTTCCTTCCACTTCCAAGAATTTTCATAATATTTCTCCAGCATAACATTTCATGATTTTTAACCCATTTTTATTACACATACTGAATAGTACATAATTAAAGTTTAAAATTTTTTGGACTTCATTTGCTATGTCAAAATCTTGACTAAATCAAGGGCATACTGGAATGAAATATACAAACAGCAACTATATACCAACTTGAAATCATCATTAAGGCCTAACCAAAAGGAGATAAATTATAATTTTAGGATATGATATGAATATATGAGTATAATTACATATCCAATTGTAATTTCTCAATTACAGTAAGCACACAAAAAAATATGTAAGTCTGAATACAAGTGGTTTCAATACAAAGCAATATGGCCTATAAACACTACTAATATCACATATGATCCAATACATATTTTCACAAAGGTTAATGGAATTTTAATCAATAATTCACGATTTATATACTTTGAAATACGTATAATACAAGATTAAAATAATATTAACACATAATTTTACCTTCGAAACACCTTAAGGATTTTGTTGGAATTTTTCCTTGCTTTTAATATATCCCTTTCTTCCTTAACTTCTGCTTAAATTTTCTGAATAAATAGGTTAGAATAATAGTTTTAAGTCAGCCAAGGCTGCCTTCCATGCCAACCAATAAAATTAAAACATTTGGTTTAGTAAAAGACAAATTACCACTTAAAGGGAATTGACATATTTTCCCTTTGTTCGTAAATTCGGTATAACTCTTTACTCGGACATCCGTTTGATGATCCATTTATTGTGTCACAAACCTAAATCATATATCTACAACTATCTAGTTTTCACATTGAGACAATTGTTACATTATAAGGGTCCAAACTAGTCTCTAACAGGAACATTTCTACCGAAAATAACAAAATTTTGTGTTTGTAAATAATTTGACATTTCATGATTTATGAAAGTAGGATTAGACTAAACATAATCACTTAATATTCGATATAATAAAACACATTATTCATATCACATAAGTTGAGCATGATTTGGATATAATTTATCATAATTATATCCAGGTTGTCACAACTTCCCCCCTTAAAAAATTTCATCCCCGAAATTTAATATAAAGGTCACTTACCAAACAAATGGGGATATTGTTTGTTCATGCTATCCTCCGTTTCCCAAGTTTCTTCTTTAAATCCATGGCTCATACGCATAACTTTAACTAAGGGAATAACTTTATTCCTCAATACTTGCTCCTTACGATCAATAATTTCCACCGGTTCTTCGATGTATGACAAGTCTTCCTTCAGTTCAATAGATTGTGTTTTCAATTGATTAGATGGATCTTCCAAATACTTATGAAGCATCAATACGTGAAACACATCATTTAAATTGGACAATTCCGAAGGTAAGGCTAATGTATATGCCAGGGTCCCAATTCTTTCCAGCACATCATATGGTCCAATGTATCTTGGACTCAGTTTCCCCTTTTTTCCAAATCTCATAACACCCTTACATAGTGAAATACGTAGGAATACAAAATCTCCTTTTGAAATTCCAATGGATACTTCCTTTTATCTGCATAAAATTTATGCCTGCTTTGCGCTATTTTAATACGTTCCCGAAGCATTTTAATCTTTTTTATTGTCATATCTATTAATTCTGGACCCAAAATTTTTCTTTCACCTACTTTATCTCAACACGAAGGCGTTCTACATCTCCTCCCATATAAAGCTTCATAAGGATCCATACAAATGGTGGAATGATAACTATTACTATACGAGAATTCCATCAATGGTAAATGATCATCCCAACTACCTTTGAAGTCAAATACACAAGCTCGTAATGGGTCTTCTAATATTTGAATCATCCTTTCTAACTGTCCATTGGTTTGCGGATGAAATGTAGTGCTAAACTTCAAACATGTGTCCATGGCATTCTGTAAACGAGGCCAAAATTTAGAAATGAACGTTGGATCTCTCTCTAATACAATTGACACTGGTGCCCCATGTAAACGGATATTCTCATCAACGTACATACGTGCATACTTGTCAACAGTGTAGGTGGTCTTAACTGGAAGAAAATGAGCTGACTTCGTCAATTGGTCTACAGTCACCCAAATAGAATCATGCCCCTTTGGTGATCGGGGTAATCCTGTAATAAATTCCATCGTTATATGCTACCACTTCCATTCTGTAATAGGCAATGACTGCAATAATCCTGCTGGCTTCTGATGCTCTGCTGGCACTTGCTGGCATACTAAACATTTAGCTACGAATTCTACAATCTCGCCTTTCATATTATTCCACCAGTAATACTTTTTCAAATCTCTATACATTTTTGTACCTCCCGGATGCATAGGGTAAATAGAACTATGTGTCTCTTCTAATATATCCTTCTTTAAGGTTGTATCATTCGGTACATAAATCCTAATTTTATAACACATGGATTCATCATTATTAATCTCAAAGTCACTCTCTTTACCATCCTGAACTTTTTGTTTCTTCTTCTCAAGGAATGGATCATTGATCTGCAAATTTCGTATGCGTTCGGCTAACAAAGGTCTCACTGTGACATGTGATAATAATCCACCCCTTTTTGAAAACTTTAATTTAATCCCCATCGATGCCAAGTCAAGAATATTTCCAACACAATCACACCGTATGCAACTAAGAATCCTTGATGATTTTCGACTCAAAGCATCTGCTACTACATTGGCCTTCCCAGGATGATGATGGATGGTACAGTCATAGTCTTTAATCAGCTCTATCCAACTCCTTTGTCTCAAATTCAGTTCTTTTTGTGTAAACAAGTATTTCAAGCTTTGATGATCCAAAAATATCTCACAAGTTTCTCCATACAAGTCATGTCGCCACAACTTTAAAGCAAAAACAACGGTTGCTAGCTCAAAATCGTGCATAGGGTAGTTTCATTCATGCATCTTTAATTGTCTGGAAGCATATGCTAATACCTTTTCGTTCATTATAAGAAGACATCCTAACCCCTGAAATGAAATATTTGTAAAGATTACGAAAGACTCATTGCCACACGGAATAGTAAGTGTAGGATGTGAAACTAACCGCTTCTTTAATTCCTTAAAACTCCTATCGCATTCTTCATCCCACACAAACTTTACTTCTTTATGGGTCAACTTTGTCAATGGTAATGATATTACTAAAAATCCCTTAACGAATCTGCGATAGTAGCCTGCCAATCCTAGGAAACTCCTAATTTCTGTCACATTCTTAGGACTCTCCCATTCAATGATTGCTTCCACCTTTTTTGGATCAACATACATACCATGTCCCGAAACAACATGCCCTAAAAACACAATTTCATTCAACCAAAACTCACACTTGCTGAATTTAGCAAATAATTTATTTTCTCTCAAAATCTGCAATACAAGTCTCAAATGTTTCTCGTGTTCCTCCATGCTACGCGAGTAAATCAACACATCATCGATGAATACAATCACAAAATAAATCAATGAAAGGGTGGAATACCCGATTCATCAAATTTATAAAACTGGTAGAGCATTAGTTAATCCAAATGGCATCACCAAAAACTCATAGTACCCATATCGAGTCTGAAAAACTATTCTGGAAATATCATTATCCTTTACTTTCAATTGGTGGTAACTCGATCTCAAATCAATCTTCAAAAATACCGGGCCCCCTACAATTGGTCAAAAAATCATTGATACGGGGTAGAGGGTACTTATTTCTAATGTTCACCTTATTCAATTGTCGATAATCAATACATAATCGCATTGTCCCATCTTTCTTCTTCAAAAATAACACTGGGGCTCCCCATGGAGAAACACTAGGATGAATGAAACCCCTGCTTATCATATCTTATAATTGAACTTTCAAATCTTTCAACTCTCTTGGTGCCATTCTATATGGAGTAAGAGAAATTTGACCAGTACCTGGAATTAATTCAATGGAAAACTCTACTTCCGCATCGAGTGGTAATCTTGGAAATTCCTCTGGGAAGACATCAGAAAATTCTCTAACTACTAGTATATCTTCAAATTTAAGTTCTTACTTACTAACATCAATCACATAAGCTAAATACCATGTACAACCTTTGCTCAATAACTTTCTGCTCTTAATTGTTGAGATAAGACAATTAGGGAGAATATTGCTTTCTCCTATAAACTGAAACTCCGGTTCACATGAAATGTAACTTCCTTTTGAAAACAATCAATGGAATCATGATACAATGATAACCAATCCATCCCCAATATAATATCAAAATCTCGCATGGCCAATGGCATCAAGTCAACATAGAATTCTCATTCACCCATTCGTAAGACACAATATTTATAAACATGCTCCACCATAATTACACTTTCCATTGAGGTTGAAATATTTAAGGCACAATTGAGAAATGAACATGGTCTACCAAAATATGAAACAATATGTAATGCCACAAATGAATGCGTAGATCCAGGATCAATGAGTGCAGATAAATCTTTATTTGTAATAGAAAGTTTACTTGTAACCACTTCCGGTGTAGCATGGACATCTTGCAGCATCATCATAAACACTCTTCCTGCAGCCCTCGATCCAGTTGTTTGTTTTGTACCTCTTCCCCTGGTGTCACTGCCTAGAGAGGATCCTTTATGAGGCCCCACACTACTAATTGAAACCGCTCTTGATAACATAGGAAAAGTCTTTCTCAGATGGCCCTTCTGATGATAGTTAAAACATTTTATATTCTATAACTTTGAGAAATTTCTCTTTATATGACCCGATGTCCCACAAAAGAAACAAACATTCGAATCTCCTTGTGCTGAAACTCCTGAACCTCTCCCACCACTAGCTTCACCCTTTTGTGAACTACCTCCCATACCTCTACCATGCTGAAATTTTTGCCTTCCTAGGCTCGAATATTATGTACCACCACCTTTTTTATAATTTGGATCGAATCTACTTCTCTTTACACCTCGTTCTCGATTCTTTATCGCTTCATTCACGTCCTTTTCTAACAACATGGCTTTGTTCACCAAGGCAGAATAATTAACAGTCTCTAAAGCCGATAATCGTGATTTATTAACTAACTCAAGTCCATCAAGAAATCAACTACAAATGTCTTCCTCGTTTTGTATAAACCTCAAGGTGAACCGAAATAAGGATGTAAGTTTAGCTTTATATTCTCTAACAGTCATGCTTCTCTGATTGAACAAGAATATTCTTTCTCATTTTATTTTTGATACATCAAAGGAAAATACTTATCATACAACGCTTTAACAAAATCATCCTATGAGATCACATTCCCACCTCCTGGAGTAATCAACAAATGTTTTGTGGCATCCCACCAGTACTTAGCTTCTCCTTTCAGGATATACATTGCCAAGGTCACTTGTTCATTTCAGGCATTATCATGACACCAAAAAAGGTTCCATCTCTTTAACCCAGCTCCTTCAAATGAGGGTGGATTCATTTTAATAAATTTCTCATGTGAAGTACTCCTTTCTTCCCGATGTATCACATCCTCAGCCCTAGCCAATGCTTGTGCCTCTAGATTCCTGTCTTGCTACTCTTCCATCTGAGCCATAAACCAAGCTTCCTGCTCTGATATCAAAGTCATAACAAGTTCCATTTTTTGCATATCTGTCAGTTGATCTGGCTCGGGTTCCACATTTATTTGAATAGGTTACTCAACCTCCGTTTCTGCAGGATTATTTAAAGCCTCATCTTCTATTCTCACATTTAAATTTCCTTGTTCCATTCTTATATATCCTAAATGAATCAAAGATATAAGAACATGAAGATATCCATATATTTCCCAACATAATTGTTAGTACCAAACAAAACATATTTCTTATATTCACTGCCAAATCTAGACTCTTCTAACTCCAGAACCTCTAAAACCAGGCTCTGATAACAAAAGCTGACACCTCCAACCCAGTTACTTATAATTAAGTTTTAAATTCAAGGTGAGTCAAACCATAATTAATTTAACCAAACCATAAACACACGTTTTAATTTTAAAGTCATCAACGTAACTCCATTCAACTAAAAACTTTGTTCCAACATTAAGTAGTTATGCATTCACAAACTTCTAGAAGGATAAGTAAACTTAATTACATCATTTACATTTACACAAAATAATTGTTTCCCCCATTCTTGGCTAACCCGACCTAACCTCCTAGATTTGGCAGCGACATCGCGTTACCAGAAAAAAATGTGAACATAGGAACCGTGAGCAAAATAGCACAGTGAATGCATCACTACTATACTACAACATGAATTTAAATGCATTAAATCATGTCCATATAATTATTTATTAACTTGTCCTGCTGATTCATAATGAATGACCTAACTATCTGAATCATGATTCACATATCTTGTCTGTAATAGATAATTCTCCCCCATTCCTGGTCGAGGAATAACCCCTCGCCATTAATAGACAAATCTCCCCCATTCTGGGTCGGGGAGTAACCTCCCATTTCGGTAAATCGAAATGAACAATTTCATATTCATTATATTCTGATCATATCAATAACATGATACAAATATCTCTTTCCAGTGAGTACACTCACCTTGGGTTATCAACTACGTATTCACGTTTCCTTTAGGAGGAGCTGAACTGGGTTGATTAGACCTTACACCTATCAATCTAACTAAATCAGTACTGAATATCAATCATAAGTATTATCCTAAAATAATTATGTAACTTTCCATGGCTATACTATAACAATATAATTCCATTTAAGTCACATTCCATAAAATATAAGTAAAAACAAAATAATGGTATACTTGTTGACAAAGTTATGAACATTCAACCGTAGGAAACACCTCATAAGGAATTTATAACTAAACCCAAATAAATATGAAATCATACTTCTCCATGTATATACACATGAAACATGTACTCAAAATACTCTTTGGAAAGAGGAGATAACAATATTCTTTCATGGGGTATCCAGTATGGCCTCAAATTATTGTCTTACATACTTAACCAACCTATATTCCTAAATTGTATAAGTACCGGTGTCCAACCTTATCAATATGAAAACATATATAAATATAATTTCCATTACAAGTGGTGGTGTAATTTTCCAAGATTCCTACAGCAAGTTATGACCATTATATTACAACACAAGAAATCTTCCCTACAAGCTCCTCTATTGTTTCTTCAACTTCCAAGAATTTTCATAATTTTTCTCCAGCATAACTTTTCATGATTGTCAACCCATTTTCCTTAGACATACGGAATAGTAAATAATTAAAGTTTCATATTTTTTTACTTCAGTTACTATGTCAAAAGCTTCACTAAACTCATGGCATACCGGAATGAAATATAGAAACAGCAACTATGTACCAACTTGAAATCATCTTTAAGGACTAACCACACGGAGATAAATTCTAATTTTAGTATATGATATGAATATATGAGTCTATTTTCATATCCAATTTTAATTTCTCAATTACAGTAATCACACAGAAACATATGAAAGTTTGAATGCAAGGGGTTTCAATACAAAGCAATATGGACTATAAACACTACTTATCTCACATATGATCCAATACATATTATCACAAAGGATAATGGAATTTTAATCAATAATTCACTATTTATATACTTTGAAATAGTTAGAATACAATATTAAAACAATATTAACACATAATTTTACCTTGGAAACACCTTAAGGATTTTGTTGGAATTTTTCCTAGGTTTTAATGTAACCTTTTTCTTCCTTAGTTTCTACTCTCTCTTTCCTCAAGCATAAAAACACTTTAAACTGAACCTAGACTTAAATTTGTTGAATAATTAGGTTAGAAGAAGAGTTTTCAGTAGGCCAACGTTGCCTCCCATGCCAACCAATCAAATTAAAACATTTGGTTTAGTAAAAGATAAATTACCATTTAAAGGGAATGGACAGATTTTCCCTTTGTTCGTAAATTCAGTATAACTCTTTACTCGGAGATCAACTTGATGCTGCGTTTGTTGTGTCACAAACCTAACTCATATATCTACAGCTATCTAGTTTTCACCTTGAGTCAATTGTTACATTATAAGGTTCAAAACTAGTTTCTAACAGGAACATTTCTATCGAAAACAATAAACCTTTGTGTTTGTAAATAATTCGACATTGCATGATTTATGAAAGTAGGATTAGACTAAACATAGTCAATTAACATTAGATATAATAATAACACATTATTCATATCACATAATTTAAGCATGATTTAGATATAATTTATCATAATTATATCCGGGTTATCTCACACACATCGTGGTATGACGCGAAGAACTAGTAGCTAGGGTGCAATAGCTCCTACGCGAGTTTATGTAAACTTTCATACTTCTTGCCTTTGTATTTATATGTATGCGAATCATTGGGAACCTCAAAAGTTAGAGGGGGGATTTATCACTGCCTACCCAATTAGGTTTACTAGGTTCCACTTCACCCGTAAACATCTCACAAGCATTATTTACAAGATCATTCAAAATTGGAATATTGTGCACATCAACGTGTTCTATCGGTGTCACAGATTGAGGTGGTGGTTGTACTTGATCAACAACTAATGTATCACCATGGAAATGCCATAATGTATAGTTCATGTCCATACTATATGTCATCAAATGAACGAATATATCATCTATAACAACATGTCCTTTCCCATTTCGATAGCGTCTACAGGGACATGCATGTTTAGCATTCGAACTATTATTATGCACATAATGTAGAAAATGTAACACCCCATCTCTATACATATAGGTGTATGTAAGGACATAATTTTATCAATGTCCTGGGTAAAATCTAGGAATTTTCTATTAGTCCTAGATCATAATATTTATATCTGATACCTCTACATTTGGCACGTCAACATGATCATCCACGACGACCTTGATCTGAATCCATGCATCCACCATCTTCACACGTGCATCATTCTACGTGCGATGTGATGCTCAACTCATTCCCACTACTTCACTACGCATTATTGGTAAAATGGTTTATTGGAGTTGTTTATATTTGCATAAATATTTGAGAATTTTTTAGAAAATATTTTTTGAAGTCTGAAATTATTTTTTATGAAAAGCAAAAAAAATTCTAAGTGTAGAAGTGGACTGCCTCGGTCGACGAGATCATTCAAATTAGATCACACTATCGTTCAAACGAGAAAATCATCTCGCGCGATGTCGTTCGAATGACACCTCTCCTTCGTTCGAGCGAGATGTCTATCTCGTTCGAGCAACATCGTCGCCTCGATTTTCGTATAAATATCTGGGTGCATTCTGCACGATTTCTAAGTCTTTTTTGCACATGTTTTTTGCGTTTTCACAACCCATAAAGCAGACTTCTTGTTTTAAGGTTTTATACCTTGTTTATTCACATAATCACTCCCATATATGTATGCGAATCTTTAAACCTTCATGAGGATCGTTTTCTACTCATCTGGAGTATTTTGTGGAGAAGTCGTCTTCTTCTCTATTGCTGCCCACCTGGAGTTCTTGCGGTAGATTCTAGCCGATGACATCAGAACTGACACCTGAGTGTATTTCGTATGTCACTCTTGTTTTCATTGTAATCCGTGTAAACCGTTACTTTAAAAATTATTGTGAAAATGAAAGGTTTTGCCCCTTTGGGGGATTTTTCCTCATTTGTGTGTTTGAATGTTCTTGCATGATTATATCATCTTCAATCACATCTAGATGCATGTTTTAGGATTTAATTGAAAAAATTAATTTTAATTAAATAATTCCTTTTTTTGAACACACGGGCACTCTTCAGTGACACTATTTTTTTCATTTATCCACTCTTTGTTGATTCCCGACGACATCCTGATAAGTTTAAAGAACACACATTATAATATAAATTCTTATTGTAGATATATTTAAGTTTTTATTCAAGTGTACATATGTATATATTTTAGCTCTTATATTTCCTCCATCTCCTCTCCATGGTAAGGGTCCTATCCCATTCGAAGATTCATATTTAGTATTGTTCATAATGTCTCATGTCATATCCTAATCTGGAATATTTTATCAGCATCTCCCTACAGTTTTTCAAGTATACAACTTAAATTGGGAGTGTTCAAGTGCTACTTAAGTTTTTCAACCAAGAATACACAAAGCACTACATCAATCTAGTATGCACCCAAAGAACATAAAGAGATACCACCAAATTTTCCAAAATAGGACATGCATAAATATTTTGTACAATATAGACTTTTGCAATTCCAAATTGTCCAAAAAAGGAACAATTTAAGAGTTCTCACCACATTCGTAGTGAGACCTCTTGAACGGGTCTAGGATTTTTCTACAAGTGTAACATTATTATTGAATGCTTAGCATTAATGTCTAATTACTATTTAAATAGTTTTTTTTTCTTTTTCCTAAATTTTCAACACAAAATCTCATTTATCCCTTTAATTAGTGGGTGTGTCTACTTACTACTTCAATTTGTTTTTACATCATTATTGAATGTTTAGCACTTAAATTTTCTTAAAACTCCGTAACCTATGTGATTCAGAACAAATATGAATTTTAAAAAGAAGGGTAAGAAAATAAAAACATAGATTACCACTAAAAGATCCCATGCTCTGTCCAAAAATGAATGATTTATTTTTTTTCATTATCAACATTCAATTTGTACCAAAAACTCACACATTAAAAAAACACAATGAATATGTAAAAATATATATATATATATAACCCGAAAAATGCAAAAAACAAATCAAATCACGAATTGCATATCAAATCTGATACCTTAGGTTAAAAAAACACAAATGCTTTTAAAAATTACCTGATTGGGATGAGTGGAGTGAGAGAGATCTGAGTAGAGAGAGTTGGTCGGTGAGAGAGAGATCTGAGAGAGAGAGAGAGAGAGAGAGATGACCGGAGCTAAATTGAGAGCAGTAATGAGATGAGGGAGAACGTTGAGTGAGAGTGGGGATGAGAGGAGAGGTGAGAAGGAATAAGAAAATTTTCTATATTGAATTGTTTGAGATTATTTTATATTTTAGTGAGTGTACTTAATTTTCGCACACTTTAAAACAGTGCCAAATTTTGGCACTATTTTAAAATGTGCCAGATTGTCATTAAACCGTGTCAGAATTTGACATAGTTTTAAACTGTGCCAGATTTTTAATAAAAGGATGTGTCAATTTGCTATTTTTGTGTAGTGTAATGATAAGAGGGTATTTGTTGTCACAAATTCTCGGTACATAGTGGAAGATTATATGATACACCACAAATCGAAGAGCAAATTGATCTTAAACGATATAGGATGAATTACACTAAGCCCTCCTCAAATATCTCAAGTTTATGTGTCCACCCTTTAAGAAAAATACCCAACAAAGTCACCCCTTCAACTATAAATTCATTATACATAACCCCAAATTTTGAGTTCCCACCTATTTTTAGTGTAAATGGACAAAAATATCACTAAAATAAATAAAAGGGTAAATTACCTTATTAGTCCTTAAACTTTCACAAAAGTTTTTAAATGGTCCCCAAACTTTTATTTGTCTCGCGTTAGTTCTCAAACTATTTAACTTGTTTCAAATCGGGGACTCCATCCTTTTAAGCCGTCAAATGTTGATAGCATTATGTCAAATACCTCTTTTGACCTTATCCCTTTATTTTATGCCCAATACATATTATTCCCTTATCCCCTTAATTTTATACTCTTATGCCCTTGTCCCCTTTATTTTATACCTATGATGTAATTCATCTTTATAATTTTTTATCAAAAAAAATTTCGTAAAATCAGAAAGTTTTATACAATGGAAAAAAGTTATACAATTTTTTATTAACTGTTTTTTATAAAATCAAAATATTTTTAAAAAATAACTATTTTTACAAAATGTTTAAAAACAACTGTTCTTACAAACATCTTGATATCGTTATTACAAAATAACTATTTATACATTTTCATTTTTACAAACTAACTGTTTTTACATTTTCATTTTTACAGAATGATTAAAAATAATTTTTTTTAAATAGTTGCTTTAAAAAACTTCTTCTAACTCATTTTACAAAATGTTTAAAAATAACTATTTTTACAAATAACTGTATTAAAAAACTTCTCGTAACTGTTTTTTAGTAAAAATAAATATTTTATTTCAAAATGTTTTTACAAAATAACTGTTTTTACATTTTCATTTTTACAAAACGTTTAGAAAGAACTTCTTTAAAAAACTTCTTCTAACTATTGTTACAAAATATATTTTTTTATTAAAAATAACAATTTTATTCTAAATTATTTTTACAAAATATCTGTTTTTACAAAATGTTTAAAAATAACGGTTTTTACAAATAATTGTTTTAAAAAATTTCTTCTGATTGTTTTTACAATATATTTTTTTATTAAAAATAATTATTTTATTTCAAAATATTTTTAAACATAACTGTTGTTTTAATAACTTTTTTAATAAAAAATAACATTTTTAAACATAGTTGTCATAAACATTTTTAAACACAATTGTTTTTAAACATAGATTCATTTTTTTATTTATAAGAATTATCTTATTAATAAATGTTTTATACGATTTAAACTTAAAAAAAGTGAAAATAGGTCTTTTTCGGCTATACAAATATATGAGCAGGTATTTGCTAACAAAAAAAGGAAGTAGGAATAGGCTTAAGAAAAAAAAGAACCAAATGAAATCAAGTCTTCTCTTGCAAAAACAAGCAGGTCTTGGACGGAGAGATGAAATGAGGTGAGGTTAGAGGTTAGAGAGATGAGGGGTAAAATGGGTATTTGATAAATTGTTGTCAAAGTTTAACGGTGTTTTTGATGGAGTCTCCGATTTAAAATAAGTTAAATAATTTGGAGATTAACGTGACACAAATAAAAGTTTGGGAACCATTTAAAATTTTTTGTGATAGTTTAAGGCTAAAAAAGTAATTTACTCTAAATAAAAAAATGCAAACTCATTTCAAAATTCAAAAAGCCTCCCCCTCTCTATTTCCTCACAAACCTTCTCCTACCATCATCACCCCCACCCAACCCACTTAAAAACTCAACAAGTGATAATTTATTTGATTTTGAACTACAAATGCCTCTTTTGAATATAAACTTGGGTGAAATTTCAATCCGAACAAATGACTAAATATCACAAAGATAAGGTGATCTTGTAAGCGGTGCCCAGAAATGACATTTAGTTTATGTTCGGGTTAGTGGTTGATTATAAAGGACGTTTACACTGAGAGTAGATTCACAATTTAGATCAAATAAGAGAGAAATCTGAACCTTGTGATGGTGTATTGGAAAGAGGATAATGATGAGATAAATCTAGAAGCACGTGAAGGTTTCCCTTATGGCCATTTTTTTAGTCGATGTCTATGGTCTGATGAACTGCTTTTTTGTACACGACACTCACTAGATAAGTTTAAGGTGAGTTATGTTTCATTGAAATTAAGGTCTGTCGAGTTTTTTGCTATTTTAAATTGTTATATGCGTATACGCAAAAAAAAAAAGATAATAAATTGAAACGACTTATCTGGATACTGAAGTATGTGTTAGACACACAGTCTTGATACAAAAATATAACCCGCAGTTTAACTAGTGATGTTTCAAGCCTCAGATAATTATCTCCAGGATTCAACAACACAATTCATCCGATTGAAGCACTCAACAAATGACTTTAGAACCACACAAAAGTTGCCCAGAAATTGGAGTATGAAAGAGCACTTTTTTTTAGAGAGAAATAGACAAAAAAATTGATATGAAACTCATCTACAAACCCCTTACTTAGAGGGATGTAAAAATCACACATTTCCAACACTCTCACTGGATATAAATTAAAATAGGTTTTAATATTAATTATAAAAAGGATTTTTAATTAATTAAATAAATTAGTTTCAATGTAAATTAAAATCGAATTAAATAAAATTAATTAAAGTTGAATTTAAAAATTAACTGATTTTGGACCCAAGACTAAGTCCCCAATTCCCAAGTCTTGATATATAATTTAATATTTATATATCTATTTAGGTATAAATACCCCAAATCCTCATAAATGCCCTTAGTGGAACTTGAAACAATGACCTCAAATAAAGGAGACTCAAAAGTTTCCACTGGGCTACAAGTGTTTGTTGTGAGTATATTATTCACACCAATAATTATACATAAACACAA
The DNA here is from genome assembly GCA_949130495.1 of Sambucus nigra. Taxonomy (NCBI): domain Eukaryota; kingdom Viridiplantae; phylum Streptophyta; class Magnoliopsida; order Dipsacales; family Adoxaceae; genus Sambucus; species Sambucus nigra. Next base: position 9,183,664 of record OX422218.1, on the reverse strand, counting down.
AATAATCCCCCACATGAATAAAATATGAGAAGAAGGAATAAGAAAAATGTTTTAGGCAATAAAAATATCATTAATAGGAAGAGGGTGTCTTTTGGACTTAAACATTGCTTAGTGTATGTCCATTGGGCTTATAAACTATTCAGTGAATTATATATCTTAAACTGACTAGTTATTTTGGTAAACCAGTTCAACAGACTACACACATGACACTTTAACACTCTTGTTTTTCAAAACAGTTTTGCTCATTAGGGCCATAAGCTATATCCCAGTATCATGAGTGCTCTAGGGAATTCAGCCATAATTCTCATAGGTAGCGGCCCCAATACCACACTCATTTAGGTGAATCTATCAAGAACTTCCAGTTACATTCACTTGAAAATCCAAGCCATATATTCATTAAGAGTTTAACTCAACCTTTATCATTATAGGTAGCACTACTATTATTAATACCATATGGATATGACAATGATAAGACTTTGTAGTACTTACATAGTATCATCCACAATTAGTTTTCCCATGGAACCTATATCCTGGGATCTCCATTCAGATAGGTTGGGTATCCAACACAGTGATTTTACTCATTAGGATTTAAGTCCATTCCCCTCAATGTTTTGTAAATAATATCTCTTGATAACCCCTTGGTCAATGGATCCGCTAAATTATGATTTGACCTCACAAAGTCAATGGTTATAGTACCATTATATATAAGTTATCTCACATTCTTATGGTTGCGATGGATATGTCTTGACTTCCATTGTAGGACTGGTTGCTTGATTTTGCTATTGCTTCTTGCCAATAACAATGTATAAGTATCACGGGTACAAGTTTAGGCCACATCGTCTTCTTCACCTTCTTTGTCTAAAACTATGAATTCAGACTCCATTGTTGATCTCCCAATATATGTCTGCTATGAGGATTTCCACGATATGGCAACCCCGCCTAATGTGAATACATACCCACTTATAGATTTGGATTCCTCTGAGTCTAAAATCCATTTAGCATCAGTATAACCTTCGATCACAACAGGATAAGAGACATAATATAAAGCATAATCCATAGTAAATTTCAGGTATCTCAATACTCTAATAAGTGCATTCCAATGATCATTATTAAGATTACAAGTATATCTACTCAATCTCCCTACTGCATATGCAATATCAAGTATGGTGCAGTTCATAATGTACATTAGGCTACCAATAATTCTTGAATATTCAAGTGGTGACACAACTTCTCCTTTGTTTTTCTTTAAACTACTATTTGGATCATAATGAGTTCTAGCAGGAGTAGATTTATATTGATTGAATTTCCTTAACACACTTTCAATATAATGTCATTGTGATAATTTGATTCCCAAAGTGAAATCTGCAGCTCCTAAATGTTTCATATCAAACCGTTCACATAACATATTCTTAGAAGTTTTTATAATACTCATATGTGATCCAAATATTAGCATATCATCAACGTATAGGCAAACAATCACACAAGCATCTCTATGCCACTTAAAATACACACATTTATCATATTCATTTATTTTAAATCCATCATTAATCATTACTTGATCAAATTTTTTATGCCACTGCATAGGGGCTTATTTTAGTCCATATAAGGATTTGACTAGCTTGCAAACTTTATTTTCTAATCCCTTTACAATAAATCCTTCCAGTTGATCCATATAAATTTTCTCTTCTAATTCTCCATTTAAAAGGGAAATTTTAACATCCATTTGATGAATTTCCATTTTATAAATGGATACGGGGGAAACTAAAATTCAAATAGAAGTAATTCGATTAACCGGAGAATAAGGATCATTCCCTCCTTTTGTTTATATCCTTTGGCTACTAACCTAGACTTATATTTTTCTATAGATCCATCAGGTTTTATTTTTCTTTTAACAAACCATATACACCCCATGGTTTCACAACCCGGTGGGAAGCTAACTAAATCCCAAGTACAATTTTTCATAATAAATTCTATTTCCCTATTAACAACCTCGTTCCAAAATGGAGGATTAGGAGAATTAAGAGCATCGTGATAAGATTGAGGATCCCCCTTATTGAAATGAAATAAAATAAGACCCAAAATATTTTTCTATCTTACGTTCTTTACATTTCCTAAGATCATGTATTTCCATTTCATTTTCTTGCCTACTACTAGATGGCATAGTAATGTTCAAAGGAGCATCCTCAAGTCTAGTAGTGGGGTTATGTGGAAACATATGTTCAAATAATTCTGCATCACGTGATTCAATAATTGTATTTGTAGATACACTATCTACATTTGATTTAAGCACAAGGAACCTATACGCGCTACAGTTTTCAGCATTACCTATAAATACATAATCAACAGTTTTAGGGCCAAGTTTAGTTCGTTTAGGTGGAGGCAATACTACCTTAGCTAAACACCCCCATACTTTTAAGTATTTATATGAAGTCTTTCTTCCTTTCCACGATTCGTAAGGAGATTTATCAAATTTCTTAGGGGGGATTTTGTTTAAAATATAATAAGATGAAAGTGTTGCTTCACCCCATAAATTGTGAGGAATACCCGAACTGTTTAAGGTAGCGTTCGCCATATCCTTAAGTGTTTCATTTTTACGTTCTGCCACACCATTTTGTTATGGATAATATGGTACAGAATTTTGATGTATTATGCCTCGTATTTTACAAAAGTCATTAAAAGGCTCAGAATGTTCTTCTCCTCTATCCGATCTCACAATCTTAATTTTTTGATTTATTTGATTTTCATCTTCTATTTTATATAGTTTGAACTTTTCAAGTGCTTCATCCTTAGATGTCAAAAGATACACAAAACAGAATTTCGTACGATCATCTATAAAGGTAATAAAATATTTTTTCCACCCCTTGTTTGAATTCCTTTTAAGTCACACAAATTGGTATGAATTAATCCCAAAATTTTAGTAGACCACTGTACACTTTGAAAAGGTTTTCTTTTGAATTTTGATTCAGCACATATTTCACTTTTGTATTTGACATTTGCAGGCAATTTCGGGATATCTCCTAAATTCATCAATCATCTAAGTGAAGAAAAATTAACATGTCCAAATCTACAATGCAAAAAATATAAAGAATCAGAGAGATAAGCAGAAGAATTAACTACATTAAAAATAGAGTTAACGGTGACATCTAGTTTGCACAATCCCTCACACATGTAACCCTTTCCCACAAACGCCCCATTTTTAGTTAAAATAAACTGATCAGATTCAAAAACCATTTTAAAATCCTTTTTACTTAATAGCGAGCCTGCGACTAAATTTTTCCTAATTTCAGGTACGTGTAGCACCTCGTTCAATGTCAGCAATTTTTCAGAAGTGAATTTTAAATCCACCTTCCATTTCCCAGCAACCGTAGCCACTGAAGAATTGCCCATGTAGAGCTTGTCATCACTTCCCACCACCTCGTAGTAGGAAAAAACACTCCCACTCCACAGATATGTCGGGTCGCCCTAGTGTCCACCCACGAGTCCTTAATGTTGCTAACTAGGTGTGCTTATGAAATCACAGCAGAAAAATTATCAGTTTCAAATATTAAAGCTTGTTCACCCCCATTAGGTTTTTTAGAATCATCATTGATTTTTTGATTGAATAAGTCTTGGACTCTATCTCTTGGTTTACCACAAACAAAATAGTCTCCTCCGGATTTCTTAATCCTACCTTTAGGCTTTGTAGAATTGTTTCTTTCTTTTCCTTTTCCCTTAAATTTATGTTGTAACTTATTAGGATTAAACTGATTTTTGGTCCCCCCACTACTTTCAGCTATGTTTTCTTTGGCAGCCATAGCCGTGGCAACGTCCTTTTTTCCTTAACGTAATTATCATCTTCAATTCTACGTTTAACAGTGAGATCTTTCATAGTCATATCTTTACGTTTAGGTTTAAGGAAACTCCTAAATTTTTTCCAGAAAGGGGGAAGTTTCTATAAAACAGATGCAACTTGAAAACCCTCACTGATTGTCATACCCTCAACATGAATTTCATGAATAAAACTTGAAGTTCTTATAATTGGGACAAAACAAATTTTTCGTCAACCATGTTAAAATCCAGAAAATGACTAACAACAAATTTCTTACTTCCAGCATCTTCAGTTTTATATTGCTTATCTAACATCAGCCGTAATTGTCTAGAAGTGGGGATGGAAAAATAAACATCATACAGAGCATCATCCAAATTGTTCAAAATATGATTTTTGCACATAAAATTAGATTTTTCCCAAATTTGATTAACAACAGTTCTTGTTGGTTCTGTCTCTTCGGAATTATCTTCGTTAATTTCTAATGTGTGATCAAGTTCCAACAGGTTCAAATAAAATTGCATTTTTTTGTTGCCAACGTTTAAAGTTCAAACCAACAAATTTTTCAGGTCTAGCACAGGCAATTGCAGCAGGATCAAATTTTCCCATTATACGAGTATAAAAATACATTCATCTTAAATTGTTATATGTGTATAAGAAAAAGCTAAAAAGATAATAAATCGGAATGACTTATTCGGATGCCGAGGTGTGTGTTAGACACACATTCCTAAGATAGAAACATCGCCCGCACTTTAACTAGTGTTGCTTCGAGCCTTGGATAGCTGTCCCCGGGATTCAACAACATAGTTCATTCAATTTAAGCAATCAACGGATGATTTTAGAACCACATAAAAATTGCCCAAAAATTAGAGTACGAAAGAGGACGCTTTTTTAAGAGAGAGAGAGAGAGATAGATAGAGAGAGAAATTGATCTAAAACTGATTTAACTAACTTGCCCACACAAACGTTGCCCATACATGGATTTAACAATTATATTTCCTTTCGGTGGAAATGTAGAACTAAACTCCAACGGAGTGTCGGTCTATAAATAAGCTAAGATAGAAATGCTTTGTGCACAAGGATCGGAGAGAGTTGAATAAAAGTTTTGGTATCATTACTTTTAATTTTTCTCCATATGGCCTCCACTGCAGCATATTTTCTTCCTTTGGCCAACTTTCCTCCAAGTATATGGGGAGATCACTTCACAGACTATTCTCTAGATAATTCGGTAACAAAATACATCAACATGTTTTTCAATATGCATATTTTTTTAATTCATCTTATCTTTGAGAATATCTTGAGGAATGGATTTGTTTGGATTAGGAAACACGTATAAGAAAACATAACCAAAGGTGTTCAAAATGTGTCACCAATAGTGTCAGCACTTACATGTTCTAATTTTGAATATATTCACTTTATATATATCCAAACTTAATTTTTAAATCAACAAAATATCATTATACACATTTTAGAACAACCAACAGGCTTAATAAATTATCGAATGTTTTGGTATGTAGACTGCCCACATTCAATTTGAGAGAATGCTAAAATGAGCAGTGATATCTATATTGTACTTAGGGTTAATTTGATTTCTATTAGGAATATTAGCAACTAACTCTGAAAAAAAGAACTATCAAACATAGTGTGAAAATTAATATTGGAAAAATAAATAAATAACTTCCCAAAATTCAATGATGATGTCTCAACTTGTATCATTTTCCCAAAGGGATTGAAAAGGTAAAATATAAGGCACTATAATGCTACATTGTACCATGTAGGGAGCGGGGTGATTAAGTCGCCCAAGGTGCATTCGACTGGGGGTATAATTTTACACCATTTAAGTGTATATGTGGGCAAGGTTGCTGAGTGTTCGGGTTCTGCATACGACGCTGAGACATTAGCGATGGTAGGGGAGTTGTGGAATCAGTAGAGGTCACTGCTTCAAAGTGAAAAGACTAGACGGAAGGTGTTGTCTTTCTGGACGAGACCTCTATTTCAGTAGGGGCTACCACCGTCAGGAATGAGGTGTTAGGAGCAGGGATGCCACTATTCACGGGGTCGCAAAGGTGGTTTAGCTCATTAATAAATGCCGGAACTAAGGGTTAGGCGAATATTAGCGATCGACAGAAGTATAGTAGGTGATGTGACATGCCTAGCCTAGGGTGTGATAGTAGTAGGGTTCATGAGGTGGGTAAACACAGATGTAGAGTGGCTGAGTATTTTAATGAGGTGGGTCCCCCACTTTTTTTTTTTGGGTGAAAACAGGAAATCAGAACTAGAAAAACAAACAGGCACTACACAAAATAGAATCCATCTTCCTCCATCTCCTCGTCAACCATCCTCATCAGTTCCTCCGGTGCTTCGTCATATTCCTTGTACAGTCCTTCCATCTCTCTTGAAATTTTCGTCATGCAGTCCGCCATAAAATTGCTCGCCCTTGGGATGTGAACAATATTCTCTTTTAGATCTTTAGCGAGCGTCTTGCAGTTCTCAATGATGTTGGCCAAGGGATGATTATGGGTAGCCTCATGTTTGATAAGGTTGATGGCTTCCAAGCAATCATTCTTAAGACAGACATTTTTCCATTCCTTTCTGAGGGATAGGTTCAATCCATGAAAAATCCTCTCCAATTCTGCACGTAGGGGGCTGGTAGTGCCTTGAAGTTTCCCGGTGAATCCCACAATCCAATCTCCATCTTCATTCCTTGCCAATCCTCCAAATGAGCCTGTCCCACTCCCATGATCAAAACCACCATCAGTGTGAATGATGAATTTACCTGCATTGAAATCCAGATCAGTAGTAAGATTAGCATTGATTTCTCCACAACACTTTACACGCTTGGAACTATGAGCTTCAATAATGAAATTATTGAAGTTCATAGCCAGGCGGGCAACCGTTTGTGGGGACTCTTCAGAATTATTAAAGACAAAGTTGTTTCTGGATTTCCAAATAAACCATAAAGTGATAATGAAGATTTTGTACCTTTTGTTATTTGGTTTCCCCCATATGTTAAGGATGATCCAGTCATTTACATTACCTGTGAGGTTAAGATCAATAGGATGGTCGAAATCAAGTGTGCTCCAAATCTCCCTAGCTTGAGTACATTCCTTAAAAAGATGATTGAGGTCCTCCAGAAGCCCACACCGTGGACAATCACCATTTGAGGTGAGACCTCTTTTCGTACGGTGTTCATTTGTAAGGAGCTTACCATGTAAAATGGTCCAGAAAAATGTACAAAGTTTAGGTGGTATATTAAGTTTCCACAACTTTTTCAGTTTCCACTTTTAATGCCAATGTAGACGTTAGTGACCATCATTTACAACTTGATGTTGGCTCCAAAATGATTTTGGTACAGGAGAGTGGGGATTCTTATGTTAAAAATAAGATGAAGGTACATCCTAATAGTAGAAAAGATGGGTCTGAGATTTGTTTGTCAGATGGTGTGACTAGGGGAGGTCATCTGGCATTTAAGGTCAAAGTTTTGCCTTATGTGAGTGATGGTTGTGCAGAGAAAATTATTCCCAATGTTTTCTCTAACAAGATTAAGAGCCTCGAGACTTTGCATGGGAATTCCTACTCTCCTAAAGAAAAGGAAACGAGATTTAATGTTGGGCTTGAAGTTAATATAGCGGGGTAAATCCTGTGGAGATTTTGGCACTATCAGATGAAGGTATGGGTGTTGACAATGTGTACTCTCACCGGAATGATAGAAGGCTTTTGTTAGATGAAAGCACCAAGTTAATGGGTTCCACCGCTCGTGAGGATGGGGTGTAATACCCCGTATTTCTATAGCATTTAAATTCTGGGATTTATTCAATTTAATTGGGATAAATTAATTTAATTTTAATCCGGAATGTTGTTTTAAATATTTACTAGCGTGACGAGAGTTAGTAATTATTGGAAATTTGTTATTTGTTGAATGTTACGGGATGAGTATAGTAATATATGAGATTTAATTTTATAATATTGTCAAGTGTGAATAAAATGACAATTATGGAACGCGCCTGTGTCGCCTCGGGAATAAATGTTGATTAATAAAAGTAAAATATTTTTAGTTATTTGTATGGTCGTTTTGAGTGAGCCGACGTGTCCAGAAGGGTCGAGATAGTCAGAAAAGTGTACCCGGGGGTCTAGTTTGAGTCTCGGAGCTATTTTAGGGTTAATTAGTACCCCGAGAGGGCATTTTGGTCATTTTTTATTTTTAAGTAATTAAACCCACAAAATTTTAAGGGTTATATCAGATGTTTAAGGTTACCTTCTATGGTTAGAACAACCAAAGACAACTGACGGCCATAGGAGAGGGAAGGAGAGATCTTCCAAAGCAATCCAAGGCCCGAAATCCATCCGTTTGCACCGCCTCCACCACCAACGCGTAGATCACGAGACGGAGAACGCAACCACACCAAATTCGGCACCAAACCAGAATGTCGAAAATCCCAGGAAAGTGCTTATCTTGCTTATTTTCGTTGATGCATCACTCATATTAGTTTAGTAATGATTAGGATGAGTTGTATGGAAGAAAAACCCCATTTGAGATAGGAAATTGCATGTAGGGGTGATTTAAATGATATTCTGGAAACCCTTTTCCCATGTAGAGGATTAAACCACGAATTTATGATGTTTTATAAGAAGGAAATTCTAGAAAAGATGTGTTAGAACCATGATTAAGAGATTTTTAGGGTTCTTGATATTTACAAGAATTTTGGGTTGTTAATCCATGTTTAGTGATAGAAACTTACATGCTTTACGTAGAAAATACATAATATGATGATATAATGTTAGTAGTATAAATTTTGGGATGATTAGGAATGAAAAATATGGAATTGGTTGAGGTTAGAGGATGAAACCCATAACTGCAAAACTGCAGGATTCGCAATACCTGCTTGATCGATCGATCGAGCCTTGATCTTCGATCGATCGAGCCTTAATCTTCGATCGATCGAGCCCCAGACCTCGATCAATCGACCCCTCCTGGAAGACTCATGTTTTCCCTTCTTAATTAGTTGAAATCCACTTTAATGAGGAATAATTCATAGACACCCTTATAAATATGTTTTGAGAGATAAAGAGGACCAGTAAGGTATATGAATAAGTTTTGGGACCTTTAAGGTTAGACGAGAGTTGTATCCTTGGGAGATTTCATATATAAGAAACGATAAAACTACGTATTTAAAGTGAGAAGATTATGTAAAATAGTTACGAAAAAGAATAGATGAATACCTACGGAATTTTTATATGCAGGAGGATAAAACCATAAGAGTTATGTGGTAAGTTGGAATAATACCAAATCAAGGTTAGAAACGAACTGTTACATGTGATAACAAATAATGAGATATGAGAAATAATGTCGTAAGTATGGGATTTGAGAATATAACCAATATTGATATGGTAATATTAGTATAGTTATATGATTGTGTATGCATATGCTATCTATGTGTGAAAAGCATGGCCGCGCTACTTGTTATCCCTGAGGTTACCACGCTGGGACGATCTTATCTCGTGTGCCTTATGGGGGATATTGACTCGTACCCTAGAAGATAAAAATCCTAGGTACGGGCTATCGAATCGATAGTCGGACGGTCCGAAGAGACGTGAGGGTATGTACTGACCTCTTGGACTTGGAAACTATGCTTCGCCTCAATATTGTTTGTGTATGTGTTAATATAGTTCGAGAGTGATTCCGAACTTATATTTCCCTTAGTACGAGTGATACAGGGATTGGATAGCAGAGTATGCCCACACCATAATTTTATGTGGGGTGCTGTTAGAATATATATATTATACGAGTATTTAATATATATATGAACTTATGAAATTTGAGAAACTGCCTACTGTGTTATGGTAAGTAAGACATGTGTAATGAATCAAATTGGAAATACTTTTTTTGAAAAGTATAATATGATATTGAAAAGATTTATGAATCAATAAAGTTAAAATGAGCGTTTTGTACTAAATGAAATTATCCTTTTAAACCATGATGTTGTTAAATCTTAAATCTTGAGAGTCACCTAAGATATGTTCCTTGGGGAAAGATAGTGTGATATATGATGAGATAAACCATTGGGAAGTTTAGTTGCGATAGGAGTGCACATTAGAAGAGAGGTGAGAATTTCTCAAGAGAGTGTCGCACTGATATGTTGTTGCATTGGCCTGTAATCAATTTAAATACTTGCTAAACGAATTTTTAAATCATATATACTATCGGGCTCTGACCCGTTTCCACTTCTCTTTCTCTCTTGTATATATATGTATGTATTACAGGTGCCCAGCCACAGGGGCGTCTTGCATAGGATCCTTTGGATGTAACGCGCTGTAGCTTTTGTGGGAGTTGCAGGCCATTGTTTAGACGACCTCATTGTCGACTCTACTTCTAGTTCAGCTTTATCCAGCGGGGGCATGTGTCGCCCTTTTTCCATTATTTAGTTGATATTGTCAGAGATTGTAATTCTTTTAATTTCAGTATCTTTTTTCGAGATTGTTAATGTCAGGATGTTTTCCTTAGTATTTTAATGTTGAGATTTATTATTATTGGGTAAACTCTTGAATGTTCATTTTATTATTCTACTTATTGTGTGACTCTTTAGATGTTAATGGTTTAAGGTTTTATAACCGGATTTAATAAAATGAGAATAAAGGTTTAAATGGTTTTAACACATAGCTTAATTAATTAGGGTGTTTAAATTGGAAAAGTTTTATTTTTCGACAGTGATGCTGAGAATGAACCAACTGTTCACCTTGAATTAATTTAATAAAGGAGTGATTGCCCGGTATTTAATTAGGCGGGGTGTCACAGGTGGTATCAGAGCATCAGGTTATAGTGTCCTTTAGGATCTGTACGGCTTATTTCATTTCCAGCTTAGCATCTTTGATATAGAGCCCTAATACTAGGAATGTTGTGTTCATCTCTATATATTGGGAATTCGTACTTCTGCGATTTGTTCATGCGAATGATGAACTCATCCAAATTTATTGAAATTTTGAGATGGATCGTCAAGAAGAACTAGCTAAAACGGTTAGGGGAGTCGACGAGCAAGATCGAACCACCCCTCAGGTATCTCCAGAGAGAATATCAATCGTCGAGTTAGCAGGTATTGTGGCACAGGCAGTTACCACTGCGGTCTTGCAGTATCAAGAACGCAACACACAGCTCATGGGGGGGGGGGGGGGGGAAGATCTAGAGAGTACAGTCAGTCTGTCATGACTGGAAGTAACAAGTGTGTGAATACACAAAAATCGCAACAACAAGCTCCTCAGGCCCGTAAAAGCCACGAAGGTAACGAATTGTGCGGGGAAGCCCAAAAGCGTCAAGGCCAACAAGACCAGGGAAAAAGCGAGACTAGTCAACAACGTAGTGAAGAGAAGCAGTTTCGGGGGAGGTGCTTCCAATGTGGCAGATATGTCCATAAGTGTCAGGATTGCCCAGAGAAGAATAGGGCCCCACGGCAGGAAGGTGCCAGTAATAAACCACATAAGCCAGCTCCACCACCCTTTCCAACAACCTCAGTTCAGCAGAGACAGTTATAGTATGGACGTGTCTGTAACGTCCACCAGATAGCAACATCTCAGGCCCCAACCGAGAAAAGAGGTATGTTTTCTATCCATGGTACTATGGGTCGAGTTTTATTTGATACTGGGGTGACGCATTGTTTTATAGCTACTCATTTTGCGAAGGCCTCGGGGCTATTAGTCACAGCAGAGAGCATTGTGACGTGTGTAGACATACCACAGGGAAATGATTCACTTACTTTCTTTATATGCCGCGGTGTGGGAGTAGAGATTGGTGGCTTAGTATTACCACCAGACATGTTAGTATTAGATATGCATGAGCACGACGTTATTATCAGTATGAATTGGCTCGCAACTTATAGAGCCATGATAGATTGCTTTGGTGAGAGTAATGGTTTTGCCATTTCGGGGCAAGAAATGTTGAGTGGCAATACCTCGCCCATAAGGGGGATCTTACACCTATTTTTATTATATAAAGGAGGATACCTTTAAGGAAATTGTAATTCTCCTGGAATCGATTCCATTAGTTCGTGAGTTTTCGAATGTATTTCATATGGTAAGTGAATTAAATATCGAAATATCTTGCGGAGAGTGAGATCACACGTGCAAAAATATTTTCCGAAGCAAGTATGTAGATAGAGTGTGGTGTCTAGTAAGGGACAACGATTATAGTAGTTTTGTTTTAGTTTGGGCAGGCATGTTACATCTGGAGTCAATTTGTACGGTCAAGACGATTGGCAAGGCAGAATTATAGGTTTTATCCTCAGAGGGTGAAACATGTTTTTTGTGACACGAGCGAGTCATTGTATTATGTGCATTACTAAATTGGCATGTGAGGCGGGTTTAATGTGTATAACTACGAGCGGTATCATCATGTGAATATTTTTCCTAGTATAGTGAGATTTTCCTTAATGCTATCCGCGGAGGATGAATTAGTATATTAATAGTGTTATATACTTTATTGAGGTTACTCATTTTAGTGAGGCGTTGTACGAGTATAGTATGTTATTGATTACAACTTTATAAAAATGGCCAGTACAATAGTAGGCAGTTATTGTAAGGCTATTGGAGTAGTTGCTTTAGTGCAACGTGTTCTATTTTGGCGAGGCATCACCTGCAAGAGGGTTGAACCCGCACTTATATATTATCTATCCTAGAGACTTTGGAGGGGATATTGAGTTCGAGATGTTCGATACCGGCGCGAGGGGACTTGGTTGTTATGATTCAGTGTGTATCGGGTTTACGGTTGAGCGAAAAGTTTTAACTCAGTATTGTGGGTAGCGCTCAGGACTTGGTAATAGAACGGGTACATTATTATATATATCCATTAGATAGGAGGGCAATAAGAGTGATACCCCTATTATTAGGGAGGGAGTTTCAAATCCCGATTGTATGTATTCGAGATTCATGGAACGCAATTTCCAACACCCAATTCTGAACGATAGCACAATTGGTGAGATGTTCTTTGTTAAATGTAATTACGGGAGGAAATGTAACTTTTCTGCCAAAAGACGGAGTAAAGGGGTAAATGCTATGGAAGGAGAACCTAACGGATCTCGATAACCGACAATACTAGGCAGTAGTGTATCGGGAGGGTTCCTTGTTTGGATTTATCTTTGCGAGACATCCCACGCATGAAACTTAGTGTAAGGTTGGAAATAGGGAGACATTTGGTCACTATTCCATGAGTTCGGTACCCCAATCGAACGAGAATCAATTGATTATATCTTTAATTGGGAAGTTAAATTTTGATTTAAAGCCATTGGAGCCGGTTATGTGGTAAGAAAGCATTAAAAGTTTTGATTTGTCACCACGAGTTAAGGGGGCGGAATGATAATAAGGAAGATTTAAAATTTTGATTTTTAGGATGATTAAAGTTTTGTAATCACGCTGCAAGCACCAGGGAAAACAGAGAATTTGTTTATTAGTATGGAGCATATGTGATGCTTACGCTAGTATGCCCAATTTATAGGGTGTGTAGACATCATGGTTAACTGATGTTAAAACTCGTCCGAGATGAAGGGACGTGGCAATGGACGTGTGGAAAAATGTGTTTGTGGGGCTCACAGAACAAAGTGGAAGTGATATAGTGGATTAAAAGTCACATGAGGGTCGATAATCCATACATAGGTGTGCAATTAGAATAGCACACCCAAATTTGAATTGGAAGACTGTGGGAATCCATTTAAGAATAGTATTTCTTGAATGGCGTAGAATTAAATGATTATAAAGAACACTCGGAGCAGAAATTGATAGTAATCAAATGTGAGAGCGACTCACACATATAAAAGGTGATGATGTTAGTACGGTATAAGAGGTCCAGAAGTACGCTTCGTAAAGAGAAGAGCACGGGTGGAACCTCCGGCATACACCAAGGAATTTTGTGTTTATCTACAATTGCTGAAATTGGAAGAGGTCGGTAAAGTCGGTACAGTCCTTGGATGGGTTACCATCCTCAAAACAAGATCAAGGGTTCATCCTGAACATGTGAATTAATCCACCGAGAAGGAAGTGATTGATATTCCTTTGGGCTGGTTTACAATATTAACTAGTATGACCCAGACTTCCTATGAAAGGAAGCCCGCGCCAGTGCATGGTCCGGCGCAGTATAAATTTCCGAATCAGGATGAGATTGGTGAATCCCACCTTTGATATGGAATTTCAGGAACCAACAAAGATAAGGTTTCATTTCGATTAGGATGTATCACCCTTAGCCAGGGAATTGGTGCATGGTGATTAAAGATTTGGGGAGCTACATGAAGGAGAATTTGGAATCTTGATACGATGGTTTCAGGAATGCTCTGTCGAAGCACTCGTACCGTAATGTGTAGTTATTTTGTGTACGGAAAAGGATATCCAGAATTGTGCTACCTAATGGATAATAGTGGGAGGCATTCCCTTGTTAAGCAAGGGAAGTGCTTGTATATTTTTAAAATGGTGGGCCCTTGTCTGAATTCAGGTAAGGTGTTGCAAAGAAGCTTTTTGAGAAGAAATATTAAGGGAAAGAGCGGTATTAATAAGAAGAGGGGAAAAGTGGGAAGTGGGAAAGTTCTTAAAGATGCAAAAGACTCGGTACTCCCTTTTGCTAAGCCACTTTTGACACTTGTCCCAAACAATCGCATTTTTCAAAATCATTTAAATATAATGGGTTCCCATGAAAGGGAGTGTGTAGTAAGTGATTTGAGAGTTAGGGATCAAACATGTTATGATTATGGAGAAACTAGTGGTGAGGAGAAAGAAGATAGTGTGTTTACGGATCACTTTATTGAGATGTCGGAGTTTGGTAGCGTGGATGGATAGGAATTTTCTAAGGATGAGTTGGACGAGACTCGGGAAGTGGGAGGAGAAGGCAAGGGATTTGTTAATACTAATGTGACCAATTCTAAAATCTGGGTGGATATCGGCATCCCTAGGTAGGTAGAGGCCTTTGGAGGGGGAGAGGACAAGGAGTGGGAAGAGGACCCAGTGGATTGGGCAGAGATTTTGATAGGATTCAGTAGGTTGGTAGGGGTCAACTTCGAGGGGAATGTGAATAAGGCCCATTTACTTTTGGAGAAAATAGGTGATTATGGGATGGTGTAGGGTATCATTATCCACCATGTGGGCCTGGCGTGAGTTCGTCTTATGGTTTGTAATTTCGTTTGTGTTGGAGGGTGGGGGCTAGAATCTATTGGCGCTCGTAGGTTTCTTGGGAGGGTTTTTGTTGAGGTGGTGGCTTTCTTTGAGTGGTAGTAGGTGTTTTTTTATGGTGGATCCCTTTTTTTGTATCTCGCCTTTCTTTTCGTTGTATTGTATACTTCCTGTATACGAGTTTCGCTCCCTTAAGCGGTTTGATTCTAATATATCATTTACTTATAAAAAATATATTTACATATGCCTAAGGGAAAAATCAGATATATTTGCGTGTATATAATACTTTGACCTAAGAGCATCCACAATGGTGTATGTTCTGAACAGGTAACTTTACAAACTCAAAAGATTGAATTACCTTTTGTGGGAGAGTTTTCACACAGTGGTGATGAGAAAAGAGTTTATAAAGTCTTTGGTCTTGGTAGTTACTACGAACTATATTATTTCGTAGGAAATTCTTACGAATTATTATAGTTCGTAGGAACCCAAATATATTTTGTTGTTAATTTTTACTGTGATAATAATACTTCTTACTAACTTCTGAAGTTTATAGGAACTCTTTGCAAATTCTTCAGGCAATTTTTATCTTTGGAGAACCACTACAAATCGAGAAAGAGAATTTGTTCACAATCCCACCACTGCAAACCTCTGAATTTTAAACATACAAATTTTCTTGTCAGTTAGCATCCCCATTATGGATGATCTAAGATGACTTACATAAGAATAAGACTTATCACTAAATCACCAAAATCAACTCTAATATTATCGCAGTGAGATAAATATCATGTGGCCCATATACGTTAGAATAGAATGTATTATTCAAGTTGGGCTCAACCTAATTTCAAGGTAACAACCTTATTATATCCTTTGACTGTATTTATTTCCGCTACAATTATATCAAGTTCTTTGGAAATCAATCATAATAAATAATTTAGGTTACATTTGTTTTTTCATCTGAATCTGCAAAAAAAAAATCATGTTTGAATGAGCATCTGTGTGACAACCCGAATATAATTATGATAAATCATGTTTAAATCATGATTAGATTATGTGATATGAATAATATGTTATTAGTATATATATAATGTAAGTAATTATGTTTATTTTAATCCTACCTTCATAAAGCTTGAAATATCGAATTAGTTACAAATGTGAAATTTTAAAGTTTTCGGTAGGAATGTTCCTATTGGAGGCTAGTTTTGGCCTTTATGACATAACAATGAACTTGAGGTATAAACTAGAAATTTGTAGATATATGAGTTAGGTTTATAAAAAAAGAAGCGTTTCATTGAACGGACATCCGAGTGGGAAGATATTATCTTTTTACGAACAGGGGGTAAAGTAGTCATTTAGCCTTAAATGATATTTTGTTTTATGTAATGCCACATGTTATATTTTGATTGGACCAAGAGGGGTGGCCTTATGCAGACTTAAAACCCTTTAATTAATCTCTTCCTTCAGCATATTTCAGCCATGGAATAGTTTTAACCTAAGGAAAGAGAGTTTTAAAGTTTAGGAAGAAAGTGTGAGGAGAAATTGAAGAAAAATTCATAAAAAAATTACGTAAAAGCCCCTAAGGTATTTCCATCCATAAATCTTGTTTATTTTTTTGTATTACTTATTTAAATGGTTGAAATAATAATTTGTTTACTGAATTTCCATTTCTTGATATGTACTTATGGATTGATGCAAATTTAAGTGAACTTAAATGTGTAAACCCTTCAGATTGTTTTGTTTAGGAGCCTTGTTTATTCAAACTTCCATATATTTCTCTATACTTACTGTAATTGATTGATTATAGTTGGATATTAACCTGGACTCATATATGTATGACATATCCAAAAATCATTAGAAAATACCAAGAAATGAGTCTTTGGTGAGAGTTTGAAGTTCGGGTATGAAATCTGCCCTAAGGGTGAAAGTATGCCCGCCTTGTGTTCGATATTTTGCTTCACATAGCAAATGAACTCTGAAAATTATGAAATTTTAATATTGTATTGTTCAATATGTTTACTGATGTTGGTTTAAATATCATATAAATGTATGGTGTATAAAAATTATGGAAATTCCTGGAAGTTGAATGAACGATAAAAGAGCCTATAGGGTCGATTTGCTATGTGGTAAAGAAATGGGCATATCTTGCTCTAAGAGACTTGAAATGATGTACCGTCTTTTGTATTGGAGTACTAACAAGACAAGGATTGAATTACGAAGAATAAATGAATTTATATTTGGTCTATGATTTGGATATGTTAAATATATTAACATGGATTTGGGTGGAACTTCACTTGTGATAAATGATTTGAATGGAATCATGTGATGCTTATGGATTGAATTATGTTTAAATAATTCTTTGTATTATTGATATTATTATGATGATACTAATATTGTAAGAATGATAGGAATGGAATAAGAGCTGATTGAACAAATACCGGATAAAGGCAAGGGAAAAGCCAGTTAAAATGTCGAGGTGAGTGTACTTATGATTTGTTTCATATATAAATATGAATATAGCTCTAAGAGAAGGATTTGTTTGAATACTTCGGGATTCTGGATTTTTTTGGATATTAAAATATCCAGGATTTGTTTGGGTCTCATGATCCAGGATTGGTTTGAATAATTCAGTATTCAGGATTTGTTTGGATATTAAATTATCCAGGAATTGTTTGGGTCTCATGATCCAAGATTTGTTTGGATATTAAAATATCCAGGATTTGTTTGGGTCTTATGATCCAGGATTTGTTGTCTACAATGGGCAGAATTATTTGGATCTTATGATCCATGATTTGTTATTGCTAACGGGCAGAATTATTTGGATTTTATGATCCATGATTTGTTATTTCCAATGGGAAGTATTGTTCGGATTTTGTATCCACATATTCGATATAGAATTGTTATTCTGTTGCAGGGAAGGAGTACCTCACTAAGCTTAATGCTTACGATTTATATTTTAACAATTTCAGGTTCGTACGCTGCCAGCTAGGATACCATATGACCGGTATCTTTGAGAGTTTCACCGTTGGAGAGAGCTAGGGTTTAAAAATGGCGATTTTATCATTATCACAATGAAGATTTTAATATACTCACACATTGTATATATTGATTTAGTATGGATTGAGTTGATCATAGTTAATCACAGTATTGTATGTCCGCTTAATTATGACTCTAATATTGAATTTTATGGTATAAGAATATTATTATGTTCATTGCGCACATTGTGCAGAAAAATATTGATAAATGAAGTATATTTTCCAATGGGCTCGAGATTATGATCCAATTATTTTAATTACAAATGATTAATATGGATATTGGGTTTGGGGTGTGACAATTAGTGGTATCAGAGCGTGGTTATTAATTCTGGACATGTGTGACGATTAGATGTCAGTATTGAGTTGATTTGATATTTATGAATTGTTTATGTACTAACCAATAGTTTAGTATTGTAAATTGTTATTATTGGTTGTTAGAACTTTGTTGTATTACAGATAATTCCAAATGGAACCTAGGAATGGACAACCTAGAGAAGAGGGAGTATCTTCTCGTACAGACAATACTAAAGTAGAGCAAAGTGTTGCTGGAAGGAATAGAGTGCAGGAGCAACCTACATAGATGCAAATAATGGCACAGGAAATATTGAGGATGGAAAAACAACAGGAAAGAAATATGGCATTAATGGCAAAGCAACAGGCTAGATATCTAGAATCAAAGACTGTGGCCAGGATTGAGAGAGAGGCAAGGAAGGAAATGAAGGATTCTATGCGTGAGAAGTTTTTGAAGTTGAACCCTCCAGAATATTCAGGGTCAATTGAACCTATAGAAGATGAGATGTGGGTCAGGGATATAGAAACTATATTTGCAGTTATGAAGGTTCCAGATAACCAGAAAGTGAATCTAGATGTGTTTAAGCTGAAAGGAGAGGCCAAATATTGGTGGGAAGCTAGCAACCATTTGGTTCCCAGGATGGAAGGTACTGATGTTATTACTTGGGCTGAATTTATTAAAGCTTTGTATGTTAAGTATTTTCCTAAAGTTTATAGGAGGGAGAAACTGAGGGAATTTATAAATTTAACCCAAGGGAAAATGTCTGTGAGGGAGTATGATGCTAAATTTACTGCTTTATCTAGATTTGCTACTAAGTATGTGCATGATGAAGAAGATAAATGTAGTAAGTTTCAAGATGGACTGATTTGGCCTATTCAAAATAGAGTGGCCACTTATGAGTTAGAAGATTATGCTTCTCTGGTAAACAAAGCCACGATAGAAGAAATGAAAATGAACCAAGGAGTGGCGAGTAGAGAGAGTTTTAAGAAGAGTAGATTAGACGCATCTCACTCCAAGGGAGGTGAGGGTGGAAGTGTTAAGATGGAACCTCATAAATGTCAGAGAGGTAGTGGAGATAGTGGTAGAGGTCAGGGGAGATTGGGAAGAGATACCAGGGGTGGAGGATCTTTTGGTTCAGCCAGAAAGTCAGGGAGAGGTGAGGCCCCAATAGGAGGTGTTACATGTTTCTTTTGTAAAGAGCAAGGGCATTATAAATCTGAGTGTCCTAAGATTAAGGGAGTGGAATGCTACCATTGTCATCAAGGGGGCATGTTAAGAAGAATTGTCCGCAGTTGGTAGAGATTCTAACAGCACCAAGTGAAGTAGCAAGCAGAGTGTTACCTCCAGGCGATGGAGCAAAAAGTGTGGGTAGAGGACAAGCTAGTGATTCCAGGCCAGGTGGACGAGTCTTTACGATGAAAGAAGCTCATATTACTCCAGATGTGGTGACAGGTACACTTTATGTTACTGATAGAAGTGATTATGTTTTGATTGATCCTGGTTCCACACATTCTTTTGTGTCCTATGCTTTTAATGTATACCTGAATAGACCATGTACTCGTTTATATGTGGTGTTGGGTATTTGTATGCCTATGGGGGATATGGTTGTAGAAGAATATGTTTTTCGTGATTGTGTTTTGACTGTGGGGTCTAGAGATACAGTTATAGGCTTACTTCCATTGGATATTTTTTATTTTGATATAATTCTCAGAATGGATTGGTTATCTAAATATCATGCATCTATGGATTGTTTCTGTAAGAAAGTTATTTTTAATATGCCTGGTGAGCCTGAATTTAAATTTGTGGGGGAAAGGAAAATTGTTCCCAGTTGCATCATTTCTGCTATTCAAACGAGGAAATTATTGAGTAAGGGTTGTGAGGGTCTTATTGCATATGTTCTTGACACTAGGAAGGGGCCTTTACAATTAGTCGATGTTCCTATTGTACGGTATTTTCCTGAAGTGTTTCCTAGTGAGTT
Organism: Sambucus nigra; assembly: GCA_949130495.1. Lineage (NCBI taxonomy): Eukaryota > Viridiplantae > Streptophyta > Magnoliopsida > Dipsacales > Adoxaceae > Sambucus > Sambucus nigra. The sequence continues at coordinate 9,163,424 of OX422218.1, read as the reverse complement.
GCCAGGGTTACCTCGAGAAAGAGAAGTTAAATTTAGTATTGAATTAGCACCAGGGACAACACCTATTTCTATGGCGCCGTATAGAATGGCACCTGCTGAGTTGAAAGAACTCAAGATTCAGTTACAGGATTTCTTGATAGGGGGTTCATACAGCCTAGTGTATCTCCATGGGGTGCACCGATTTTATTTGTGAAGAAGAAAGATGGTACCATGCGTTTGTGTATTGACTATAGGCAACTGAATAAAGCTACAATTAAGAACAAATATCCTTTACCTCGTATAAATGATTTGTTTGATCAGTTACAGGGTGGTAAAGTTTTTTCAAAGATAGACTTGCGATTAGGTTATCATCAGTTGAGGGTGAAGGGGAGTGATATTTCTAAAACTGCTTTTCGTACTCGGTATGGTCATTTTGAATTTCTAGTGATGCCTTTTGGGGTGACTAATGCTCCAGCTGTATTTATGGATCTTATGAACCGGGCACTACATCCTTTTGTTGATTTATGTGTGATAGTTTTTATTGATGACATTATGATTTATTCACGTGATATGGATGAACATGAAAAGCATCTTCGAACTATTTTGAATGTGTTGAAAGATAAGAAATTGTATGCTAAGTTTAGCATATGTGAATTTTGGCTATCAAAAGTTGTATTTTTAGGCCATGTTATTTCTGGAGATGGTATATGTGTTGATCCCAAGAAGGTGGAAGCTATTGTAAATTGGGAGAGGCCCAATAATGTGACTGAGGTGAGGAGTTTTCTGGGTTTAGCTGGGTATTATAGTAGGTTTATTAAGGAATTTTCATCAATAGCCTTGCCGATGACTAAATTAACCTGGAAAGATGTTGAGTTTGAATTCTGATTGTGAAATTTTTTTTGATGAATTAAAAAAGAGGTTGGTAACTGCACCTGTTCTTACTATTCCACATGGTGGAGATGGTTTTGTTATTTATACCGATGCTTCACACCAGGGGTTGGGTTGTGTTTTTATGCATCATGGTAGAGTTATTTCTTATGCTTCTAGGCAGTTGTGTACACATGAAAGTAATTATCCTACACATGATTTGTAACTTGCTGCTATTGTGTTTGCTTTGAAAGTGTGGCGTCATTATCTATATGGTGAGGAATGTGAAATTTTTACTGGCCATCAAAGCCTTAAGTATTTATTTACTCAGAAGGAGTTGAATTTAAGGTAGAGGCGGTGGATGGAGTTAATTAAAGATTATGATTGTACAATTCACTACCACCCAGGGAAGGCAAATGTAGTTGCAGATTCTCTGAGTAGAAAGGCTTCGGGCGGGTTATCTTGTATTCAATGTGCTAGAGTTTCCCACATCATGGAGTTTAGATTGATGGGAGTAGAATTGAAGCTAGCCGATGGGGACAAGTTCTTTGCTCATGTAAGCGTGAGGCCTTTATTAGCTACCCGTATTCGTGATTTGCAAAGTCAATATCCTTTTCTTGAGAAGAAACGACAAGATGTCCGCGATGGTAAATCTGAAGATTTTTGTATTGTGAATGATGGCACTTTATTGTATAAGCAACGATTATGTGTGCCTAATGTGTGTGGATTGAAAGAGGAAATTTTAGATGAGGCTCATAATTCCATTTATACCATGCATCCTAGTAGTACTAAAATGTATAGGGATTTAAAGGAGCATTATTGGTGGAATAATATGAAAAAGGAAATAGCTGATTTTGTTGCTAGGTGCCTTATATGTCAGCAAGTGAAAGTGGAGCATCAGAAGCCTACTGGTTTGCTTCAGCCATTGCCAATACCTAAATGGAAATGGGATCATGTAACAATGGACTTTGTGGTTGGTCTTCCTCGATCTCAGAAGGGGTCAGATTCGATTTGGGTAGTTGTGGATAGATTGATGAAGTTCGCTCATTTTCTAGCAGTCAAGACTACGTATACAATTGATAGGTATGCTAGATTGTATGTTAATAAAATTATTCGATTGCATGGAGCACCGATATCTATTATTTTAGATAGAGACCCTACTTTTACATCCAGATTTTGGGATAGCTTACAGTGTGCTATTGGTACTAACTTGAAGTTTAGTACGGCTTTTCATCCTCAGATGGATGGGCAGTCTGAAAGAACAATACAGATTTTGGAGGATATGCTTAGAGCTTGTGTGCTTGATTTCAAAGGTAATTGGGATGAATATTTGCCTTTGATAGAATTTGCATATAACAATAGTTTTCAGTCTACTATTGGTATGGCTCCATATGAAGCATTGTACGGTAGACGATGTCATACACCGATATGTTGGGGTGAAGTTGGTGAAAGGAAGATAGAGGGTCCAGAATTGATTGAAGTGACCACTGAAAAAGTGAAAATTATTCAAGATAGACTGAGAACAGCTCAAAGCAGACAAAAAAGTTATGCGGATAAACGATGAAAAGATTTGCAATTACATAAAGGGGATTATGTGTTTCTTTGGATATCTCCATGGAAAGGGGTTATGAGGTTTGGAAATAAAGGGAACTTAAGTCCACGCCACATTGGTCCTTATGAAATCCTTGAGAAAGTCGGGATGGTTGCCGCGTTACCACAAGAATTATCTCGGTTACATGATGTTTTACATGTTTCTATGTTAAGAAAGTATGTAGCAGATCCTTCATATGTGTTGGTGTAACATCCTATTGAGTTAAAGGAAGACTTGAGTCATGTGGAAGAACCACTTGCTATCGTGGATAGGAAGGAACAAATATTAAGATAAAAAATAATCCCACTTGTGAAAGTTGTGTGGAGAAGGTACTCTATGGAAGAGGCTACATGGGAGAGAGAGGATATCATGAAGATGCGTTATCCGTATTGGTTTGATTCAGACAACCAAGGTATGTCAATTTCGGGGATAAAATTTCCTAACGGGGGGAGAATTGTTACAACCCGAATATAATTATGATAAATCATGTTTAAATCATGATTAGCTTATGTGATATGAACAATATCTTATTAGTATATATATAATGTAAGTAATTTTGTTTAGTTTAATCCTACCTTCATAAAGCTTGAAATATCGAATTACTTACAAATGTGAAATTTTAAAGTTTTCGGTAGGAATGTTCCTGTTGGAGGCTAGTTTTGGCCTTTATGACATAACAATGAACGTGAGGTGTAAACTAGAAATTTGTATATATATGAGTTAGTTTTATAACAAAAGAAACGGTTCATCGAACGGACATCCGAGTGGGAAGATATTGTCTTTTTACGAACGGGGGGTAAAGTAGTCATTTAGCCTTAAATGATATTTTGTTTTATGTAATGCCACATGTTATATTTTGATTGGACCAAGAGGGGGTGGCCTAATACCGACTTAAAACCCTTTAATTAATCTCTTACTTCAGCATATTTCATCCATGGAAACCTAAGGAAAGAGAGTTTTGAAGTTTAGGAAGAAAGTGTGAGGAGAAATGGAAGAAAAATTCAGAGAAAAATTACGTAAAAGCCCCTAAGGTATTTCCATCCATAAATCTTGTTTATTTTTTTGTATTACTTATTTAAATGATTTAAATAATAATTTTTTTACTAAAATTCCATGTCTTGATATGTACTTACGGATAGATGCAAGTTTAAGTAAACTTGAATGTGTAAACCCTTGAGATTGTTTTGTTTAGGAGCCTTATTTATTCAAACTTCCATATATTTATCTATACTTACTGGAATTGATTGATTGCAGTTGGATATTAACCTGGACTCATATATGTATGAAATATCCGAAAATCATGAGAAAATACCAAGAAATGAGTCTTTGGTGAGAGTTTGAAGTTCGAGTATGAAATCTGCCCTAAGGGTGAAAGTATGCCCGCCATGTGTTCGATATTTTGGTTGACATAGCAAATGAACTCTAAAAATTATGAAATTTTAATCTTGTATTGTTAAATATGTTTACTGATGTTGTTTTAAATATCATATAAATTTATGATGTAGAAAAATTATGGAAATTCGTGGAAGTTGAATGAACGATAAAAGAGCATATAGGGTAGATTTGCTATGTGGTAAAGAAATGGGCATATCTTGCTCTAAAAGACTTGAAATGACGTACCGTCTTTTTTATTGGAATACTAACAAGACAAGGATTGAATTAAGCAGAATAAATGAATTTATATTTGGTCTATGATTTGGATATGTTAAATATATTAACATGGATTTGGGTGGAACTTCACTTGTGATAAATGATTTGAATGGAATCATGTGATGCTTCTGGAATGAATTATGTTTAAATAATTCTTTGGATTATTGATATTCTTATGATGATACTAATATTATAAGAATGATAGGAAGGGAAGAAGATCTGATTGAACAAATACCGTATAAAGGCAAGGGAAAAGCCAGTTAAATTGTCGAGGTGAGTGTACTTGTGATTTGTTTCATATATAAATATGAATATAGCTCTAAGAGCAGGATTTGTTTGAATACTTCGGTATTCAGGATTTGTTTGGATATTAAAATATCCAGGATTTGTTTAGGTCTCATGATCCAGGATTGGTTTGAATACTTCGGTATTCAGGATTTGTTTGGATATTAAAATATCCAGGATTTGTTTGGGTCTCATGATCCAGGATTGGTTTGAATACTTCGATATTCAGTATTTGTTTGGATATTAAAATTTGCAGGATTTGTTTGGGTCTTATGATCCAGTATTTGTTGTCGCTAATGGGCAGAATTATTTGGATCTTATGATCCAAGATTTGTTATTGCCAACGGGCAGAATTATTTGGATCTTATGATCCATGATTTGTTATTGCTAATGGGCAAGATTGTTCAGATTTTATATCCACATATTCAATATAGAATTGTTATTCTGTTGCAGCGAAGGAGTACCTCACTAATCTTAATTCTTACGATTTATATTTTAAGAATTTCAGGTTCGTACGCTGCCAGCTAGGATACCATATGACCGGTAACTTTGAGAGTTGCACCGTTGGAGAGAGCTGGGGTTTGAAAATGGGGATTTTATCATTGTCACACTGAAGATTTTAATATACTCACACATTGTATATATTGATTTAGTATGGATTGAGTTGATCATAGTTAATCACAGTATTGTATGTCCGCTTAATTATGACTCTGATATTGAATTTTATGGTATAAGAATAATATTATGTTCATTATGCACATTGTGCAAAAAAATATTGATAAATGAAGTATATTTTCCAATGGGCTCGAGATTATGATCCAATTATTTTAATAACAAATGATTAGTATGGATATTGGATTTGGGGTGTGACAATCTGAATGTATTTAAACTGATTCAAACTACAGATTCAGACTTTATGTAACACCCCGTATTTTTTTAGGCTTTAAATAATTATGTGATTTATTATTATTGTTGGATTGATTAAATTAAAATGTGAGAATTAATTATTAATCCGGATTCAAATTGAATATTTACTAGCATGACGAGAAGTTAATAATTATTAATATTACTGTGAGAATAAGTAATACGGAATGATGATTTTATATAACTTGTTGTGCGAGAGAAATACGACAGTTTGGTATATTAAGTCGAGACACGCGTGTGAGTTGTGTCAGGACTAAATAAGTGGAATAAAAAAGGTAAATTATTTTAAGTAACTCGTATGCTCATTTCGAGTGCGCCGTTGAGTCCGAAGGGTTCGAGATAGTCAAAAAACTCTACTCGGGTATTCTATTGGGACTCCGAGATATTTTTAGGCCAAGTCGACAACCGATAGAGGTAGTTTTGTAATTTGGATTTTTGGTGGAATTAAATGGACGAAAATTGGAGAAATATTATATTAGCTAATTCGGAACAATTAGGGTTAGGATAAACCAAAATCAAGAGAGAGCCACAGTGGGTGACAGAGAGAAAATTCCAAAGGAGGAGATTCAATTTACACCACCTCGCACAACCACCACCACCATCGTGTAGATCGGAACGCGAGGAGCGCATCCATACCAACAACACCAACAGATCAGACCTTTGAAATAGAGGCAAGTGTTTATTGCTTTCTTTCTTTAGTGATAATTGTGTTCATGTTAGTTTAAGTTAATAAACCTTTGTTATGAAAGTTAATTTCGGTGAAGTTGGAGAACTATATCATAAACTAGGGCTGATTTTATAAGAGTTTGAATCCCATATGTAGATAAGATGATGCCTACGAAATTATGATGATTTTTATGAACAAATTTGGGTTTAATTTAGAAGTTATGCATATCAAATTAAGAACTAGGGTTCTTGAAAATAAATTGGGGATTTCGAACTATATGGATGATTGGTGATGAATTAATGATGTTAGGTTATGGGAAATCACACACACACACACACACACACACACACACACACACATATATATATATATATATATTAGAATAATGTTTGGAATTGATTGTTGGAAGTTTGGGCTTGATCTTTAAAGGTTTTAGGAGTAAAACTGGTGGGAAAACGCTGAATCTGGAGGTAGGGAATGAAACAACCCAAGTCGCCAGATGTCGCGCGAAGTCACGTGAAGTGGATCGTTCGAACGAGATCCGTAAGTCGCGCGAAGTCGTTAGAGCGAGATAGAGATGTCGCGTGAACCTGGATCGAGTGACACGTGTATGACGTTCTAGCGAGATCCTATTCTGGTTCGAGCGAGATTTCTAATTTTTAGAGAATTTTCTATTTTGCCCCTATTTGGTAAATAGTTAATTTGAGTGAGGAAAAATTAGTGTTCAATGAACCCAAAGTAGTGCAGAATTATTGGGACTTGTTTAGGTGTAATGATTTAAATATTTGGGACGGTGAGTTTACCTTGAAGATTACGAGAGAGAGAGAGAGATAATTTGAATTGTAAATGCGTTGAGATTATTACGTGATAAATACTTACGATATTAGTTCTGGAGATATGGAACTTATAAGAATAAAAATCGGTGGTTACGTGTGGGACTTCTTATGATTATGTATTAAGGATTTTCGGGTGACATAATGCCCTTATATATATTACGAGAGAGGGAATTTCGTAATTTAAAAATATTTTGATAGTATTTAGTGATAAAAATACTACGTATGAAATATTACAATTTGTTATGTGTATACCATTTGATTGATGGGTTATGTGTATATCTACATTCGATATTATGTGTATAACATACCTAGTTGCTTGCTATCGTGGGTGTGTTGTGCAAATACGGTCTTTTCCTGAGCGACGTTCGGGGGGGATATTTGGCTTGTATCTAAGAACATAGGATTGTGAAGACTTATTTGTGAGTTGATAAGTCAGTTGACTATAGGAGCATAGGTATGTGCGTGACCCATAGGTATGTGAACTATGTTCGCTGCCAATATGTGTGATTTGTTGATATTATTCGTGGGAGATTTCCGAACCGATAGTCTTTATTTGAGTACGAGATGTACAGGCACATGATAACAGAGTATGCAATGCACTACAGGTGTATCCGTGGGGTGTTGTGTTAGTATATATATATATATGTTTATGGAATATCTACAATGAGAGAATTACAGACTATTAAGATAGTGAAATTTTCAATAACATAAATAGTAAATACTTAACTTTAGTGTGATAACATTTATTTAAAATGATAAATGTTGAGACCAAATACGGAATACTACTACGAGGGGTAACTAGAAGGATAATCCTTTTTTTTCCTAGTTAGGAGTGTGTCAGGTGGCTAGGTTGGATAAGATGTATGTTAGCCGTGCACACTAGTCGAGAGCTGAGAATATCATGTGAGAGTTCGAACTAACATGCATATAATAATTGCTTTAATGCAGTTTTAAATACTTGCTAATAAATATTTTTAAAACATCGGGCTCTGACCCATCTCTTTCATTTCTTCTCTCTTTTTCTATATATATATATATATATATATGTATTAGAATGGGTGCCCAGCCACGGGGAGACCGGTTCTAGATACTTAAATGGTTTGCCGAGCTACAGCTGTTGTGGAAGTTGCGGGTCATTGAGATTAGATACTTCTCTTATTTCATTTAGTTCCTTGTTCAGATATTTCAGTTCGGGCATGTGTCGTCCATTCGCATTAGCGGGGTTGTACTCAGTTCCTTTATAGTTCTTTTCAGTTGGATTGAGTATTCATTATGGTTTGGTTTGTGACTTTGAACTGGAAGGTTTTATCCAATCTTAATTATTCAGTATTTGTTTCAGTCATCATTCATTTCTTGTGTATAGTTTATAATTCAATGTTCAGAAATTAATTGAATTAATTAGTCTCAAATTAAATTGGAAAAATGTTTGGACACTATCTTAATTAAATGTTAGTTAATTAATTGGATTTATATTTTCGACAGTGACGCTAAGAATTAACCAACCGAACATTATGTTATAAATTTTATAAAGGACTGACCACACGATATTTAATTGGGTAGGGTGTCATAGGTGGTATCCGAGCATTAGGTTCTAGATAGTTTTAGCATCTGTACGGCTTATTACGTTCCAGCTTAGCATTGTTTATTGTAGAGCCTTATTCTAAGATTGTTGTATTTCACTTCATATGCGATTCACGCTCTCCTGCGATTTAGTTTAGTGAATCCAATTCATATGCGAGAGAGATTGTACTTTGTACTCCGAACAATATGGGACGAACAACGAAGGTCATTAGCGGGACTGCAGGAGGAGGAAAACAATTGAAAGTTGTGAAGCATTCGGGGAACGATGATCATGATAGAAGTCACCAAAAGTAATATCTAAGTGCGATGGGCCAATGGAGGGAGCTAATCTAAAGGCAATAATGTAAAGTAGAGTGCAGTGACACTAAGAATTTTTAATTCGTAAGAATTTTTTCTAGCTCAGAGAAATAGCAAAGAGTAAGAATAGTCAATGAAACTGAGATATTGGGTACGGGTTGACAGTTTAAAATTTCCATCCACTGGTTAGATATAGATACAGAAGAGATGTTGAACTTATCACCAATAGTTCTGGTAGAGACCGATCGTCAATGATGAGTTAACTTGGTAAGCGAACTTCGTAACCGAAGTAGGGGTCATGGAAAATAAAAGGGTCCATAAGTTAAAAATGGAATCATGGGTAGAATACCCTAGCGTGAATGGGAGGTGCGAGTAAGGTGACTAGTGTCAATGTCATCAAAGTATATGTTTACTAGAATATGTCAATGCCCCAGAAGAAAGGGAGCCAGTCGAGTTGTGATACCTAATCGGAGGGCAGGTGGAATTCAATAGTGTTAGTAGAACATCACCATAAGGTATACCCAGTTGGGGGGGACCTATTTAAATGATATGATTAAATCTTAATGTAATGGTGATGGATTCATCCAACACCAGGGGGTTGACCATGTGTTCCATATGCCCTGTAGAGCGCAAGGAACAACGAAAATAACAACTAGGAGTTAAGACTGCCAGGTCTGAGAGAAGACGTCCCAATAAGGCTGGGAGGACCAGTGAAAGGGAAATTTCCCAGCATGTAGAGATAAGGGTTAACAGTATTGAATATGTCCATGTGAGAAGTGAAATTGATAGTATCGGGAATAATAAACCGTGCCTGTAAGGCATACCTATTGGAGAAGTAAAATATCCAGTGTAGGAATCGGGATAAGAGAATTGGACCTAGGAACTAATAACCCGAAAGTAGTAAGTCTAGGAAGGACCACCATATTCCTCAATAACTGTAGCACACCGTATTTTGGGGTTGATGGGGCCCAGGAAATAAAGGGAAGGCCAGTAAAGTCATATCTGAGGCCTAGAGATATGGGGCCAATGTATCAATGTCGAGCGGGTAAGCCTTAAAATAGAATAATGTAACCACAATGAGGAAAGGAAAAATTAATGAGTGGAATTCGAAAGGTATAACGACTGTAAAAAATAATGGGTCGCAAAAAGTGCGTGCGGGGACCCTACGATCAGGTTAGACTGATGAAGCCTTATATCATCCTTGTGAATAAATGATGAGTTCAAGTGACATGGGTGTATCACATGATATATGAATAGTTAACATTAAGGATTCGAGTGTGCATCCGGTTTAGTGGGTACGCTGTGGATAGCAATTTTATTATGTAGGTGATTACCATTTGGGTAGCGAGACTTTCTGTACCATCTGCGGGGAGGAGCAAGTCTGGTCACTAAGAGAAATTTGTATATGGTATTATGTAATGATTCGTGCTCCTTTGAGATTTATGATAGTAGAGCACATTATTATTATATTGTATGGTTACTGTTTACCGAGGGTTTGAACGATAGTAAATTGTGTGATAAGACTATCGTATTAAAATTTCAAATTTTAAAAAATATGGTTTTAACGAGGCATCACCTGAAAGACGGTTCAACCTACATATGTGTTGTCTTGTATTATAGACTTCGGTTAGTATGTTGTCTTACTCTGTTGATCCCGGTTAGCAGGGATGTTTTACTGATGTGATTCAGGGTGTATTGACTTATTATAGAGAGGAGAGGTATATCTCCTTACTCATATAGCGCTAATAACTTGTGATAGTGAGAGCACCGCATTGTATGCCGTCTTTAGTTACATGAGAGTGGACGAGAAGACTTTTAATGTTCGTAGATAGGAAATCAGGGATATATGTTATGTATTAAGGACTTAACAGATCTCGACGACCAACAGTGTTAGGTAGTAGTGTATCGGGGGGGGGGGGTTCTTTATTTGGATTTCACTTTGCGAGACATCCCACGTATGAAACTTAGCAAACGTTGGAAGTTGGGAGAAGTTTAACTTTAGTACATGGATTTAGTATCCTAATGATTACCCGTATACGTAGTTATAACTCTAAGATAATGGTTATATTACATACTAAGGCCGATAAAGCCGTATAAGATTAATATGTGATAATGTCATCAATAGTTGACCCCACGAGTAGGCCGGGGGGCTACCTAAGATATTATTAGGTGGAAAAGGTAGGGTGGATGATTAGAACCTTACCATATAGTCATGCAAGTATGTGGGGCATAATTTGATATTTATATAACACGTCTGGTACGGTGGTGCTGTAATGCACAAAGCATAGGGTGTATGGGCGGCCTAGATAGTTGGGTAATATATTTTCTTCCTTAGTGAAAGATTGTGATACAATGCGTATTTTAGAGGTAACGGAATGTAGACGTTTTGACTTCAGGACTTAGCTGTTTGATGGTTTAGGTCAGTTAGTACCGTTAATTCCCAAATTTTCCACGAGGATGGTATAGGAAGAATTCGATAAAGTTTAACTCGAGAAAGTTTGAATATTACTTGATAGGACATTGATGATATGCAAATATTGCGTATTTCATCCTCCGAACCGACGCATTTTAGTCCCCTCGGGTATCTTATTCCCTATATTTATGCTCGTTCAGTAGACAACCTCGTATTTCTACGTTAACATGTTTTGCAGGGGTTAATTGAGCTTTTATAGGTATTTGAACGCTAAGTGTTAAGTTCGGATGCATTCTGCTTGATTTTCATACGCGATCGCACGTTCAATGGCATTTTAGTGTTTTCATAGCTGAGTCACCTATCTAAACATCTCATGTAACTGTATCCCTCCTCGCAAGCTTGACTTGGTCGCGAACGGTGCGCAATTGCAAGTCCGTATGAAGAAGTTACGAGGGTTTTAGTGGAAGGAAAAATAATGAAACCAAAAGAGGAAGAAAAGGAATGCAGGCTGCTGCCTTGATTCTTCCCTGCTTGATCAATTGATCGATGGTTTTAGTCGATCGATCGATCCTTCGCAATAGTGGGATATTTTGTTCATAATCGATCGATCGACGGTTTGGGTCAATCGATCGATCCCCTATTTCCAGGAGATATTTTGCCATTTTCTTGACTTTTCTCTTTTCTTTTATATTTTAATTCCACTTAGTATATAAGCCAATTTTGTTATAAATAACAGATATAATTCATTTTAGATAGGATAGGTTAGGGTTTGGGAGGTTTGGGAGCTCATTTCTTCATTTCTTCTTGAATTGACACCCATTTGGGCTTGTAATTTGTGCTACCATCTTCCATATTCCATATTCCATTCATGTAGTTGTATTTCATTATTTCTTGCTTTGTTATGTAATTTACAAGCGTTGTTAATTAGGTTTACATGCTTTCTTCTCGTGCTTTCTAGTGTAGTTTTACCGCTTTCATTTATCGCATTTTTAATATGCTTTCTAGCTAATTTAAGTTAGGTTGTGTTTTAATTGAACTCACTCGAGTTGATGCATTAATTTGCTTTGGTGATGGTGTTTATGGGTCTATTTCGGGTGCATTGTCCTAGTTATTGTGCCTAGAAGATTTGACGGGCATATCATGTATGTCCCGTGATTATGAGCTTGTGTGCGCAATTTCCGAGATATTTGTTGACGCCAAAATCTTGTTAGGCTTTTATACGAATTTAAGGGTGTGACAACCCTTAGTTCAATTAACTGTCGAAATGAGACGCATTCTAAATAACTCGTCGATCCATGTATCCATTTTATACAAATTAACTCGGGTGAGGGATATTCGACACGACCTATAGTTTTTAGTCGCTTTGTTAGTCTAATTTCAATCCATGCACCTAGATTAATATTTCCCTTTTATGCATCTTTTCTTTTTTAGTTTGTAATCACCTTTTGAACTTTTAATTCGAAGTACTAAATCATATAAACTCTACCATCTCGTCCATGTGGATTTTTGATACCCGAACTTGGACTCTATACTCACCCGTTGAGTGTACTCATAAGTTTAGGTTTTTGTATAGTTCAGGTGAGCCAAATTCAAAACGACCGGTGCGTAGGTGACTCTCGCACCGCGGCAAAACCCTGTCTATCAAATGGCGCCGTTGCCGGGGACGAGTTTGTTTTAGACTTTATTTGATTTAGTATTTCATAGTATTTTCTTTCTATTTGTATTATTTCCTAATCTTTTTACAGGACTTTCATATTTGAGCACTTAAAAATGCTCGAATTTTTCCCGCGCACACCTACTTTGTGGAATTCGCCACTTTGAGCCATTTTTGGGGTGAGCATGTCTTATTCCAATTCTTTCGGTAATCATTATTATAATTCTCAAAATTCTTGACCTATGACTATCGGTGAATACTTAGAATCCCAAAATATAACAAATTCAAATATGACTTTGGGCGAGTATAACGAAAGTCAAAACTTAGGTTATTGGAATTTTGATGATGATGATAATGATTTTGGGCATCTACCTCCTTATAATAGGAATTTTGAAATGAATTACAATAGTTTTCAAATTTCCTATAATAATGAGTTTAAGTTTAAGTTCGATGGTAATTTTCAAAGTTCCCCTTTTCATGGATCCGCACCTCTACCTCTGACATTCAGTGAGGACTTGCGTATGTATGAAAATGAAAAAATTGAAAACCGTTATCGGGTAGAAAATCGTTGTTGGGAACATGAGTTGGATTTATTATTTGAGTCCGACAACAATTTTTCTTTCGAGACTTTTGAAGTCGAGGAATGTTTTGAACCAAATGAGGTAATTGTGCCTACTTTGGAACAAACCATTCTAGACTTTTCCCATTGCATAATAGATATTGAAAGCGAGGTTGAAAATGATGTAATATCCATTTTCAATGAAATGATTTCTTCTTTGGCCCCCAAAGAAGAACACTTCATTGAAAATGATATTATTTCCTTCAAAACTAAATCTTCATCCAATGATGATTCATATCATGAGTTTGAATTTCTTTCATCCCCATTTTCATTTTCTGTTATCACACCATCACAAGTACCCAATGATTCGGTTTCAAACTTTAATGTTTTAAACCTTTTCGCTGATGAGGAGTACTTGGTCGAGTCACCTTCCACTGTCGCATATTTGCCTTCGTGTGCGCCACCTCCCATTCCAAGTTCATAATCATTGGGAGTATATTCTTCTTTTGTGGGTCCCCACATGTTTTTTTCACCCGTGCAATCCAAACCCCCCATCGTCCCTCCAAAACTTTTAATTGGCGATGGTTCCATTCTTACGCCTTACACATGCCTTCCGTTGTTCAAACGAAATCCATATTTTTCAGAAGGCATGCTTGTATATGAGGGTACACTGGTTATCCTCCAAAGTCAAATCGTTTTTGCGGTGGACCCTCAGCTATTTAGACTTCTAGTGTACAGTTAGTGTGAAGCCTAAATAGTAGGTTGCATATAATTAGCTTTTTATTCTTTCTATCTTTTTATTTTTTCTTTCCTTTTTAATTTAGTCTCTTGTAATTAGTTAACTTTTTCTTATTTTTTTGCTATGCCCGGTACTAACTTGCTTTGTAGATTCTTTGGACTTGTTCTAATGGGGATCGCTCCAATTCTGGGTAATATCGTTATTTTCCTCTCTTTGACTTGGTTCTTAATTCACATTGAGGACAATGTCAAGTTTTAAGTTAGGGGGTGGGGGATATTCTATCAATTTCACGTGTTTAGTCCATGTTTTTTCTCACATGGTAGTTACTTAGTATGCTTTTCCTAGAAAAATTTAAAATTTTCAAAAATATTTTCTTTCTTTTTTCTCCTTTTTTTGAGCATTTTGCCTTTGTTTTCGATGATAAATTTCAATAATTGCCCGATCCAATTAACAACCCAATGATGCATATTCTCAATTTTAGAAGTTATTAGACTTTAGTCTACATTATTTATATTATGAATAACTTCATGAATTAAACTTTAATCCCATGAGCACATGCACTTTTATGGTTCTATTGATTTGGTTTAAGATTTTTATAACTCGGTAATCTTTTTTTGCATTGTATATACTTACACCAAGTAAGCTTTATACCTTTCGTCGTTTGTGAGTGTTATACACTATTCTTTTCTCATTGAAAACCTTCAATTCGTTGGTATTTATTGATGTAAAAAATTAGATGATATCTAATTTTTTAATCAAAGATAAATAAAATGAGACAAAGAACTTTTAAAGTGGTTCATCCTTATAAGAATGGTCTACGTCCATTGTTTTTGTTATTGCTGACTGTTTGGGAATTCTTGATTACAAGTTTTCTCAAGAAATTTCGGTCCCCTTACAATGAGGATAATACAATATACTTATAGCCCTAAGGCTGTAATGTGAAAGGGTAATACATTTAATGCTCCTTAAGCATATACATCTGTATGATAATAATAATAATAAGCATTTAATGCGCAGTCAAACTGTTAGCTATCTGGCTATTAATGTTTTATCCGAGGTGTAGCTCGGACCGCCTAAGTTCCTCGGTGCTCAAAAGTTCCTCGGTACTCAAAAGTTCCTCGGAGAGTTCTTATAGGTCGGAGTGTCTGAGTTGATCGGGGAAACAGAGTTCCTCGTTGCAGTATGGTTCCTCGGAGTCGAGGTGTTGTTCGTAAGTGTTTGTCGTTCCCATGTAGATTGCCACGTGTCTTCACCCAATTGATCCATGTCAGCAGACTAAATTTGGTATCAACAGAAGCCCCCAGTGTTTCATAGTTCAAAATTTGAGGAGTGTGGAACATTCTTTCTCGATATATGGAGGTTTTAAATGTTTATCCTAAAATTTAGAAGTATTTTCTCTTGTATTTATTTCTTCTTCCAAATTCGTAGAATCGTTCTTTTTTGAATTTTTCTACTTGCTTCGATTCCCGCGCCCCTTTTGTCTTTTTAGCCGCCGGTAACCTAACCGTATCTTTTTGTAATCATTACTTTTACCCTTTCCCAAGGTAAAGTATTTAAACGTTGTAGAAAATCCCATCGTCTTCTACTTTTTCAAATTTGTCTCTTTGAGTTTTCCATCATCTGTCTTTATCCTGTGCGTTCATCTCTTCCATCATTTGTTGTCAACAGACTCATCTCTTTCCTGTAAGATTTTCTTCTTTCTCTTTGATTTACTTCTTTCATCATGGTTTATCCTGTAGAATCTATTGATAAATTTCGCTCTGATTTCTCTATTCCCTCCTAGGTTATTTTGGAAGAGCTTTCTAAGACTTCAGACAATTTTCGTTTGGCTGAGGGACATTGGTTCCCCAGTCTCTTTGTTGCTGAATGTGGCTTTTCTTTTCCCCAAAACCCTCTATGTCTAGAATTCTGTCAATACTTTGGCGTGGTTCCTGCAAGAATAGCTCCCAATATGTGGAGAATAATTAACGGTGTTTATAGATTAAATCAAATACATGGAACCCGTATAGGAATTTCTGAAATCATGTTTTGTTATAGATGGGCTGTGGGCGATAATACTTTTTATTTAAAATCTAGGTTTTTAAATAGATCTTTAGTGGTCAATCTCCCAGATGCCAATAAGGACTACTTTGAGCACGGGGTTGTTATGAAAAATTGGCAACACCCTCCATTGACTGGAGATGATGTTTATGGGGGTCCCGAATGTCCTCCCTATGGCAATGGGATAGGTTGTTTTCATTTTATTTTCAAAATTATGCTTCCTTTGTGTTTGATAAAATGTTCCACAGATATGTTAATTTTGATTTATTTGCAGTTGACAGCAAAAGAAAATCTCCAAAAGAGGCAGACGTTAATATAAGGCACTTAAAACTTATCTGGAGTTTGCATCAGACTGTTGCTGACGTGCATATTAGGTCAGCTTCATATTTGCTGCAGTACAAGAGTTACACCTCCTCTTTTACTGCTCGTCCAGTGATAGGCGACACAGAACCAATATCAGCCTCTACCAGTTCTTCACCTGAGTCACATATTCCTTTGAGTGAAAGGATGAAGAAAAGAAGACCTCCTACCCTTTTTGAGAAACCTGCCTCTGGTGCTGGTGAGGCAAAAGGAAGTAAGCTTGATGTCCCAGGGGAAGGGATAAAGAAATTTGATGCACCTCCCTTGGCTGCTCCTGTAAAAGTGGTCGAGAAGCCCACAGTGGCCCTGAGCAAGGCTGCTGCTCCAAGCGAGGTGATCGTCATTTCTCTGACTAAGACTATAACGTTAGTTGAGAAAGTCGATGCTCCTCTGAGGAAGCTGAAGAAAGGCTCATCTCTTAATTTGGCTGAATCCATCTCTCAACCCCGACTAGTGGTGTTCCCACTTTTGTTTCCACGAGCTCTGAAATGAGCTCGGTGAAGATTTGGATCATTCCCAAGATCCAAGGTATTGAAGAAAACCTTTCCTGGGACACTGTTACCACATTAGCAGCTCGTCACATTGCTTCTGTAAGTCTTATAGTCTTAAGTTTTCATTCTTTCCTTTTTGTATCTCTGCCCTGAGTTGCTTTCATTTTCTTTTCACAGTTGGTGAGTTGTTTTAATATAATTTAGAAAAAAGATGAAGCTATTAAAGCTTCAAGCTCCTCGTCCGGTGTAGAGGAAGCTTTGGTAGGCCTGGCGCAGTCTCTGAAAGAATATCGTCTGAAATATGATGATGATAAGGCAATTTGGGAGAAAAAGCTTACTTCGACTGAGCAGGAGAAGGCTCAGGTTATTGAGGTCTCCAAGGGGTTGGAGAAAAAAATGAATGATTTGGAGAAGAAAAATAAAAAGCTCGAAGGGAAGCTCAAAAATGCTGGGGAGCTTGAAAATAAGCTCAAGGCTACTGAGGAGGAGTTGGGTCAACTTCGGGAAGTAAGTCGTCAGAAAGAGGAAGTTGAGAATAAACTGAAGCATGCTGACAATCTTCTTTCCGAGAAGCTTTCCTTGGAGAATACAAAGAGGAAGTTGGTTGTGAAAACATCTTTCAGTGTCGGCTGGGACAAAGGGTGGAAAAAAGGTTTGGCTGCCATGATGTCGCAAGTCGAATATGGCAGCCTCAAATACTTTAGAGATGGATGGGTCGCTGCTCTACAAGAAATGAAAGTTGATGAAACTTCTGAATTATTTCAGCGACATATCCCTGGCCCCCCTCCAACTCCTGAAGATGAATAAGAGGACGAAGCTGCCTCTGAGGAGTCTTCCATGTTGATGGGAGATCAAGTTTCTCATCCCCTAGCCATCCAGCCCCCTAACGAGGAACTTTAACTACCTGTTACTTCCTCCGAGAAACCTCCAGCACTTCCCGAGCAACCCTCTACTCCATCCGAGTAACCTACCTCCTCGTCCCAACCTCCCAAGAAAGTTTTGGGAGACAAGGAAAAGGTGTAGAGTTTTTCTAATTTCTCTCTCTATTTTATTTTTCTTTGTCAAATGTAACTTCTGAACATGTAACTCTGAACCTTGTACTTCTGAACTTTGTGATGTAATAAAATTTAAACTTTTGTTTATGCATACTGTTGATTCTCTTCTTCATGCTCTATTTATACTCTTATTGATTATTGCTTTTTCTTCCTCTACTAGTTTCTGGTCAGGATGGAATTATTGTCTGCTCATAATACAAAGTTGTTAAGATAATGCAATTAATATTTTAAAGCCGGTCATACAGACATGAGTGCAGCTCAAATTACTGACATCCTCGGTCAGGGTGCTTCAGAGCAAGCTATTGAAGCCTATCAATATTTGAAGTGCCTACTCGACCGTGCAGTGGCTAACAACGTAGCATACTATGATATGATTGAGGATCTCCAAGGCACTCTTGAAGAACTTCAAAATATAAGGAGTCCACTACCCTTTTGCACGAGGGGTACGAGAAGAAGTATCAGCAAATCTGTGCCGATAAGGGATATGATAAACGATTTACTGCTTACGATGTGCGGGAGAGAACGTTGAAGGCTAAGGTAGAAGAGCACAGACAGATAGCTGAGTTATTAGAACAAGAAAATAATAACCTACAAAGAGAGGCGTCTCAGTTGAAGTCTGCTGCTTCCACCTCAAATGCTTTGATCCCAATGACTGACGAGGGATTCTCGTTCTTGGAGGTAAAAAACGCCAACCTGAGGGATGAGTTAGAAAACTTGAAGAGGTCTGGACCTTTTACATCTACTCGAGGACGAGAAAGAGCTCCTCGGGGACGAGCAAGAGCTGCTCAGATTCCTGTCGAGGAACAGAGGACTCAATCTGCTCTAGAGAACCAGGCCTTCCAACTGATGGCAAAGAACCAGGCACTGGCTGAGATGTCTAAGAAGATCATGGATCTGGAAGAGCATCTTTTTGCGCAGAAGTCTGTCTTAGAGAATAAAGAACCCTTTATCAAAAATCTCCACGAGCAGCTGGAAAGATTGACATATCAATTCCACAAGCATCCCAGAGAATTCTGGATGGCTGGCTACAATGACGCTCTCTACCATTTGGATGATCGTATCCAAAATGCAAACAATGAGGGTTACAAACAGGGGTGGTTGAATGCCTTAGGTGTGCTGCAACTGGAACAGGGTCATTACCTATGGGATTACCATAATCCTGGGCTGCTCGACTTACCAGTGCCACCATTCAAGCTTGATATGAGTTGGATCCCTGCTCGGGCCATCCCACGGTGTCTGATTTCCAAATACCTCGGCGATTACAATCTCCATTCCAATGTTGAGATATCTCATCCCGAGCACCTACTAGATCGACCATCTGTGATGAATATCAGGATGCTTGAAGATATTAACTTCAGAAATTCCCCTCATGCTTTAAATGATCCACCTGCTGGTGAGGAACCTATTTCAAAAGCAGAGGGGAAGAAACCAATAGAATAGGAATCTTAATGTAATAAATTTGTATTTCATTCTTGAGGTATTTTGTTCTACATTTAATGAAATAATTTTATTTACAAATCTTGATTGCTATTGTCTTGTAATTATAAAACACTTTACATTTGTGCATGTATATCTGTTAAAAACATAACAACATTGTATTATTTGTCGATCAACTGGAGTTTGTTAAAACTTATTGTCGACTATCTTGAATTTGTGGTAATAATTTGATGACTAACTAAAATTGATGATATTTTATTTCTCGACCAACTTGGTAGTAATTTAAAAAGTCAGAAGTATAAAAAAAAATTCTCGATCACTTTCTCGTACTCATAAAATGTTTTCGACCAACCAAGGTCGGTAAATTTTTCTTCTCGACCAACGACAGTTAGTGGGTTTTTCTTACCAACCAATATTTGGCACTTTTTTGGAATAGTTTTACTTCCCGACCAACCTTAGTTGGAGTTTTCGAGAATATATTTACTTCCTAACCAACCAAGTTGGCATGTTTAGGAATAGATTTACTTCCTAACCAACCAAGTTGACATTTTTAGGAATAGTTTTACTTCCCGACCAACCTTAGTTGGCATTTTCGATAATATATTTACTTCCTAACCATTTAAGTTGGCATTTTTAGGAATAGATTTACTTCCTAACCAACCAAGTTGGCATTTTTAGGAATAAATTTGAGTAGTCCGAGTGTGTAGCACTAGTATTCCGCAAAAAATTCCAATAAAAGGAAAGAAACTAGGCAGAAGATTGTCACTTTATTCATACTAATGAAACTTCATTACATGAGAGTTTACATTAGTGATAATATTTACGCAGGTGCTCTGCATTCCATGAATTCTTAAACTCCTCCCCCTCTGAAGTTTCTATTTTGTATGTCCCTGGTCGAATAACTTCCTTAACTCGATAGGGTCCATGCCAGTTGGCTTCCAGTTTGTTGTGCTTTTGAATCACCTTCTTTAGCACATAGTCTCCTTCTTTCAAGTCTCACTTCTTCACTCTTTTGTTGTAGAACAAAGTTGTTCGTTGCTGGTAAGCAGCATTTCTAATGGCTGCTTCTCCCCTAACCTCCTCGAGCATGTCCAAGTCTAACCTTCTCATTAAATCGCTGACAGGGGAATTGAAATTCAGTATTCTGTGTGTTGGGAGACCCAATTCGGCGGGTATAACAGCTTGACTTCCAAATGCCATCATATATGGAGATACCCCTGTTGCTGCTTGGGGAATAGTTCGGTAAGCCCATAACACTGATTGTAGCTCGTTGATCCAGTTTTCTTTCGCATCATTCAGTCTTTTTTTAAACCATTCAGCAGCATTCTGTTTGTCACTTCAGATTGTTCATTTCTTCGAGGATGTCCTGGTGCAGAGTGGATCTTCAAGATATTTGACTGATGACAATAGGCAGCGAACTCCTCGTTGTCAAATTGTGTTCCATGGTTTGTGATGAAGGCATGAGGAAGACCATATCGATAAATGATGTTCTTCTAAATAAATTAGTACACCTTATCGTATGTCATATCAATGAGAGGCTCAGCCTCATCCCATTTAGTAAAATAGTCAACAGAGACCACGAGATTCTTAAATCTTCCCCTTGTCATCGGCAGTGGCCCAAACAAATCTATTCCCCATATGGCAAATGGCTAAGGGGAAGTAATAGGTGTCAATAACACTTGGGGAGTTCTTCGGATGGAGGAGAAGCGCTGACACTTGTCACATTTCTTAGCATAGGCTATGCAATCAGCCCTCATCGTCGGCCAGTAGTATCCTTGAGTCATCATTCTTTGCAAAAGAGTCTTACCTGCTACATGGGCTCCATAGGACCCTTCATGGACCTCTTCAATTAAATCTTTCACCTCGGTGGGATGCACACATCGTTGTAAACCGGCTATAATTCCTCGTCTGTATAAAATACCATTAGTCAGTACATAATCAGCAGCCTTAAACTTCAGTTTCTTGGCTGCAAGTTTGTCAGTTGGTAATTCCCATTTCTCAATATATGACCTGATGGAATCCATCCACGATGGCCCAAAATCAAGGGTATTAAAGTTTATCATCAGATCTTCATCTATACTCCGACCAACTAAAACTTCAATTGGGATTATTCTTCGTAGCTCGGTACGAGTAGCTGATGCTAATCAAGTTAAGGCGTCTGCTCCTGCATTCTCCATTCTTGGTATTCTTACCAGCTGAATAGCAACAAATTCCGACACCAATTCCTCTGCCTTTGCATGGTAACTGATCATTAATTCTCCTTTAGCTGCATATACTCCCATCATTTGATTTAAGACCAATTATGAGTCATTAAAAATAATAACTTGTTCTGCCTCCATGGTTTTTGCCAAACTAAGACCTGCAATCATGGCTTCATATTCAGCCTCATTATTCGAAGCTTTGAATTGGAAATGTAGGGCGTATTCTATGTCGACCTCATCCGGACTGTTCAAAACTATCCCTGCTTCACATCCTGTAGTGCAAGATGAACCATCCACATAGAGACTCCATATAGGCAACTCGTCTTTAAATTGCTGATCTGACAGAGTTCCTCGGTGGAAAATTTTCTTCTCCGTTTCACCATCTCCTAATATTTCTTGCTGTTTGCGATCATCTTTTCTTGCCCTTTTACCAACCTAAGCTGGTCTGGGCTTGAATTTGATGATCCTGTAACATCTACTTGCCCTTTACAAAGCTAAGTTGGTCTGGGCTTGCATTTGATGATCATGTAACATCCACAGGTTGATCAGCGAGCAACTTTTGCTCCTCGGGGGGTATCAGGATAGGTGAACTCTGCTATAAAATCTGCTACCGATTGCCCTTTTAGCCATGATCTGGGTTCATAAACTATATCATATTCACCGAGTTCTATTGCCCAGCACATCAACCTTCCTGAATTTTCTGGTTTATGAAGGGCTTGACTCAATGGCATATCAGTATATACTACTATGGTATGAGCCTGGAAGTATGCCTTCCTTCTTCTACTTGCTTCAATCAATGCTATTGACAACTTTTCCAGCCTTGGATATCTGATCTCTGCTCCTCGGAAGGCCTTACTTGTGTAGTAGATTGGTTTTTGTACTCCATTCTTATCAATGACGAACTAACTGTATTCTCGAACACTACCAGATATAAGTATAATTTTTCTCCCATCACTGGCCAGGATAATAGTGGAGGCATTCCCAAATATTTCTTCAAGTCTTGGAAAGCCTTTTCACATTCATCATTCCACTCAAAAGTTTTTCTGAGCGTCTTGAAGAATGGGAGACATCGATCAGTTGCTCTCGATACAAATCTGTTGAGTGCTGCTACTCGTCCTATAAGACTTTGTACCTCTTTCTTCATCGTTGGGGATCGCAGCCCTAACAGAGCTTTGATCTTTTCAAGGCTAGCTTCAATGCCTCGCTGATTGACAATGTACTCGAGAAACATGCCTTCTCGTACTCCAAATATGCATTTCGTCGGGTTCAACTTCATTTGATATTTATCTATTTGATTAAAGTTCTGTCTTAAGTCAATTAGATGATCAGCAGCTCTCTTGCTCTTTGTCAGCATATCATCAACATAGACTTCCATATTGCAACTGATTTGTTCTGTAAACACTTTGTTCATCAGCCGCTGATATGTTTCACCTTCATTTTTCAAATCCAAAGGCATAACATTATAACAATAAGTTCCCCTACGGGTAATGAAAGAAGTACTCTCCCTGTCTTCAGGTTTCATTTTAATCTGATTGTAACCAGAATAAGCATCCATGAAGCTCAGCAACTCTTGTCCCAAGGTAGCATCCACTAGTTGATCAATTCGGGGAAGCGGAAAGTGATCCTTTGAGCATGCTTTGTTGAGGTCGGTGAAGTCTACACACATCCTCCATTTGTTTTTCTTCTTTTTCACCATCACCACATTTGCTAACCAGTCTGGATATTTAACATCTTCAATAAAATAAGCTTTATGGAGCTTCTCGACTTCCTCCTGTATAGCTTGATTCTTCTCGAGACTGAATACTCTTCTTCTCTTCTTTACCGGCTTGATCTCCTTATTCACATTGAGTTCGTGACATAAGAAATTTGGGTCTATCCCAGGCATATCCTCATGACTCCACGCAAAAGTTTGCTTTCTGTTTCTTAGGAAAGTTATCAATTTCTGCTTTAGTGAGGATTCCAACGACGAACCTACTTGAGTAGTTCGTTTAGGGTGCTCATCGTCCAGGATGATGTTTTCAGTAGCTTCCACCACTTGACCCTTTACGAGTTGCGACTAATCTCTAGGATCCAATGTTTTAATCTCTGCACCCTCATCCACTTAATAGGTAGTAGTCTTTTTCCTTGATTCCTTCATTTCCTCTTGCTCGGCGGATGAATAATAGCATTCCCGAGCTACTTTCTGATCACCTTTCACAACTCCTACTCCAAAATTTGTTAGAAATTTTAGGCATTGATGTACTGTAGATGGTACAACCTTGAACTTCTTCAATCCTACTCTTCCCATGGTGATATTGTATGATGATTGAACATTCTTATCCATCATGAAGAAGCGTATTCTTTATGTTCGACAAGCAGGCCACGTACCAATTAATATATCCAATTTGATCATCCCAAGTGGAAATACTTTCTCGCTAGCAAAACCGAGGGGTCTATGATAAGGCTCCAGTTGAGATAGCTTTAAATTTAAAGTGTCGAAGCACGAGTAGAACATGATATCTGCCGAGCTACCATTGTCTAACAGTACTCTTGAAATTATTACCTCCTTCATCCTCATTTTGATCACTAATGGGTCATCATGAGGATATTGAACACCTGCGTGGTCGTTCTTTGAGAAACTAATGACAAATTTCTCTTTATTCACCTTTCTCGGGCGATCCTCCTCAGCTAGATTTATTCGTTGAATGTATGAGCAAGCTTAAGCCTCACAGAGGTAAGCTTTTCTCTCGGCAGTAAGGTCTCCTCCTCCTGCATCTCCACCTGTAATAACATTATAATCAACTGACCCAAAGCGTATTGAAAATACCTCATGTTCTGGCTTCCTTGGTCTCTTTGGAAGATCGGGGTCGTCTTTTGGATCAACTTCACGGTCTCTTTTCTTGTTCTCCTCTGCTCGACGAGGAGATCTAGACATCTCTCTTGCTCAGTCGTTGTTTCTTCTATCATTCCTCCGATCAACATACTTTGCAAGTTTTCCTCATCTGATGAGTTTTTCAATCTCATTATGAAGAGCTATGCAATTTTTAGTCATATGGCCATGATCTTTGTGAAACTCGCAATATTTTCCCTTATTTCTCCTGTCAGGGTCTGCCTTCATTTTCTCTGGCCAATTTAATTCCTCGTTGTTCTTGATTTCTTCTAGAACGTGGTTGACGTCTTTCTTCAAAGGAGTATAATTATCAAATTTCTTCAATACTTCCCATGATGACCTTGTTCTTGAGTGTTTGTCACTACCATTGTTCTTATGCTCTTTCTTCTTAGCTTTATCACCTTCCACCTTGGTTTCTTTGGCATCCATATTCTTCTTCGCAGCCATAGCCTCCTTGGCATTCATAATCTTGGTCGCTTTTCCCATCAGATCTGACATAGTTCTAGGTGGATCTTTGGCCAAAGTGTAGTATAACTTGTTGGTCAGTAATCCACTCATCAAGGCAGTAATCGTTGTCTTTTCCTCATAATCAATGACTTTGAGCTTCTCGTTATTAAAACGAGTTATATAATCTCTGGTAATTTCACCAGTTTTTTGTCTAACACTTAACAAATGCGCTACTCGTTTAACTGGCTTTGCCCAAAAATAGAAATTCCCTATGAATAACTCGGCCAGTTGAAAGAAAGTTGAGATTTTACCGCGAGGAAGGTTATTATACCATATTTGAGCAGATCCGGTAAGAGTTCCCGAGAATGCTCTACATCTCATCTCATCTGAAACAGCGTAGATGTCGGTTGCAGCTTGGTATTGTTCTATATGAAGGACAGGATCGGTCTTTCCATCGTATTTGGGGGTCACAACAGGTGCTTTGAATTTTGATGGTGTTGGAAAATCTACAATGGCCTGGACAAAAGGTGTTCTTGAATAAAATTTCATTGTAGAGGGTTCTTGGCCTTAGCCATTTTCTCTAATCTATCCTCCAGCCTCTGAATAAAGCCTTTCCATGCATCGTTTCTTTCCTAGGGCCTGTTGGTTCGAGCAACTGATCGCGTTGATGTGGCTTCCTGGGATCTATCTTGACGAGCAGTTGGTCGCGACTGGGCAGATCCTTCCATTATGTCTGATGGTCGTCGAAAACTCCTCGATGCGGCTTTAGGAGGACTTTTGCTCCTCCTAGGACCTAATCGATCAAAAGGAGATACTCTACTTGATCTTTCTAGCGTACTAGTCCTTTCTAGAGAGAGAGAGAGAGTGATACGTTGTTCAGTATCTGTGGCTCGTACTGACGAAGTTCATCCAGGTTGATAAGAAAAATCTTCAGACTCCTCAGTATGATATGAATCGGTACGCCTAGTACGCGAATAGGGTAAACGGGTATTTCTTTGAATACTTCACGATTTTGAGTGGGTTGGTGCACCGCCATGGAGGGTTCGTATGAGTTGTCGCATTGTTTCTTGCATGACTGTTTGGCCCTGGGCCAGATTTGTCATTATTCCAGCCAGATCTGGAATATTTGGCGGAGCAGATGGATTTGAAGGGCTTCCAGCGTTTCGATTGCTAGGTTCGGGAATATCAGCCATTTGTGATGAATTGTTTTTGATGAAAAATGATATTATCAGTCATTTCCCACAGACGACGCTAATTTGTTGATGTAAAAAATTAGATGATATCTAATTTTTTAATCACATATAAATAAAATGAGACAAAGAACTTATAAAGTGGTTCAGCCTTATAAGAATGTCCTACGTCCACTGTTTTTGTTATTGCTGACTGTTTGGGAATTCTTGATTACAAGTTTTCTCAAGAAATTCCGGTCCCCTTACAATGAGGATAATACAATGTATTTATAACCCTAAGGTTGTAATGTGAAAGGGTAATACATTTAATGCTCCTTAGGCGTATACATCTGTATGATAATAATAATAATAATAATAAGCATGTAATGCGAAGTCAAACTGTTGGTTATCCGTCTATTAATGTTTTGTCTGAGGTGCATCTCGGACCGCCTAAGTTCCTCGGCTCTCAAAAGTTCCTCGGAGAGTTCTTGTAGGTCGGAGCATCTGAGTTGATCGGGGAAACGGAGTTCCTCGTTGCAGTATGGTTCCTCGGAGTCAAGGTGTTGTTCGTAAGTGTTTGTCGTTGCCATATAGATTGCCACGTGTCTTCACCCAATTGAGCCATGTCAGTAGACTAAATTTGGTATCAACAGTAATCTCACTATTATTTCATTTGATCGATTATTAATTGAGTTCATACTTGAAATGTGTTACTTGACCATGATTTTCATATATTATTTTGATTCGAGAATTGCCTAAACTTTGTGAAATGATCATAGACCCTCTTTCTTATATCACCCATATTAGCCTTGACCTCACCCTTATATGTATACCCTCGCTAACCCCCTTTGAGCCTAAATATAGCCTTTTTGTTTCATAACCACATTCCTATAACCAACTCTAAATTGGAGTTTTAGCCCATACATACACCTTCCACACCTTTGTTTGGAATGTTACTTGGGATTGAATGATGTTGTTATGATGCCGGTTGCAATTTACGCATATGAGAGTTTGATAAGTAAAGAAAAGAAAGAAGTGAAAAAGTGAGAGAAAAAGAGAAAGCAAAAAGCAAAAGAAAACAAAAGAAAATTGAGAAAAAAAAGGAAAAGAAAAATAAAGAGAAAGTTGTAAATGTTGTATATTGTTCGAATAAGCTTTAATTACTCTCCAATTGATATATGTAATGCCGTTTTGGAACTTATTTTCCAATTTTGATACTGCCCGCATTATCCCATTATCCTGAGTTTTCATGCCGAACACTTTGAATCCGTACATACATTCCTCTGTTTCGTACCCTAGCTAAACCTACATTACAACCTTATACAAGTCCTATGTGATCTTAGGTGCATGTAATTCAAAAGTCATAATAGTTATGATAATCTGTGAAAATGCATTTCGCGTATTTTAATGTGCGGTATCCTTTCATTGAGATTACATTTTTCAATTATATATAGCGTTCTTCATTTGTGGCATATGTGCGGCCTAGTTTCCATTTACATTTACTCCATATGCCCCCATGTTCCGTGTGTTAGCTCCCGGTTTCGAGTGAATTCACTTGATGAGTGTAATGCTCGCGAGGATTGAATATATGCTCGCTTTAATATTTATTTGGTTTATATAAGTTTTTCGCCAAATCACACTTTGCATGTGCTCGCTCCCCCTCCCACATTTTAAGGTTTCAATTCTATGAGGTGCATTCTATAATGTTAATGATTCGAGCTTTTGTGTGAGTTCATTCACTTTGCTAATAATGCGTATGAATTTTTTTTCGCCATTTTTGGGCTTGTCGCATGTTGGGTTGGGCATATTTTGAGGACCCCATGTGATGTTTGTGGGTACCATCCCTGAAAACCTCATGAGACGACACTAATCCACTAGGGTGACCTAGGGGTTTAATGGCTTATTGTATATGCTAAATGCAATCGAATCGCTCGCGAAAGTGGCCTTTTATGTTTATACCATACTTATGTACTATCTCCTACTTTTGGTTTTCTCGTAGTTCTTATTGCATCCTATTTCATTACTAGGGACTAGCAATGTCTAATTTAGGGGGCGTGATGATAAGCAAATATTGTGTATTTCATCCTCCGAACCGACGTATTTTAGCCCCCTCGGGTATCTTATTCCCTATATTTGTGCTCGTTAACCAGACAACCTCGGTTTTCTACGCTAACAAGTTTTGAAGGGTTAATTGTGCTTTTATAGGTATTTGGATGCTAAGTGTGAAGTTCGGACGCATTCCGCTCGATTTTTATAAGTGATCGCACATTCAAGGGCATTTTAGTCTTTTCACAGCTTAGGCACCTGGCCCATGGAAGTTGTAGCCCTCCTCACAAGCTTCGCGTTGCCATGAACGGTGCGCAATTCTGAGTCCGTATGAAGAAGTTACTGTGTTTTTAGCAAAAGGAAAAATAATAAAACCCAAAGAGGAGGAGAAGAGGAAAAAAAGGAATGGAGGTTGCTTCCTTGCTTTTTCCCTTCTTGATCGATCGGTCGACGATTTCGGTCGATCAATTGATCATTAGCGACAGTGGGATATTTTGTTCATGATCAATCGATTGACGGTTTGGGTTGATCGATCGATCCCCTGTTTCCAGGAGATATTTTTCCATTTTCTTTTCTTTTCTCTTTTCTTTTCTATTTTAATTCCACTCAGTATATAAGCCAATTTTGTTGTAAATAACATATATAATTCGTTTTAGGTAGGATAGGTTAGGATTTTGGAGGTTTGGGAGCTCATTTCTTCATTTCTTCTTGGATTGCCACCAATTTGGGCATGTAATTTGTGCTACCATCTTCCATTTCCATTCATATAGTTGTATTTCATTATTTCTTGATTTGTAGTGTAATTTACAAGCTTTGTTAATTAGGTTTATATTCATTCTTTACGTGCTTTCCTCCTGTGCTTTCTAGTGTAGATTTACCGCGTTTATTTACCTCTTTCATTTATCGGATTTTTAATATGATTTCTAGCTAATTTAAATTAGGTTGTGCTTGAATTGAACTCACTTGAGTTGACGCGTTGCTTTTCTTTGGTGATGGTATTTACGGGTCTATTTCGGGTGCGTTGTCCTAGTTATTGTGCCTAGGAGATTTGACAGGGCATATCATGTATGCCCCGTGCTTACGACCTTGCGTGCGTAATTTTTGGGATATTTGTTGATGCCAAAATCTTATTAGACTTTTATCCAGATTTAGGGGCGTGACAACCCTTGATTCAATTAACTGTTGAAATGAGACGCATACTAAATAACTCGTCGACCCATGTATCCATTTTATACAAATTAACTCGGGTGAGGGATATTCGACGAAACCTATAATTTTTACTCGCTTTGTTAGTCTAATTTCAATACACTCGCCTAGATTAATATTTACCTTTTATGCATCTTTTCCTTTTTATTTTGTAATCACCTTTTGCACTTTTATTTCGGAGTACTAAATCATATAAACTCTAGCATCTCGCCCCTGTGGATTTTCGCTACCCAGACTTGGCCGTTATACTCACCCGTTGAGTGTAGTCATAAGTTTAGGTATTTGTATAGTTCAGGTGAGACGAATTCAAAATGATCGGCGCATAGGTGACTCTCACGCGGCGGCAAAACCATGTCTATCAGACATGGAGAGAACATGTTTCATAAGAATCGGAAGCTTAAAGAGAAGGGGAAGGACTTGCAACATGCAGTGATGACACTGTCGCTTGAGCCATAGATGCGGATGTGGTTGTAAGATAGGTAAAATGCGTAATGATATAAAGCCATAGTAGTGATGGCATAAGCAAAACAACACATTGTTAAGATCCAATTGCAAGTTGACCATCAGGAAATAATAGAGTTCATTCATCATTAGGAATTCCTTGGTAGTAATGGGAGAGTGAATCCATGGACCATTACAGAGTTAATTACTTCGCAACGGAATCACGAACCTATGTGGGTGAAAGTTGGTCGTGTAATTAAAATAGCTCACGTTATGCCAAGTTAGGACCAATCATAACGTGTAACAATAAACTCCAACCATTATTCCTAGGATAGTAAGGGTATATGGGGTATAAATAAGGTTTTTGTCCGAAAGGGTCAAGAGACTTATGACTCAATTATTGGGAAGAGTTTAC
This sequence comes from Sambucus nigra, assembly GCA_949130495.1. Lineage (NCBI taxonomy): Eukaryota > Viridiplantae > Streptophyta > Magnoliopsida > Dipsacales > Adoxaceae > Sambucus > Sambucus nigra. Next base: position 9,133,205 of record OX422218.1, on the reverse strand, counting down.
TGGGGGCCATGAATATCGAGATGCGAACGTATCTAGCCTAACGCACTCGCAGGCAGACGGGCAGACTGAGATTCTTAGTTGCACATTGTGAGGTATGTTGTATTTCCAATTATGGGAAGGTTAGGGTAATATCTTCAGTGGTGGAGTTAGTGTAAGATGACTCCCCTCAGCTCTTTATCGATAGGATTCCATTCGAGGCGTTATATATATATCAATCCTTGTCATCCTTGTGCTTATTGGATAGAGGGGAGGACAATAATCTACTAGGTTTAAAGGAATTTTAGGTCCCGTTAACCAGGATAGAAATGATTGGGAGTGGCATTATTTCATGATGGAATGAGGAAATTGGTATCGAGTGATGTGGGATCTTTTCCTATTATTGTTATGTTTGAGCCGGTAGGGTACAAGCTTAGGTTCCATATTCCCTTGCCGAGGCAGTATGGAGAAAATGTGTTAACATTTATAGTATATGTTGTGTGTAAAGTATATATCGTATAAGCAAGAATAAACTACTAATGAAACATAGTAGTATGAATAATTCGTATATATATAAATAATGATTAATCTTCTAGTGCGAGTAGTAGGAGGTTAGGTAGTAATTATCTAAAATTTAAGTCATGAGACATAAATGGTAAGGTTTGAAGAGTAAATTATAACATCAGCGAGGTGTTCATTATTAAGGGTATTTGGTGATGTACTGTATGGGCGGTAGTGCATAGATTACATGAGACGTGAGGTAAATACTCGGAGTTGTCCTTACCAGAAATGCCTTATTTTTCGAATTTCGAGACGAAATTCCATTATTAGGGGGAAGTATGTAACACCCCGTATTTTTTAGGATTTAAATAATTATGTGATTTATTATTATTGTTGGATTAATTAAATTAAAATGTGAGAATTAATTATTAATCCGGATTAAAAATGAATATTTACTAGCTTGACGAGAAGTTAGTAATTATTAATATTACTATGAAAATAAGTAATATGGAATGACGATTTTATATAACTTGTTGTGAGAGAGAAATACGACATTTTGGTATATTGAGTCGGGACAAGCGTGTGAGTCGTGTCAGGACTAAATAAGTGGAATAAAAAAGGTAAATTATTTTAAGTAACTCGTATGATCATTTTGAGTGCGTCGTTGAGTCCGGAGGGGTCGAGACAGTCAGAAAACTCTACATAGGTATTCTATTTGGACTCCGGGACATTTTTAGGCCAAGACGACACCCGATAGGGGTAGTTTTATAATTTGAATTTTTAGAGGAATTAAATGGACGAAAACTTGAGAAATATTATATTAACTAATTGGGGACAATTAGGGTTAAGATACACCAAAATCAAGAGAGAGCCATTGTGGGTGAGGGAGAGAAAATTCCAAAGGAGGAGAGTCAATTTACACCACCTTGCACAACCACCACCACCATCGTGTAGATCGGAACGCGAGGAGTGCATCCATACCAACAATACCAATGGATCAGACCTTCAAAATCGAGGAAAGTGTTTATTGCTTACTTTCTTTAGCGATAATTGTGTTCATGTTAGTCTAGGTTAATAAACCTTTGTTATGAAAGTTAATTTGGGTGAAATTGGAGAACTATATCGTCACCTAGGGATGATTTGATAAGAGTTTGAATCCCATATGTAGATAAGATGGTGCCTACAAAATTATGATGATTTTTATGAACAAATCTGGGTTTAATTTAGAAGTTATGCATATCAAATTAAGAACTAGGGTTCTTGATAATAAATTTGGTATTTCGAATTATATGGATTATTGGTGATGAATTAATGATGTTAGGTCATGGGAAATCACATATATATGTTAGAATAATGTTTGGTATTGATTGTTGGAAGTTTGGGCTTGATATTTAGAGGTTTTAGGAGTAAAAATGGTGGAAAAACGTTGAATCTGGCTGTAGGGGACGAAACAGCCTAGGTCGCAAGATGTCGTACAAAGTGGGTCGTTCAAACGAGATCAGTAAGTCGCGCGAAGTCGTTCGAGTGAGATAGCGATGTCGCGCGAAGCTGGATCGAGCGACATGTGTATGTCGTTCGAGCGAGATCCTATTTTGGTTCGAGCAAGATTTCTAATTTTCAGAGAATTTTCTATTTTGCCTCTGCTTGGTAAATAGTCAATTTGAGTGAGGAAAAATTAGTGTTCAATGAACCAAAATAGTGCAGAATTATTGGGAGTTAATAGGTGTAATGATTTAAATATTTGGACCGGTGAGTTTACCTTGAAGATTACGAGAGAGAGATAATCGTAATTGTAAATGCGTCGAGAGTATTACGTGATAAATACTTACGATATTAGTTCTAAAGATATGGATCTTATAAGAAAAAAATTAGTGGTTACTTGTGGGACTTATTATGATTATGTATTAAGGATTTTCGGGTGACATATTATCCTTATATATATTACGAGAGAGGGAATATCGTAATTTAAAAATACATTGATAGTATTTAGTGATAAAAATACTATGTATGAAATATGACAATTGGGTGTATGTATATTGTTTGACTGATGGGTTGTGTGCACACCTATATTCGAAATTATGTGTATGACATACCTAGCTGCTTGTCATCGCAGGGGGTTGTATAGAGACAGTCTTATCCTGAGTGACCTTCGGGGGGGGGGGGGGGGGGGATATTTGACTTGTAACTCAGAACATAGGACTGTGAAGACTTATTTGTGAGTTGATAAGTTAGCTGACTATGGGAGCGTAGGTATGTGCGTGACCCATAGGTATGTGAACTATGTTTGCCGCCAATATGTGTGATTTGTTGATATGATTTGTGGGAGATTTCTGAACCGATAGTCCTTATTTGAGTACGAGATGTACCGAGACATGATAGCAGAGTATGCAATGCACTATAGGTGTATCTTTAGGGTGCTATGTTAGTATATATATATGTATGTATGCTTACGATATATCTACAATGAGATAATTGCAGACTATTAAGATAGTGAAATCTTTAATAACGTAAATTGTAAATACTTAACTTTAGTGTGATAACACTTATTTAAAATGATAAATGTTGAGACCAAATACGAAATACTACTACGATGGGTAACTAAAAGGATAATCTTTTTTCCTAGTTAGGAGTGTGTCAGATGGCTAGGTTGGATAAGATGTACGTTAGGCGTGCACACTAGTCGAGAGGTGAGAATCTAATGTGAGAGTTCAAACTAACATGCATATAATACTTGTTTTAATGCAGTTTTAAATACTTGCAAATAAATATTTTTAAAACATCGGGCTCTGACCCGTCTCTTGCATTTCTTCTCTCTTTTGCTATATATATATGTATTAGTACAGGTGCCGAACCACAGGGACACCAGTTCTAGATACTTGGATGGTTTTGCCGTGCTGCAGTTGTTGTGGAAGTTACGGGTCATTGAGATTAGACGCTTTTCTCTCATTTCATTCATCTCCTAGTTCAGATATTTCAGTTCGGGCATGTGTCGACCATTCTCATTAGGGAGGTTGTACTCAGTTCCTTTGTAGTTCTTTTCATTTGTATTGAGTATTCATTATGATTTGGTATGTGACTTTGAACTGGAAGGTTTTATCCAGTATTAATTATCCAGTACTTGATTCAGTCAGCATTCATTTCTTGTGTATGGTTTATAATTAAATGTTGAGAAATTAATTGAATTAATTGGTCTCAAATTAAATTGGAAAAATGTTTTGACACTAGCTGAATTAAATGTTAGGTAATTAATTGGATTTAAGTTTTCGACAGTGATGCTAAGAATGAACCAACCGAACATTCTGTTATAAATTTTATGAAAGACCGATCACCCGATATTTAATCGGGCGGAGTGTCACACTTTAGAGGTACACAAATTTCTTAATCATTATGAAATGAGGTGCAGAGCATTTTCAAGTACCATTATAGGTTCAGCCCAAATATGGTAAATAATCTTCCCCAATGAGAAATTGCCAACTTCAATAAGCTTGTCGAGCTATTCATTAGCAACTTCTATTCCAGAGCTAAGCCAGTGAAAAGAGTAGCATATCTTTTGAGTGTAAGGTAGCAAGTGGGGGAAGTACCAGGGAGTACAATACGGATATTAACAATGAGAAATTGGAGGTAATTGATTATGATGAGAAAATAGTCATCACTGCTCTTATGAGTGGCCTGCTTCCGAATAAACTATATTATACTTTGGCAAAAGATCCTCCTAAAACAATGGATGAACTCATGGAGAAAGCAAGAAAAATAATGAACGCCATAATCATGCAAGGGAAAAAATATTCGTTAACCTCTTAATCATATAAATAAAAACACTATTTTGTCACACTTAAGTCTGAATAGTTCATATTCAAATTTAAAAATAAAAAACAAACATCACCAAAGTCCTAAATTTACAAACATGAATAGATACATACAGGGGACTTAGGTTGCGTTAGTTTTTCATCTAAATCTAAAGTCTGAATTTCAAATCTAATGTCTAAAATCTGAATAAAAAAATTATGTTTATTTTTATGTCTGAATGTACCTGCGAATAAATGCATTTAGACAAATTCAGATTTCGGGGGTAAATTATATCTTAATGAGGCAAAAATAATAGTTAGGTTATTAATCATTTAAATAAATAAACACAATTTGGTATCTCTTCTGTTTAAATGATTCAATTAAAAAAACACCTTAGGCTCAACTATCAGATGTACACATACGTATAAAAGGGGTATATATATACAAAAATCCTCAAGTGTTGAGCTGAAAAAATAGAGTTCAGGACAGACAACATTTCTCATGATAGTGGGATATGTAGTTTCTCTAATTCTTATATATCTCTTTCTTTATGTGTGTGTGGGTGAATATATATTTCTCAATTAAGGTGTATTTGCAGGCATTTAACCATTACGCTAAAGGGTTTGAAAAGGTAAAAGGAGAGGTGAGAGAAATTCTTTTTAATAGAACCATTAATCGAATTGACAAAATTGTTATGTTGATCAACCCACTCCATCATCTTGGTGTATCTTATCTCTTCGACCAAGAGATTGAAAACAAATTAGAAAAACTTTTCACTAGCCTCAACAATTAGGTGATGACCAAGAGGAATCAGAGATGTAAAACATTTCGGTTCAGTTTTGAGTGTTCAGACAACATGGTTATAGGATGCCTTGTGGTAAGTCTAAAGATCACACCAATGTTGTTTGAAACAAGATGGGACGTTGTTACCCAACTTTTCCTATTTTTAGATAAATTTTATGGATGATAATTTTTGTGGATGATGAAAACATTAACTATACATTAAAGCTTGTATTTTCACGCTCCTATTTTCAATAAAATTAGATTTTATCCATTTTCCCAGCAACATGGTGGGAACTTCTTGAGTTAGAGAGTTTGTCTAAGGTTATCTTATTTCAAAGGATCCATTATAAAAAATTCACTTAAACATTTTTTAATACACAATTACTCGAAGTCTTTTTATTTTGTTCCACAAAGTTTCCAGAACATGCATTTAATCAATAATCTCTTATTTTTAAAGAGCCGCATATTGAGTGTATTTATGTGGAGATGGACTTTTTTATACAAAATAAAAAGGCTTGAAGTAAATATGTATTTAAAAATGTTTCAAAGACTATTTTGTATATGCGCCTATTTCAAACAAACTAACATAATGTATTTGCTTTTCAATCAGATGTGTTTAACAAATTCACGAACAATACTACCGAGAAGTTTAAAGAAACCCTAGCTAATGACATGAAGGGAATGCTAAGCTTATATAAAGCATCGCAACATAGAATAAGTGATGAAGATATACTTGATGAAGCACTTTCCTTCACAACTGCTCATCTTAAGTCAGTGTTGTCTACTCTAAGTCGTAGTCTTAAGAAATAAGTAAACCAAGCTTTAAGACGACCATTCCACATGGGCATTCCGAGAGTTGAAGCAAGACTTTACATATCTACCTATGAGGATGACGAATCCCGAAATGAGTTGATATTAATGCTTGCTAAGATGGATTTCAATTTGGTACAATTTCAGCACCAACAAGAACTAAGCCATATCTCAAAGTACATGTGATGAATACTAATATCAAAATTTCAGGTCATGGAACGATTGAGAATGTTCAACAAAGGTTTCGTATGCTAGAGATGGAATTGTGGATTGTTATTTGTTGACAGTGGGAGTGTACTTTGAGCCTCAATTTTCTGTTGCATACATCATACTCACAAAAACCATAGCCATGACATCAACTATAGATGATACATATTATGCTTATGGCACACTTGAGGAACGCCAACTTTTTACAAACGCATGAAATAGGTTTGTCCAGTTTCTTACTATCTACCAGTAAGGCCTCATTTTGTTCACGATAAAATATTGTTCACCTCAACGAAAACAAAAAATGATTAAAATATTTGTTAACTAGTTTAAATTCTCTAAAAAAAATCTATAAAAATAATAGTACTAGGTATAAATACTATCAATATGAAAAATTGAAGATACATAATGGAAGTAAAACTCTGAATATCTTTAAATGGTTCTCATACAAAACCTTATACTTTATCACTCCTTATCATTTTCGTGACCATTTTATTTCGTGGATAGTTATTAAAATATTTATTAAATATTAATATATTTGTGGATAATAATTGAGTAGACAAAAAATAAACATGATTTAAGAAATTCAAAAGAATTATTTTATTTAATCAATTACTGAAATTGATAAACACCTTTACTTATTAGGTGGGATATTGGCGTCCTTGATCAACTTCCTGAGTACATGAAATTCCCTTATAGAATGCTCCTCAATCTGTACGAAGAAATTGAACAAGAAATGACAAAAGAAGGGAGATGTTACAACGTTTATCATTCAAGAGAAACAGTATGTCAACGTTCCTTCAAATTATTCATAATTGTACATTTGCGATAATAACAACATTAGACCGACAAAGTACATGATTTGACGTTCAAATCCCTCTCACTCTCTCTCTCACTCTCTCTCTCTCTCTCTCTCTCTCTCTCTCTCTATATATATATATATATATATATATATATATATATATATATATAGATAGATAGATAGATAGATAGATAGATAGATATTGGTTATATATATATGACAATAAATATTTCATTTTTATTTTTAGTCCTTATTTTTTAATAAAGTCGCTGGTGCAGACCCATATCTATAAAACGTCAACCAATCACAGCATATTACGACGTTTTATAGATATGGGTCTGCACCAGTGACGTTTTATAGATATGGGTCTGCACCAGCGACTTTATTAAAAAATAGGCACTAAAACTATAAATGAAATATTTGTTGTCTTTTTCCAGAATACATACTACAATCGATCGTAAATTTTAAAAAACCCCTTATTTTTAATACCAGATGCAGGAACTGATTAAAGCCTAGTACATTGAGGCTGAATGGTTCAACAATGGATACATACCATAGTTTGATGATTATATGAAAAATACATTAACAAGTTCTACTTAATACATGCTTGCAACACCATCCTTCGTCGGAATGTGGGATCTGGTCACCGAAGAGGCATTTGAATGGATACGAAATGAACCCCAAATTGTAACAGCTTTTGAGATTTCTGGTCGTCTTCAAAATGATTTAGTCTCGCATGAGGTATACAAAACTTGAAATTTTATTCTCGTTCGCGCAAATTAGTTTCTTTTATTACAGAGATCCTATTTTAGGTAGATTATGTGCATGCAACTCGCACAATGGAAGATGCACGGGGGTTGTAAATTTATTAATATAATTATATCTTTATTCCAAACAAAAGTTTGTCAATTATACTCTAATTGCTAATATTTGAAGAAATATCTAAATAATAAAAACATATTAGTTTGATCCTACTCAATATAATATCGAAATGGATGAAACCTCTTATTTTTTTCTCAAAAAAATGTAAATTCTTTTGAAAGGCTTCTTTCCTAATAATTAAGACGATTTTGGAGAACCATTGGGCAAAATTATTAAACTCAAACATTAAACAATAAACATTCATTACTAAAAGTATACTAAGCAATGAGTACTTTTGACTTAATGAATAAATCAAAGAAACTAATGAGTAAAGAGAAATTGCATATATTGCCTTTGGTAACAAAAGAGATTTCATCAAATAACATATCCAGCCAACATTCTACAAATTCTCCCAACCATATTTTGTATAAGCTACTTAAAGAGATCGTATTTGTATCTATGAGAAGCATCACTAATAATAGACATTTTTGTGCCCAGAAATAATTACAAACATAAACCAAAAAAAAATGTAAACATCAACAAAAAAAAATTACAAACAAACATCAACAAAAAACTTCCCAGAATCCAACATAAAAATGATCTTCAAAAAAAAATTGGGGGAGGGGGGATATACCACCGAAAATATGGAAGAGAAATTATCTCCAGATTATTCGCACCTCTTACAAGAGGGAAGGAATCGTCCGTTTTAGGGCGCACTTGGATCTTATTCTAGGTGCAGAATAAGATCAATCGCGATATTTTATTGGCACGGACCCACATCATTTGTTGAATGTGGGACCGTGTCAGCGACACTAATCAATCTCGAATCTAAGACATCAAATTAAATAGTCTTTTTTTTAATTAAAATTAAATAATTTTTTATTAAAATTAAAAATATATATTTTTTTAAATAAAAAAAATTGTGTTTATTAATATGCCTTTGGAGCGAACCTACATCCAACAAATGATGTAGGTCCGGGAATGTAGGTCCGCGTCAACGACACTAATCAATCGCGATATCATATCAATAAACATAATTTTTTCTTTATTTATGAAAAAATATTTTTTTAATTTTAATAAACTGTTACTATTAGAATAAAAAAAACTGTTTTTTTTATACTAACAAGAAACTTTTTTTTATATAAAAACTATTTCTATATTAATTATTAAAAATAAAAGAATAAAAAACTTTAAAAAAAATATAGGGATGTGGGAATGTGGTCCCTAGTGAGGCTCGAAGGCGGTTCATATAAAGTTTTCTTATAAACAAACAACAACAAAAATGTGCAACATACTTTTGTCAAGAAACTACAGGAAAAGGCAACGTTGTTTGAATTTCCTGAACAGTCCAAGCAAGGTGAAATGGTGGTGAAGTGGGACGAAAGTTAATATACCAAATATAAAGTTAAAGTTACCTTTCGTTTAACAGGAGTTGTATAGTTGTTCGTAAGAAATATAAATTTTATTTTTTATGAATAATATTTGTCTCACGTTAGTTCTCAAACTATTTAACTTGTTTCAAATCGGGACTCTGTCCATTTAGCCGTTAAATGTTGATAGAATTATGTCAAATACCTCTTTTGCACTTATCCCTTTATTTTATGCCCAATACCTGTTATACCCTTATCCCCTTAATTTTATACTCTTATGTCCTTGTCCCCTTTATTTTATACCTACGATGTAATTCATCTTTATAATTTTTTATAAAATATTTTTTCATAAAATCAAAAAGTTTTATAAAATGGAAAAAAGTTTATACATCTTTTATTAACAATTTTTTATAAAATCAAAATATTTTTACAAAATAACTCTTTTTACAAAATGTTAAAAAATAACTGTTTTTGCAAACATCTTGTAATCGTTTATACAAAATAACTGTTTTTACATTTCATTTTTAAAAAATGATTAAAAATATATTTTTTTGAAATAGTTGCTTTAAAAGACTTCTTGCAACTATTTTTACGAAATATTTTTTATTAAAAATAAACGTTTTATGGCAAAATATTTTTATAAAATAACTGTTTTTATAAAATGTTTAAGAATAATTGTTTTGACAAATAACTGTTTTAAAAAAACTCCTTGTAACTGCTTTAACAAAATGTTTTTTATTAAAAATAATTTTTTTATTTCAAAATATTTTTACAAAATTCATGTATTTACATTTTCAATTTTACAATTTTTTTAAAAATAACTTCTTTAAAAAACGTCTTGTAACTGTCGTTACAAAAAAAATTTGATTAAAAATAACTATATTATTGCAAATTGTTTTTGCAAAATAACTGTTTTTACAAATAGCTGTTTTAAAAAATTTCTTCTAACTATTTTTACAAAATATTTTTTTATTAAAAATAATTGTTTTATTTCAAAATATTTTTAAACATAACTGCTGTTTTAATAACTTTTTTTTTTTATTAAAAATAACATTTTTAGACAGGATTTCAAGAAATTATTTTTTAACATTTTTTAAACATGATTTCAAAAAACTGTTGGGAATGTATGGTGAAGCATAGCACTTTAATTGGTGGAAAGAATTTTTTATTGAGAAATATATATATCTTTTTGGGGTGGAAATCAGTTTTTTAACTGATTGGAATACATTGTTTGGGTGGAAAACAATTTTTTTGTGTGTTGAAAATCACATTAATTGGTGAAAAATATTTTTTTTGGTCGAAATATTTTTTTTTTACTAAAATCATTTTTATTTTTTACTCTTTTGCTGCAAAACATTTTTATTTTCTGAAAATAATTTTTTTTGGATGGAAAACATTTTTTATTTGGTGAAAATAATTTTTAACTATTTTTTTTCTAAATATGCAAACATTATTATACATTTTTTTCTAAATATTCAGACCTTATAATTTATAAACATTTTTTTAACATTTCTTAAACATTAGTAAAAAGATATTTATAAATGAATATACTTTATAACATATTTTGTGGAAAATCATTTTATTTGGTTGAATATACTTTTTTAAACATTATTATAAAACTCATTTTTAAACGTTATTATACAACATATTTTGAAATGGAGTATAATGGTTTTAATTGAAATGGGGTTTAGACTTTAAATAAGATTATAAGAGTATTTAGATATAAGGGTATAATGGTAAATAACAATAGAATATGACCAAGTTTGATGACACTTGAGGGAAATCGTTAAAATAACGTCCATTTAATTAATACGAAAATAAACGTACTCAAAAACAAAATATTATAAACAAATGTAATTCAAATAATAAATGACCTTTAATATAATTATGAAGCACACAATAAAGAATTATATAAAATAATTCTTAACACACTAAGAAAATATTCCATTGTTTTGTAACTTCTGTTTTGAGAAAGGTTGTTGTTGATACCAAATTTAATCTACTGACGTGGACCAATCATACGAAGACACGTGGCTATCTACATGGCAACAACAAGCACTTCCGAGATGATCACACGCTCTGAGGAACTATGTTACTCCGAGGAACTCATACGCTCCGAGGAACAGACCTCTCCGAGGAACTCTTGAATACCAGGAAGCTCAGGCGGTCCGAGCAACTCAGTCGGTCCGAGTTGCATCTCGAACAAAGCATTAATAGTTGGATAATCAACAGTTCAACTGGTTCATTAAATGCTTATCATTTAGACGCATACACTTGAAGGGCATTAAATGTACTACCCTTTCATATGTATATCATTTAATGTATCACTCTTTCAGATGACAGCCTCAAGGCTATAAATACGGTGTACAATCCCCATTGTAGAGTACCTGAGATCTGAATCTTGAACCCCAACTCTGGGATCCAGAACGGAATTTCTTGTAATCGATAATTCCCAAGCACTCAGCAATAAAACAACAGTGGACGTAGGCATTCTTATAAGGGTGAACCACTTTAAAATCTTTTATCTCATTTATTTATCTGTGATTGAATTATTAGAGTGATCTAATTTTTTACATCAACAGTCGTGATGCCCATTCTTGCAATTAGCCAAAAAATCAACCAAAGGGCGTGAGTAATGATCAAACAATGGCTCTTGATAATGAATTGGAGGTTCACCAGCTGCACGGATATAAACAAGAGAAGTCGTACATGAACAGCCTGTAAAACCGCCTAGCGATAGCATTTTCATTTTTTTAAAAACTTTCTTCTTATTATTTTTTTAACAATTGATATAAAAACAGTTTTTAATATAAAACAAACAGTTTTGCTATTAACACAAAAAAAATATTTTTTTTATTAAAATTAAACAGTTTTTTCTATTAAAATTAGACAGCTTTTTATTAAAATTAAAAAAATATATTTTTTTCATAAGTAAAAAAACCTATGTTTACTAATAAAAAAATGGACATATACCAAATAGTCCATCGAACATTTTTTAATTCTCATTTAGTCCAAGCTTTTTTATTTTGCTTCAAAAAGTTCTTTGCCACATATTTTGGAGAGGGAGTGCCGTTGGCGCGGACATCTAAAAGTAAGAGAATATTGAGTGCTTGAGGGACTAGATGGGTTAAATTAAAAATATGTGTCCTTTTTAAAAATATATATTTATAGTAGGGACTATTCAATAATTGACCCTAAAAAAAACTAAAAACAGTATTTAATTAAAAACAACCTATTATTATTCTTTTTATTAAAAAAAAATTGTTTAATTTGATGTCTTAGATTCAAGATTAATTAGTGTCGCTGGAGCGGACCCACATTCAACAAATGATGTGAGTCCGGGAATAGGGGTCCGCGTTAGCGGCAAAAATCAATCGCGATATCATGTCAATAAAATATCGTGATTAATTAGTGCCGCTGGCGCGAACCCACATTCAACAAATGATGTGGGCCGGGAATGTAGGCCACGTAAGCGACACTAATTAATCGCGATATTTTTTGACATGATATCGCTATTGATTAGTGCCGCTGGCACGGATCCACATTCTCGGACCCACACCATTTGTTAAACTTGTGTCTGCACCAGTGACACTAATCAATCGCAATATTTTATTGACATGATACCGCGATAGATTAGTGTCACTGGCACGGACACATCATTTTTTGAATGTGGGTCCGTGTCAGCAGCACTAATCAATCTCAAATCCAAGACATCAAATTAAACAGTCTTGTTTTTGTCTTTTTTTAAAAAAATTAAAATTAAACATTTTTTTATCAAAATTAAAAAAATATTTTTTTCATAAATAAAAAAATGTGTTTATTAATATGTCGCTGACGCGGACCCACATTCAACAAATGATATAGGGACGGGAATGTGGGTCCGCACCAGCGGCATTAATCAATCGCGAAATCATGTCAATAAACATAATTTTTTCTTTATTTATGAAAAAAAATATTTTTTTAATTTTAATAAACTGTTTACTTTTAGGATAAAAGAAACTGTTTTTTTATACTAAGAAGAAACTGTTTTTTTTATATACAAACTATTTTTATATTAATTATTAAAAGTAAAAGAATAAAAAACTTTAAAAAAATATATATAGGAATGTGGGAATGTAGTTACTAGTCAGGCTCCAAGGCGGTTCATATAAAGTTTTCTTATAAACAAACAACAAAAAAATGTGCAACATACTTTTGTCAAGAATCTACAGGAAAAGACAACTTTTTATCGTGATAATCATGTGTTGGTACATTATATATATTGTGATTAAAAATCACATCCGAGAGTTTTATGGAGAAATCGAAAAATAAAATCATAAATTAATTTTAAGTCTATTGCTCAAAATTAAATTATTACCTCATATGATTATCGCAAAATATGAACCGCAAGCGTTAAGTCCAAATAAATACTCCACAATAAAAATAAATAATAGTACCTCAATTGTTTATAAATTCGTCGTAGACGATTCTTGGGTTGAGTCGGGGAATAGGTCGCTCTCTTTAAGACGTTTCGCGGCTCTATCCTCTTTGTGTAGGTAGTGCCGTCCCCAGAATAAAACAAGCCCAGAATCACATTTGTATTATATAATCATACACCGTGGTTATATGTCTTCTAACACTCATTCTAAATTAATTGCTCAAATTCTATTCTAAAATATTTTTGGAGAAATAAATATTTTCATGAAGAAAATATTTTCGGTCTTCGAGGGAGAGAAAGAAAGAATTTTATGTGATTTGTTTTGAACCCAAAACATTCGATTCTCTCTCTAAGTTTTTTTGTTCTACCAATTTTTTCAGTCAATCTCCTCTTTTTTTCTATTTTTAATAATGGAATCTCTTCACATATATACTAATAATGGAGGATAACTACCAATGAAACAAATAAAGGAAATTTGGGAGTAAAACCCGCGTGGGCATTTCAAGTGAGTTCTAGTGGGTGGCTATAAAGCCCCACTATCACCTTCAACTTTTGCAAAAAAGCAGTTATTTTAGGATAATTGTTCCAACATCATGGTATGAAGTTTAGATAATTAATAATTTTAAGGTAAGAGTCTGTTTCTAATGATCAGGTGTTTGAAAAGTATGCAAGCCACCTTTAATTTGGACACTTGTATGTGTCCAAAATGTAACAGTTATATTTCCTTTCGGTGGAAATGGAGAACCAAACTCCAAGGGAGGGTCGGTCTATAAATAAGCTAAGATAGAAATGCTTTATGCACAAGGATCGGGGCTCTTCCCATAATAAGAGTTGAATAAAAGTTTCGATATCATTACTTTGAATTTGAATCCATATGGCCTCCACTGCAGCATATGTTCGTCCTTTGGCCAACTTTCCTCCGAGTATATGGGGAGATCACTTCACAGACTACTCTCTAGATAATTCGGTAACAAAATATTTCAACATGTTTTTCGTTATGAATATTTTTTCAATTCATCTTATCTTTCAGAATATCTTGAGGAACGGATTTGTTTGGATTAGAAAACACACAGAAGAAAACAGCACCAAAGGTGTTCAAAATGATTCACCAATAGTGTCAGCACTTACATGTTCTAATTGTGAATATATTCACTTGATATATATCCAAACTCAATTTTTAAATCAACCAAATATCAGTATACATATTTTAGAACAACCAAAAAGGCTTAATAAATTATTGATGTTTTGGTATGTAGACTGCCCAAATTGAATTTGAGAGAATGCTAAAATGAGCAGTGATATTTATATTGTAGTTAGGGTTAATTTGATTTCTATTAGGAATATTAGCAACTAACTCGGAAAAACAGAACTATCAAACATAGTGTGAAAATCAATATTGAAAAAATAAATAAATAACTTCCCAAAATTCAATGATGATGTCTCAACTTGTATCTTTTTCCCAAAGGGATGGAAAAGGTAAAATATAAGGCACTATAATATTTACATATGCCCAAGGGCAAATTCAGATATATATGCTTGTATATTTGACCTAAGAACATCCACAGTGGTAGATGCTCTAAACAGGTAACTTTACAAACTCAAAAGATTGAATTACCTTTCTTGGGAGAGTTTTCACACAGTGGTGATGAGTAAAGAGTTTAAAAAGTATTTAGTCTTGATAGTTCCTACGAACTATATTAGATCGTAGGAAATTCTTACGAATTAATATAGTTCGTAGGAACCCAAATATACTTTGTTGTTTATTTTTACTATGATAATAACACTTATTACGAACTTCTGAAATTCGTAGGAACTCTTTACAAACTCTCCAACCAATTTGTATATTTGGAGAACCACTACAAATTGTTCACTTCCACCCATCACTCCAAACCTCTGAATTTGTAAACATACAAATTTTCTTCTCAGATAGAATCTTTATTGTGGATGCACTAAGATCACTTACATAAGAATAAGACGTATCACTTAGTCACCAAAATCAATTCTAAGATTATAGCAGTGAGATAAATATCATGTGGCCCATGCATGTTAGACTCAAATATATTATTCAAGTTGGGTTCAACCTAAATTCAAGGTAACAACCTTATTTTAACCCCCGACTGTGTTTATTTCTATTACAATTATATCAAGTTCTTTGGAAATAAATCTGAATAAATAATTTACGTTGCATTTGTTTTTTCAGAAATTTGAAAATTGAATCTGAAATCTGAATCTACAAAAAAAAAATTCATGTTTAAATGAACGTCTAAATGAATATATTTAGACTGATTTAGACTTTAGAGGTACATAAATATCTTAATCATGCAAAGGCAAAAATACCCGTTAACCACTTAATCCTTTAAAAAATACTATTTTGTACCACTTAAGTCTGAATAGTTCAAATTCATATTTAAAAATTAAAAACGAACATCACGAAAGTCCTAAATTTACAAACCTGAACATATATGGGGACTTAGATTGCGTTACTTTTTTCATCTAAATCTAAAGTCTGAATTTGAAATCTTAATAAAATAAATATGTTCATTTTTATGTCTTAATGTACCTATGAATAAATGCATTTAGACTGATTCAGATTTCATGGGTAAATTTATATCTTAATGAGGCAAAAATAATAGTTAGATTATTAGTCATTTAAATAAATAAACATTATTTGGTATCACTTATGTTCTAATGATTAAATTAAAAAAAAAAAACTTAGGCTCAACTATCAGATGTACACATACATATAAAACGAGTATATATATACAGAAATCCTCAAGTGCTGAGTTGAAGAAATAGAGTTGAGGACAGACAACATTTCTAATGATAGTGGGTTATGTTGTTTCTATAATTCTTATTTTTATCTTTCTGGATGAATATATATTTCTTAATTAAGATGTATTTGCAGGCATTCGAACGTTACGCTAAAGGGGTTGAAAAGGTAAAAGGAGAGGTGAGAGAAATGCTTTTGGATAGAACCATTAATCCAATTGACAAAATAGTTAACTGGATAAACCCACTCCATCGTCTTGGTGTATCTTATCTCTTCGAGAAAGAGATTGAAAACGAATTAGAAAAACTTTTCACTACGCCCAACATTTCAGTTGATGACCAAGAGGAATCCGAGTTGTACAACATTTCAGTTCAATTTCGAGTGTTTAGACAACATGGTTACAAGATGCCTTGTGGTAAGTCTAATGATCACACCAATTTTGTTTCAAACATAATGGGACGTTGTTACCCAACTTTTTTTTCAGATAATTTTTGCGGATGACAAAAACATTAACTATACACAAAAGCTTGTATTTCCAGGGACCTATTTTTCAAGGGCATATACCAAATAGTCCATTGAATTTCTCTTAATTCATGTATAGTCTAAGCCTTTTTATTTTGCACCAAAAAATCATTCACCATGCCAAACAAGCTTTACCATGAGCTGGGGCAGACCTTTAAAGATAAGAGAATAAGGGACTTTTTGGTACAAAAAAAAAGCTTGAACTAAATGTGTATTAAAAGATGTTTGAGATACTTTTTGATATTTGATCCATTTTTCAATAAATTTTGAATTTTATCAATTTCTCCAACAACATGGCGGGAACTTCTTGAGTTAGAGAGTTGTCTAAGCTTATATTATTCCAAAGGATCCATTATTAAATTGTTACTCAAATATTTTTTAATACACATTTAATCCAAGTCCTCGATACACTCATTTAACTGATATTTTATTATTTTTAATGGTCTGCGCTAACGGCACATTTTGACCATTTTTATGTGGTGAGGGATTTTTTTAAACAAAATAATTTGGACTAAAATATATGCCCCTATTTCAAACAAACTAACATAATATATTTTCTTTTCAATCAGATGTGTTTAAAAAATTCACGGACAATACTACTGGGAAGTTCAAGGAAACACTAGCTAATGACGTGAAGGGAATGCTAAGCTTATATGAAGCGGCACAACTTAGAATAAGGGGAGAAGAAATACTAGATGACGCACTTTCCTTCACAACTGCTCATCTTAAGTCAGTCGTGTCTACTCTAAGTTGTACCCTTAAGAAACAAGTAAACCAAGCTTTAAGAGGACCATTCCACATGGGCATACCGAGAGTTGAGGCAAGACTTTACATATCTACGTATGAGGATGATGAATCCCGAAATGAGTTGATACTAAAGCTTGCTAAGATGGATTTCAACTTGGTACAATTACAGCATCAACAAGAACTAAGCCATGTTTCAAAGTACTTGGGCAAAAAAAATCTACCATTTTTTATGTTTGTGCATGTGATGAATACTAATATCAAATTTTCAGGTGGTGGAAGGATTCAGAATGTTCAATAAAGCTTTCGTATGCTAGAGATAGAATTGTGGAGTGCTACTTATGGACAGTGGGAGTGTACTTTGAGCCTCAATTTTCAGTTGGACGCATCATACTCACAAAAATCATATCCATGGTGTCAATTATAGATGATACATATGATGCTTATGGTACACTTGAGGAACTTCAACTTTTTACAAATGCATCAAATAGGTTTGTCCCGCTTCCTACTAAATACGATTAAGGGCTCATTTCATTTATGATAAAACATTGTTCACCTCGATGAAAACAAAAAATGGTTAACATATTTTTTAACTTGTTTATATTATCTAATAGTATTAGGTATAGAGTAGTACTACTCTTGCGCGAATTCTCCCGCATTTTAATAGTTCCGACTGGACATGTGTCATTCGACGGTGAACCCAGAAAAGGGAGAGAGTGCACTTATAATTTAGCCAAAAATTTTGAGGCTCACCGCAAGATGACACACGTCCGGTCCGTACTATTAAAATACACTACACCAAAAATAGGAAATTGGCACAGTTTAAAACCGTGCCAGACGCAATCTGGCACGGTTTTAAACCGTGCCAGAATCAGGCGTGCCAGATTTTCTGGCGCGGTTTAAAACTGTGCCAGATTTTCCAAACTGGCACGCTTTTGGCACGCTTTTAAACTGTGCCACTTTTTTAATCTGGCACGCTTTTGGCACGCTTTTAAACCGTGCCAGTTGTTAAATCTGTCATGCTTTGGGCACACGCCAAAATCGTGCCAAATTATCTATTTTCTGGCACGCTTTTGGCACGGTTATAAAGCGTGCCAGATTGTTTTATAAGCATTCTCATTTTTTATGCATTGGCACGGTTTTGGCACGGTTTAAAACTGTGCCAGATTTTTCAGTTGATTAAAAAAAATAATAATTGGAACCAAATCTGGAAAATCTGCAAATTCCAAATTCAGTAGGAAAAATATTTATTATTTGCAAAAACAAAATCAAGAAAATTCACAAATTATGAATATCGCAGGTTGTTGATAAACTAATGTGCATACAAACTTCAAAAAATTATAAGAGATAATACCAATATAAAGCAACACATGACCATAAAAGTCGACAATAACTTCAAAAAATACAAGAGTTAAAAATTCCCATATCAAAAAAATGATTGGGTAGAGTTTCCTCTATTTTTTGAGCATTCCAAAACCTGCTAACATAAAATCTGCCCATATAAAGCCCGCACGGCCATAAAAGTAAACAATAAAACAATATAGTCAGCACGACCATAAAAATAAACCATAAAACTACTGAAGCCTGCTCGGCCATAACACAAAAAATAGAATCCTGAATATTAACGACACTAAATACACAATCTCCCTGTTATAAAGCATAGACTTCTTCGTGCGTTCCAAGTGGATAAAAGCTAACGATTGAATGTCATCCTACAAAAAAAATAAAACACAAAAAAGATACAATATTAGTAACCAAGTCATTTTAAAAAAAATCATATTCAAGCAAAAAAATTGCATATACAAGAAGAAAAATTGCATATACGACTACGCGGTCAGTTCCTACAAGTTACATTGTTCCCGTGCGAGGTGTTCGTGCCTCCTACGGGGTCGTTTGGGGGCTAGTTTGGATTTTCACCCTTTAACGGCCTGTTTTCAAGTCTAAGTGTCATTTTTGCAAATTATCGTCATACTCTCTAACCGGGAGACCCGGGACTACGCGGTCAGTTCCTATAAGTTACATTGGTCCCGTGCGAGGTGTTCGTGCCTCCTACGGGATCGTTTGGGGGCTGGTTTGTGTTTTCACCCTTTAACGACCTGTTTTCAAGTCTAAGTGTTATTTTTACAAATTATCGTCATACTCTCAAACCGGAAGACCCGAGACTATGCGGTCAGTTCCTACAAGTTACATTCGTCCCGTGCGAGGTATTCGTGCCTCCTACGGGGTCGTTTGGGGGCTGGTTTGGGTTTTCACCATTTAACGGGCTAATTTAAAAAAAGTGTGATTTTCGCAAATTATCGTCATACTCTAAAACCGGGAGACCCGGGACTACGCGGTCAGTTCCTACAAGTTACATTGGTCCCATGCGAGGTGTTCGTGCCTCATACGGGGTCGTTTGGGGGCTAGTTTGGGTTTTCACCCTTTAACGGCCTGTTTTCAAGTCTAAGTGTGATTTTTGCAAATTATCGTCATACACTCAAACCGGGAGACCCAGGACAACGCGGTCAATTCCTACAAGTTACATTGGTCCCGTGCGAGGTGTTCGTGCCTCCTACGAGGACGTTTGGGGGATGGTTCGGGTTTACACCCTTTAACGGCCTGTTTTCAAGTCTAAGTGTGATTTTTGTAAATTATCGTCATACTCTCTAACCGGGAGACCCGAGACTACGCGGTCAGTTCCTACAAGTTACAATGGTCCCGTGCGAGGCGTTCATTCCTCCCACGGGGATATTTCGGGGCTTGTTTGGGTTTTCACCCTCTATAGGCCTGTTTTCAAGTCTAAGTGTGATTTTTGCAAATTATCGTCATACTCTCAAACCGAGAAACCCGGGACTACGCGGTCAGTTCCTACAAGTTACATTGGTCCCGTGCGAAGTGTTCGTGCCTCCTACGGGGTCGTTTGGGGGTTAGTTTGGGTTTTCACCCTTTAACGGCCTGTTTTCAAATCTAAGTGTGATTTTTGCAAATTATCATCATACTCTCAAACCGGGAGACCCGGGACGACGCGGTCAGTTCCTACAAGTTACATTGGTCCCGTGCGAGGTGTTCGTGCCTCCTGCGGGATCTTTTGGGTGCTGGTTTGGATTTCCACCCTTTAACGGCCTGTTTTCAAGTCTAAGTGTTATTTTTATAAATTATCGTCATACTCTCAAACCGGAAGACCCGGGACTACGCGGTCAGTTCCTACAAGTTACATTCGTCCCGTGCGAGGTAGTCGTGCCTCATACTGGGTCGTTTGGGGGCTGGTTTGGGTTTTCACCCTTTAACGGGCTGATTTCAAGAAAGTGTGATTTTTGAAAATTATCGTCATACTCTCAAACCAAGAGACCCGAGACTACTCGGTCAGTTCCTACAAGTTACATTGGTCCCATGCGAGGTGTTCGTGTCTCCTACGGGGTCGTTTTGGGGCTAATTTGGGTTTTCACCCTTTAACGGCCTGTTTTCAAGTCTAAGTGAGATTTTTGCAAATTATCGTCATACTCTCAAACCGGGAGACCCGGGACGATGCGGTCAGTTCCTACAAGTTACATTGGTCCCGTGCGAGGTGTTCCTGCCTCCTACGGGGACGTTTGGGGGCTGGTTTGGGTTTACACCCTTTAATGGCCTGTTTTCAAGTCTAAATGTGATTTTTCCAAATTATCGTCATGCTCTCTAACCGGGAGACCCGGGACTACGCTGTCAGTTCCTACAAGTTACAATGGTCCCGTGCGAGGCGTTCGTGCCTCCCACGGGGATGTTTCGGGGTTGGTTTGGGTTTTAACCCTTTAACGGCCTGTTTTCAAGTCTAAGTGTGATTTTTGCAAATTATCATCATACTCTTAAACTGAGAGACCCGGGACTACGCGATCAGTTCCTACAAGTTACATTGGTCCCGTGCGAGGTGTTCGTGCCTCCTATGGGGACGTTTGATGGCTGGTTTGGGTTTGCACCCTTTAACGGACTGTTTTCAACTCTAAGCGTTATTTTTGCAAATTATCGTCATACTCTCAAACCGGGAGACCCGGGACGAGGCGGTCAGTTCCTGCAAGTTACATTGGTCCGGTGCGAGGTGTTCGTACCTCCTACGGGGTCGTTTAGGGGCTGGTTCGGGTTTTCACCCTTTAACGGCCTGTTT
Organism: Sambucus nigra; assembly: GCA_949130495.1. Lineage (NCBI taxonomy): Eukaryota > Viridiplantae > Streptophyta > Magnoliopsida > Dipsacales > Adoxaceae > Sambucus > Sambucus nigra. Next base: position 9,111,542 of record OX422218.1, on the reverse strand, counting down.
TCAAGTCTAAGTGTGATTTTGGCAAATTATCGTCATACTCTCAAATCGGGAGACCCGGGACAATGCGGTCAGTTCGTACAAGTTACATTGGTCCCGTGCGAGGTGTTCGTGCCTCCTACGAGGACGTTTGGGGGCTGGTTTGGGTTTACACCCTTTAACGGCCTGTTTTTAAGTCTAAGTGTGATTTTTGCAAATTATCGCCATACTCTCTAACCGGGAGACCCGGGACTACGCGGTCAGTTCCTACAAGTTACAATGGTCCCGTGCGAGGCGTTCGTGCCTCCCACGGGGATGTTTCGAGGCTGGCTTGGGTTTTCACCCTTTAACGGCCTGTTTTCAAGTCTAAGTGTGATTTTTGCAAATTATCGTCATACTCTCAAACCGAGAGACCCGGGACTACTCGGTCAGTTCCTACAAGTTACATTGGTCCCGTGCGAGGTGTTCGTGCCTCCTACGGGGTCGTTTATGGGTTAGTTTTGGTTTTCACCCTTTAACGGCCGGTTTTCAAATGTAAGTCTGATTTTTGCAAATTATCGTCATACTCTCAAACCGGGAGACCCGGGACGACGCGGTCAGTTCCTACAAGTTACATTGGTCCCGTGCGAGGTGTTCGTGCCTCCTACGGGATCGTTTGGGGGCTGGTTTGGATTTCCACCCTTTAACGGCCTCTTTTCAAGTCTAAGTGTTATTTTTATAAATTATCGACATACTCTCAAACCGGAAGACCCGGGACTACGCGGTCAGTTTCTACAAGTTACATTCGTCCCGTGTGAGGTATTCGTGCCTCCTACGGGGTCGTTTGGGGGCTGGTTTGGGTTTTCACCCTTTAACGGGCTGATTTCAAGTCTAAGTGTGATTTTTTGCAAATTATCGTCATACTTTCAAACCGGGAGACCCGGGACGATGCGGTCAGTTACTACAACTTACATTGGTCCCATGCGAGGTGTTCGTGCCTCCTACGGGGACGTTTGGGGGCTGGTTTGGGTTTACACCCTTTAATGACCTGTTTTTAAGTCTAAGTGTGATTTTTGCAAATTATCGTCATACTCTCTAACCGGGAGACCCGGGACTACGCGGTCAGTTCCTACAAGTTACAATGGTCCCGTGCGAGGCGTTCGTGCCTCCCACGGGGATGTTTCGGGGTTGGTTTGGATTTTCACCCTTTAACGGCCTGTTTTCAAGTCTAATTGTGATTTTTGCCAATTATCGTCATACTCTCAAACCGAGAGACCCGGGACTATGCGATCAGTTCCTTCAAGTTACATTAGTCCCGTGCGAGGTGTTCGTGCCTCCTACGGGGACGTTTGAGGGCTGGTTTGGCTTTTCACCCTTTAACGGTTTGTTTTCAACTCTAAGTGTTATTTTTACAAATTATCGTCATACTCTCAAACCGGGAGACCCGGGACGACGCGATCAGTTCCTACAAGTTACATTGGTCCCGTGCAAGGCGTTCGTGCCTCCCACGGGGTCGTTTGGGGCCTGGTTCAGGTTTTCACTTCTTTACTGGCCTGTTTTCAAGTCTAAGTGTGATTTTAGCAAATTATCGTCATAGTCTCAAACCGGGAGACCCGGGATAACGCGGTCAGTTCCTACAAGTTACATTGGTCCCGTGCGAGGTGTTCGTGCCTCCTACGATGATGTTTGGGGGCTGATTTCGGTTTACACCCTCTAACGGCCTGTTTTCAAGTCTAAGTGTGATATTTGCAAATTATCGTCATACTCTCTAACCGGGAGACCCGGGACTACGCGGTCAGTTCCTACAAGTTACAATGGTCACGTGCGGGGCGTTCGTGCCTCCCACGAGGATGTTTCGGGGCTGGTTTGGGTTTTCACCCTTTAACGGCCTGTTTTCAAGTCTAAGTGCGATTTTTGCAAATTATCGTCATACTCTCAAACCGAGAGACCCGGGGCTACGCGGTCAGTTCCTACAAGTTACATTGGTCCCGTGCGAGGTGTTCGTGCCTCCTACGGGGTCGTTTGGGGGTTAGTTTGGGTTTTCACCCTTTAACGGACTGCTTTCAAATCTAAGTGTGATTTTTGCAAATTATCGTCATACTCTCAAACCGGGAGACCCGGGACGACGCGGTCAGTTCCTATAAGTTACATTGGTCCCGTGCGAGGTGTTTGTGCCTCCTACGGTATCGTTTGGGGGCTGGTTTGGATTTCCACCCTTTAACGGCCTGTTTTGAAGTCTAAGTGTTATTTTTACAAATTATCACCATACTCTCAAACCGGAAGACCCGGGACTACGCGGTCAGTTCCTACAAGTTACATTCATCCCGTGCGAGGTAGTCGTGCCTCCTACGGGGTCGTTTGGGGGCTGGTTTGGGTTTTCACCCTTTAACGGGCTGATTTCAAGAAAGTGTGATTTTGGCAAATTATCGTCATACTCTCAAACCAAGAGACCCGGGACTACGCGGTCAGTTCTTACAAGTTACATTGGTCCCATGCGAGGTGTTCGTGCCTCCTACGGGGTCGTTTGGGGGCTGGTTTGGGTTTTCACCCTTTAACGGGCGGATTTCAAGAAAGTGTGATTTTCGCAAATTATCGTCATACTCTCAAACCAAGAGACCCGAGACTATGCGGTCAGTTCCTACAAGTTACATTGGTCCCATGCGAGGTATTCGTGCCTCCTACGGGGTCGTTTGGGGGCTTGTTTGGGTTTTCACCCTTTAACGGGTTGATTTCAAGAAAGTGTGATTTTCGCAAATTATCGTCATACTCTCAAACCAAGAGACCCGGGACTACGCGGTCAGTTCCTACAAGTTATATTGGTCCCATGCGAGGTGTTCATCCCTCCTACGGGGTCGTTTGGGGGCTGGTTTGGGTTTTCATCCTTTAACGGCCGGTTTTCAAGTCTAAGTGTGATTTTTGCAAATTTTCGTCAAACTCTCAAACCGGGAGACCCGAGACTACGCGGTCAGTTCCTATAAGTTACATTGGTCCCATGCGAGGTGTTCGTGCCTCCTACGGGGTCGTTTGGGGGCTAGTTTGGGTTTTCACCCTTTAACGGCCTGTTTTCAAGTCTAAGTGTGATTTTTGCAAATTATCGTCATACACTCAAATCGGGAGACCCGGGATAACGCGGTCAATTCCTACAAGTTACATTGGTCCCGTGCGAGGTTTTCATGCCTCCTACGAGGACGTTTGGGGGCTGGTTCGGGTTTACACCCTTTAACAGCCTGTTTTCAAGTCTAAGTGTGATTTTTGCAAATTATCGTCATACTCTCTAACCGGGAGACCCGAGACTACGCGGTCAGTTCCTACAAGTTACAATGGTCCCGTGCGAGGCGTTCGTGCCTCCCACGGGGATATTTCGGGGCTTGTTTGGGTTTTCACCCTTTAACGTCCTGTTTTCAAGTCTAAGTGTGATTTTTGCAAATTATCGTCATACTCTCAAACCGAGAAACCCGGGAATACGCGGTCAGTTCCTACAAGTTACATTGGTCTCGTGCAAGGTGTTCGTGCCTCCTACCGGGTCGTTTGGGGGTTAGTTTTAGTTTTCACCCTTTAACATCCTGTTTTCAAATCTAAGTGTGATTTTGGCAAATTATCATCATACTCTCAAACCGGGAGACCCGGGACGACGCGGTCTGTTCCTACAAGTTACATTGGTCCCGTGCGAGGTATTCGTGCCTCCTGCGGGATCGTTTGGGGGCTGGTTTGGATTTCCACCCTTTAACGGCCTGTTTTCAAGTCTAAGTGTTATTTTTACAAATTATCGCCATACTCTCAAACCGGAAGACCCGGGACTACGCGGTCAGTTCCTACAAGTTACATTCGTCCCGTGCGAGGTATTCGTGCCTCATACGGGGTCGTTTGGGGGCTGGTTTGGGTTTTCACCCTTTAACGGGCTGATTTCAAGAAAGTGTGATTTTCACAAATTATCGTCATACTCTCAAACCAAGAGACCCGAGACTACTCGGTCAGTTCCTACAAGTTACATTGGTCTCATGCGAGGTGTTCGTGCCTCCTACGGGGTCGTTTGGGGGCTGGTTTGGGTTTTCACCCTTTAACGGCCTGTTTTCAAGTCTAAGTGTGATTTTTGCAAATTATCGTCATACTCTCAAACCAGGAGACCCGACACGATGCAGTCAGTTCCTACAAGTTACATTGGTCCCGTGCGAGGTGTTCGTGCCTCCTACGGGGACGTTTGGGGGCTGGTTTGGGTTTACACCCTTTAATGGCCTGTTTTCAAGTCTAAGTGTGATTTTTGCAAATTATCGTCATACTCTCTAATCGGGAGACCCGGGACTACTCGGTCAGTTCCTACAAGTTACAATGGTCCCGTGCGAGGCGTTCGTGCCTCCCACGGGGATGTTTCGGGGTTGGTTTGGGTTTTAACCCTTTAACGGCCTGTTTTCAAGTCTAAGTGTGATTTTTGCAAATTATCGTCATACTCTCAAACCGAGAGACCCGGGACTACGCGATCAGTTCCTACAAGTTACATTGGTCCCGTGCGAGGTGTTCGTGCCTCCTACGGGGACGTTTGAGGGCTGGTTTGGGTTTTTACCCTTTAACGGTCTGTTTTCAACTCTAAGCGTTATTTTTGCAAATTATCGTCATACTCTCAAACCGGGAGACCCGGGACGACGCGGTTAGTTCCTACAAGTTATATTGGTCCAGTTCGAGGTGTTCGTAACTCATACGGGGTCGTTTAGGGGCTGGTTCGGGTTTTTACCCTTTAACGGCCTGTTTTCAAGTCTAAGTGTGATTTTGGCAAATTATCGTCATACCCTCAAACCGGGAGACCCGGGATAACGCGATCAGTTCCTACAAGTTACATTGGTCCCGTGTGAAGTGTTCGTGCCGCCTACTAGGACGTTTGGGGGCTGGTTTGGGTTTACACCCTTTAACGGCATGTTTTCAAGTCAAAGTGAGATTTTTGCAAATTATCGTCATACTCTCAAACCAGGAGACCCGGGACGATGCAGTCAGTTCCTACAAGTTACATTGGTCTCATGCGAGGTGTTCGTGCCTCCTACGGGGTCGTTTGGGGGCTGGTTTGGGTTTTCACCCTTTAACGGCCTGTTTTCAAGTCAAAGTGAGATTTTTGCAAATTATCGTCATACTCTCAAACCAGGAGACTCGGGACGATGCAGTCAGTTCCTACAAGTTACATTGGTCCCGTGCGAGGTGTTCGTGCCTCCTACGGGGACGTTTGGGGGCTGGTTTGGGTTTACACCCTTTAATGGCCTGTTTTCAAGTCTAAGTGTGATTTTTGCAAATTATCGTCATACTCTCTAATCGGGAGACCCGGGACTACTCGGTCAGTTCCTACAAGTTACAATGGTCCCGTGCGAGGCGTTCGTGCCTCTCACGGGGATGTTTCAGGGCTGGCTTGGGTTTTCACCCTTTAACGGCCTATTTTCAAGTCTAAGTGTGATTTTTACAAATTATCGTCATACTCTCAAACCGAGAGACCCGGGACTACGGGGTCATTTCCTACAAGTTACATTGGTCCCGTGCGAGGTGTTCGTGCCTCCTACGGGGTCGTTTGGGGGTTAGTTTGGGTTTTCACCCTTTAACGGCCTGTTTTCAAATCTAAGTGTGATTTTTTCAAATTATCGTCATACTCTCAAACTGGGAGACCCGGGACGACGCGGTCAGTTCCTACAAGTTACATTGGTCCCGTGCGAGGTGTTCGTGCCTCCTACGGGGTCGTTTGGGGGCTGGTTTGGATTTCCACCCTTTAACGGCCTGTTTTCAAGTCTAAGTGTTATTTTTACAAATTATCGCCATACTCTCAAACCGGAAGACCCGGGACTACGCGGTCAGTTCCTACAAGTTACATTCGTCCCGTGCGCGGTATTCGTGCCTCCTACGGGGTCGTTTGGGGGCTGGTTTGGGTTTTCACCCTTTAACGGGCTGATTTCAAAAAAGTGTGATTTTCGCAAATTATCGCCATACTCTCAAACCAAGGGACCCGGGACTACGCGGTCAGTTCCTACAAGTTACATTGGTCCCATGCGAGGTGTTCGTGCCTCCTACGGGGTCGTTTGGGGGCTGGTTTGGGTTTTCACCCTTTAACGGCCTGTTTTCAAGTCTAAGTGTGATTTTTTGCAAATTATCGTCATATTCTCAAACCGAGAAACCCGGAACTATGCGGTCAGTTCCTACAAGTTACATTGGTCCCGTGGAAGGTGTTCGTGCCTCCTACCGGGTCGTTTGGGGGTTAGTTTGAGTTTTCACCCTTTAACGGCCTGTTTTCAAATCTAAGTGTGATTTTTGCAAATTATCATCATACTCTCAAACCGGGAGACCCGGGACGACGCGGTCAGTTTCTACATGTTACATTGGTCCCGTGTGAGGTGTTCGTGCCTCCTACGGGATCGTTTGGGGGCTGGTTGGGATTTCCACCCTTTAACGGCCTGTTTTCAAGTCTAAGTGTTATTTTTAGAAATTATCGTCATACTCTCAAACCGGAAGACCCGGGACTACGCGGTCAGTTCCTACAAGTTACATTCATCCCGTGCGAGGTATTCGTGCCTCATACGGGGTCGTTTGGGGGCTGGTTTGGGTTTTCACCCTTTAACGGCCTGTTTTCAAGTCAAAATGAGATTTTTGCAAATTATCGTCATACTCTCAAACCAAGAGACCCGGGACTACGCGGTTAGTTCCTACAAGTTACATTGGTCCCATGCGAGGTGTTCGTGCCTCCTACGGGGTCGTTTGGGGGCTGGTTTGGGTTTTCACCCTTTAACGGCCTGTTTTCAAGTCTAAGTGTGATTTTTTGCAAATTATCGTCATACTCTCAAACTGGGAGACCCGGGAGGATGCGGTCAGTTCCTATAAGTTACATTGGTCCCGTGCGAGGTGTTCGTGCCTCCTACGGGGACGTTTGGGGGCTGGTTTTGGTTTACACCCTTTAATGGTCTGTTTTCAAGTCCAAGTGTGATTTTTGTAAATTATCGTCATACTCTCTAACCAGGTGACCCGGGACTACGCGATCAGTTCCTACAAGTTACAATGGTCCCGTGCGAGGCGTTCGTGCCTCCCACGGGGATGTTTCGGGGTTGGTTTGGGTTTTCACCCTTTAACGGCCTGTTTTCAAGTCTAAGTGTGATTTTTGCCAATTATCGTAATACTCTCAAACCGAGAGACCCGGGACTACGCGTTCAGTTTCTACAAGTTACATTAGTCCCGTGCGAGGTGTCCGTGCCTCCTACGGGGACGTTTGAGGGCTGGCTTGGGTTTTCACCCTTTAACGGTTTGTTTTCAACTCTAAGTGTTATTTTTACAAATTATCGTCATACTCTCAAACCGGGAGACCCGGGACGACGCGGTCAGTTCCTACAAGTTAGATTGGTCCCGTGCGAGGCGTTCGTGCCTCCCACGGGGTCGTTTGGGGGCTGGTTTGGGTTTTCACTTTTTTGATGGCCTGTTTTCAAGTCTTAGTGTGATTTTCGCAAATTATCGTCATACTCTCAAACCGGGAGACCCGGGACAACGCGGTCTGTTCCTACCAGTTACATTGGTCCCGTGCGAGGTGTTCGTGCCTCCTACGAGTACGTTTGAGGGCTGGTTTGGGTTTACACCCTTTAACGGCCTGTTTTCAAGTCTAAGTGTGATTTTTGCAAATTATCATCATACTCTCCAACCGGGAGACCCAGGACTACGCGATCAGTTCCTACAAGTTACATTGGTCCCGTACGAGGTGTTCGTGCCTCCTACGGGGTCGTTTGGGGGTTAGTTTGGGTTTTCACCCTTTAACGACCGGTTTTCAAATCTAAGTGTGATTTTTGCAAATTATCGTCATACCCTCAAACCGGGAGACCCGGGACGACGCGATCAGTTCCTATAAGTTACATTGGTCCCGTGCGAGGTGTTTGTGCCTCCTACGGTATCGTTTGGGGGCTGGTTTGGATTTCCACCCTTTAACGGCCTGTTTTCAAGTCTAAGTGTTATTTTTACAAATTATCACCATACTCTCAAACCGGAAGACCCGGGACTACGCGGTCAGTCCCTATAAGTTACATTCATCCCGTACGAGGTATTCGTGCCTCCTACGGGGTCGTTTGGGGGCTGGTTTGGGTTTTCACCCTTTAACGGGTTGATTTCAAGAAAGTGTGATTTTCGCAAATTATCGTCATACTCTCAAACCAAGAGACCCGGGACTACGCGGTCAGTTCCTACAAGTTACATTGGTCCCATGCGAGGTGTTCGTGCCTCCTACGAGGTCGTTTGGGGGCTGGTTTGGGTTTTCACCCTTTAGCGGCCTGTTTTCAAGTCTAAGTGTGATTTTTGCAAATTTTCGTCATACTCTAAAACCGGGAGAGCCGGGACGATGCAGGCAGTTCCTATAAGTTACATTGGTCCCGTGCGAGGTGTTCGTGCCTCCTACGGGGACGTTTGGGGTTTGGTTTGGGTTTACACCCTTTAATGGCCTGTTTTCAAGTCTAAGTGTGATTTTTACAAATTATCATCATACTCTCTAACCGGGAAACCCGAGATTATGCTGTTAGTTCCTACAAGTTACAATTGTCCCGTGCGAGGCGTTCGTGCCTCCCACGGGGATGTTTCGGCGTTGGTTTGGGTTTTAACCCTTTAACGGCTTATTTTCAAGTATAAATGTGATTTTTGCAAATTATCGTCATACTCTCAAACCAAGAGACCCGGGACAACGCGATCAATTCCTACAAGTTACACTGGTCCCGTGCGAGGTGTTCGTGCCTCCTACGGGGACGTTTGAGGGATGGTTTGGGTTTTCACCCTTTAACGGTCTGTTTTCAACTGTAAGTGTTTTTGCAAATTATCGTCATACTCTCAAACCGGGAGACCCGGGACAACGCGGTCAGTTCCTACAAGTTACATTGGTCCCGTGCGAGGTGTTCGTGCCTCCTACGAGGACGTTTGGGGGTTGGTTTGGGTTTACACCCTTTAATGGCCTGTTTTCAAGTCTAAGTGTGATTTTTGCAAATTATCGTCATACTCTCTAACCGGGAGACCCAGGACTACGCGGTCAGTTCCTACAAGTTACAATGGTCCTGTGCGAGGCGTTTGTGCCTCCCACGTGGATGTTTCGGGGTTCCATTGGGTTTTAACCCTTTAAAGGCCTGTTTTCAAGTCTAAATGTGATTTTCGCAAATTATCGTCATACTCTCAAACCGATAGACCCCCGGGACTACGCGATCAGTTCCTACAAGTTACATTGGTCCCGTGCGAGGTGTTCATGCCTCCTACGGGGACGTTTGAGGGCTGGTTTGGGTTTTCACCCTTTAACGGTCTGTTTTCAACTCTAAGCGTTATTTTTGAAAATTATCGTCATACTCTCAAACCGGGAGACCCGGGACGACGCGGTCAGTTCCTATAAGTTACATTGGTTCGGTGCGAGGTGTTCGTACCTCATACGGGGTCGTTTTGGGGCTGGTTCGGGTTTTCACCCTTTAACGACCTGTTTTCAAGTCTAAGTGTCATTTTGGCAAATTATCGTCATACTCTCAAACCGAGAGATCCGAGACAACGCGGTCAGTTCCTACAAGTTACATTGGTCCCGTGCGAGGTGTTCGTGCTTCCTACGAGGACGTTTTGGGGCTGGTTTGGGTTTACACCCTTTAACGGCCTTCTTTCAAGTCTAAGTGTGATTTTTGCAAATAATCATCATACTCTCTAACCGGGAGACCCGGGACTACGCGGTCAGTTCCTACAGGTTACAATGGTCCCGTGCGAGGCGTTCGTGCCTCCCACGGGAATGTTTCGGGGCTGGCTTGGGTTTTCACCCTTTAACGGCCTGTTTTTAAGTCTAAGTGTGATTTTTGCAAATTATCGTCATACTCTCAAACCGAGAGACCCGAGACTAAGCGGTCAGTTCCTACAAGTTACATTGGTCCCGTGCGAGGTGTTCGTGCCTCCTATGGGGTAGTTTGGGGGTTAGTTTGGGTTTTCACCCTTTAACGGCCTATTTTCAAATCTAAGTGTGATTTTTGCAAATTATCGTCATACTCTCAAACCGGGAGACCCGGGACGACGCGGTCAGTTCCTATAAGTTACATTGGTCCCGTGCGAGGTGTTCGTGCTTCCTACGGGATCGTTTGGGGGCTGGTTTGGATTTCCACCCTTTAACAGCCTATTTTCAAGTCTAAGTGTTATTTTTACAAATTATCGCCATACTCTCAAAACGGAAGACCCGAGACTACGCGGTCAGTTCCTACAAGTTACATTCGTCCCGTGCAAGGTATTCGTGCCTCCTACGGGTTCGTTTGGGGGCTGGTTTGGGTTTTCACCCTTTAACGGGCTGATTTCAAAAAAGTGTGATTTTTGCAAATTATCGTCATACTCTCAAACCAAGAGACCCGTGACTACGCGGTCAGTTCCTACAAGTTACATTGGTCCCACGCGAGGTGTTCGTGCCTCCTACGGGGTCGTTTGGGTGCTGGTTTGGGTTTTCACCCTTTAACGGCTTGTTTTCAAGTCTAAGTGTGATTTTTTACAAATTATCGTCATACTCTCAAACCGGGAGACCCGGGACGATGCGGTCAGTTCCTACAAGTTACATTGGTCCCGTGCGAGGTGTTCGTGCCTCCTACGGAGATGTTTGGGGGCTGGTTTGGGTTTACACCCTTTAACGGCCTGTTTTCAAGTCTAAGTGTTATTTTTACAAATTATCGCCATACTCTCAAACCGGAAGACCCGGGACTAAGCGGTTAGTTCCTACAAGTTACATTCGTCCCGTGCGAGGTATTCGTGCCTCCTACGGGGTCGTTTGGGGGCTGGTTTGGGTTTTCACCCTTTAACGGGCTGATTTCAAGAAAGTGTGATTTTCTCAAATTATCGTCATACTCTCAAACCAAGAGACTCGGGACTACGCGGTCAGTTCCTACAAGTTACATTGGTCCCATGCGAGGTGTTCGTCCCTCCTACAAGGTCGTTTGGGGGCTGGTTTGGGTTTTCACCCTTTAACGGCCTGTTTTCAAGTCTAAGTGTGATTTTTACAAATTATCGTCATACTCTCAAACCGGGAGACCCGGGACGACGCGGTCAGTTCCTATAAGTTACATTGGTCCCGTGCGAGGTGTTCGTGCTTCCTACGGGATCGTTTGTGGGCTGGTTTGGATTTCCACCCTTTAACGGCCTATTTTCAAGTCTAAGTGTTATTTTTACAAATTATCGCCATACTCTCAAACCGGAAGACCCGGGACTACGCGGTCAGTTCCTACAAGTTACATTCGTCCCGTGCAAGGTATTCGTGCGTCCTACGGGTTCGTTTGGGGGCTGGTTTGGGTTTTCACCCTTTAACGGGCTGATTTCAAAAAAGTGTGATTTTTGCAAATTATCGTCATACTCTCAAACCAAGAGACCCGTGACTACGCGGTCAGTTCCTACAAGTTACATTGGTCCCATGCGAGGTGTTCGTGCCTCCTACGGGGTCGTTTGGGTGCTGGTTTGGGTTTTCACCCTTTAACGGCTTGTTTTCAAGTCTAAGTGTGATTTTTTACAAATTATCGTCATACTCTCAAACCGGGAGACCCGGGACGATGCGGTCAGTTCCTACAAGTTACATTGGTCCCGTGCGAGGTGTTCGTGCCTCCTACGGGGACGTTTGGGGGCTGGTTTGGGTTTACACCCTTTAATGGCCTATTTTCAAGTCTAAGAGTGATTTTTGCAAATTATCGTCATACTCTCTAACCGGAGACCCGAGACTACGCGGTCAGTTCTTACAAGTTACAATGGTTCCGTGTGAGGCGTTCGTGCCTCCCACGGGGATGTTTCGGGGTTGGTTTGGGTTTTCACCCTTTAACGGCCTGTTTTCAAGTCTAAGTGTGATTTTTGCAAATTATCATCATACTCTCAAACCCAGAGACCCGGGACTACGCGATCAGTTCCTACAAGTTACATTAGTCCCGTGCGAGGTGTTCGTGCCTCCTACGGGGACGTTTAAGGGTTGGTTTGGGTTTTCACCCTTTAACGGTTTGTTTTCAACTCTAAGTGTTATTTTTGCAAATTATCGTCATACTCTCAAACCGGGAGACCCGGGACGACGCGGTCAGTTCTTACAAGTTACATTGGTCCCGTGCGAGGCGTTCGTGCCTCCCACGGGGTCGTTTGGTGGCTGCATCGGGTTTTCACCCTTTAACGGCCTGTTTTCAAGTCTAAGTGTGATTTTGGCAAATTATCGTCATACTCTCAAATTGAGAGACCCGGGACTACGCGGTCAGTTCCTATAAGTTACATTGGTCCCGTGCGAGGTGTTCGTGCCTCCTACGGGGTCGTTTCGGGGTTAGTTTGGGTTTTCACCCTTTAACGACTTGTTTTCAAATCTAAGTGTGATTTTTGCAAATTATCGTCGTACTCTCAAACCGGGAGACCCGAGACGAAGCGGTCAGTTCCTATAAGTTACATTGGCCCCGTGCGAGGTGTTTGTGCCTCCTACGGTATCATTTGGGGGCTGGCTTGGATTTCCACCCTTTAACGGCATGTTTTCAAGTCTAAGTGTTATTTTTACAAATTATCACCACACTCTCAAACCGGAAGACCCGGGACTACGCGGTCAGTTCCTACAAGTTACATTCGTCCCGTGCGAGGTATTCGTGCCTCCTACGGGGTCGTTTGGGGGCTGGTTTGGGTTTTCACCCTTTAACGGGCTGATTTCAAGAAAGTGTGATTTTCTCAAATTATCGTCATACTCTCAAACCAAGAAACTCGGGACTACGCGGTCAGTTCCTACAAGTTACATTGGTCCCATGCGAGGTGTTCGTTCCTCCTACAAGGTCGTTTGGGGGCTGGTTTGGGTTTTCACCCTTTAACGGCCTGTTTTCAAGTCTAAGTGTGATTTTTGCAAATTTTCATCATACTGTCAAACCGAGAGACCCGGGACTACGCGGTCAGTTCCTACAAGTTACATTGGTCCCATGCGAGGTGTTCGTGCCTCCTACGGGGACGTTTGGGGGCTGGTTTGGGTTTACACCCTTTAATGGCCTGTTTTCAAGTCTAAGTGTGATTTTTACAAATTATCGTCACACTCTCTAACCGGGAGACCCGGGACTACGCGGTTAGTTCCTACAAGTTACAATGGTCCCGCGCGAGGCGTTCGTGCCTCCCACGGGGATGTTTCGGGGTTGGTTTGGGTTTCAAACTAAGAGACCCGGGACTACGCGGTCAGTTCCTACAAGTTACATTGGTCCCATGCGAGGTGTTCGTGCCTCCTACAAGGTCGTTTGGGGGCTGGTTTGGGTTTTCACCCTTTAACGGCCTGTTTTCAAGTCTATGTGTGATTTTTGCAAATTATCGTCACACTCTCTAACCGGGAGACCCGGGACTACGCGGTAAGTTCCTACAAGTTACAATGGTCCCGTGCGAGGCGTTCGTGCCTCCCACGGGGATGTTTCGGGGTTGGTTTTGGTTTTAACCCTTTAACGGCCTGTTTTCAAGTCTAAGTGTGATTTTTGGAAATTATCATCATACTCTCAAACCGAGAGACCCGGGACTACGCGATCAATTCCTACAAGTTACATTGGTCCCGTGCGAGGTGTTCGTGCCTCCTACGGGGACGTTTGAGGGCTGGTTTGGGTTTTCACCCTTTAACGGTCTATTTTCAACTCTAAGTGTTTTTTTTGCAAATTATCGTCATACTCTCAAACCGGGAGTCCCGGGACTACGCGGTCAGTTCCTAAAAGTTACAATGGTCTCGTGCGAGGCGTTCGTGCCTCCCACGGGGATGTTTCGGTGCTGGTTTGGATTTTCACCCATTAACGGTGATTTTTGCAAATTATCGTCATACTCCCAAACCGAGAGACACGGGACTACGCGGTCAGTTCCTACAAGTTACATTGGACCCGTGCGAGCTGTCCGTACCTCCTACGGGGTCGTTTGGGGGTTAGTTTGGGTTTTCACCCTTTAACGGCCTGCTTTCAAATCTAAGTGTGATTTTTGCAAATTATCATCATACTCTCAAACCGGGAGACCCGGGACGACGCGGTCAGTTCCTACAAGTTACATTGGTCCTGTGCGAGGTGTTCGTGCCTCTTACGGGATCGTTTGGGGCATGGTTTGGATTTCCACCCTTTAACGGCCTGTTTTCAAGTCTAAGTGTTATTTTTACAAATTATCGCCATACTCTCAAACCGGAAGACCCGGGACTAAGCGATCAGTTCCTACAAGTTACAATCGTCCCGTGCGAGGTATTCGTGCCTCCTACGGGGTCGTTTGGGGGCTGGTTTGGGTTTTCACCATTTAACGAGCTGATTTCAAGAAAGTGTGATTTTCACATATTATCGTCATACTCTCAAACCAAGAGACCCGGGACTACGCGGTCAGTTCCTACAAGTTACATTGGTCCCATGCGAGGTGTTCGTGCCTCCTACGGGGTCGTTTGGGGGCTGGTTTGGGTTTTCACCCTTTAACGGCCTATTTTCAAGTCTAAGTGTGATTTTGGCAAATTATCGTCATACTCTCAAACCGGGAGACCCGGGACGAGGCGGTCAGTTCCTACAAGTTACATTGGTCCCGTGCGAGGTGTTCGTGCCTCCTACGGGGACGTTTGGGGGCTGGTTTGGGTTTACACCCTTTAATGACCTGATTTCAAGTCTAAGTGTGATTTTTATAAATTATCGTCATACTCTCTAACCGGGAGACCCGGGACTACGCGGTCAGTTCCTACAAGTTACAATGGTCCCGTGCGAGGCGTTCGTGCCTCCCACAGGGATGTTTCGGGGCTGGTTTGGGTTTGCACCCTTTAACGGCCTGTTTTCAAGTCTAAGTGTGATTTTTGCAAATTATCGTCATACTCTCAAACCGAGAGACCCGGGACTACGCGGTCAGTTCCTACAAGTTACATTGGTCCCGTGCCAGGTGTTCGTGCCTCCTACGGGGTCGTTTGGGGGTTAGTTTGGGTTTTCACCCTTTAACGGCCTGTTTTCAAATTTAAGTGTGATTTTTGCAAATTATTGTCATACTCTCAAACCGGGAGACCCGGGACGACGCGGTCAGTTCCTACAAGTTACATTGGTCCCGTGCGAGGTGTTCGTGCCTCCTACGGGATCGTTTGGGGGCTGGTTTGGATTTCCACCCTTTAACGGCCTGTTTTCAAGTCTAAGTGTTATTTTTACAAATTATCGCCATACTCTCAAACCGGAAGACCCAGGACTACGCAGTCAGTTCCTACAAGTTACATTAGTCCCGTGCGAGGTGTTCGTGCCTCCTACGGGGTCGTTTGGGGGCTGGTTTGGGTTTTCACCCTTTTACGGCCTGTTTTCAAGTCTAAGTGTGCTTTTTACAAATTATCGTCATACTCTCAAACCGGGAGACCCGGGACGATGCGGTCAGTTCCTACAAGTTACATTGGTCCCGTGCGAGGTGTTCGTGCCTCCCATGGGGATGTTTCGGGGCTGGTTTGGGTTTTAACCCTTTAACGGCCTGTTTTCAAATCTAAGTGTTATTTTTACAAATTATCGTCATACTCTCAAACCAAAAGACCCGGGACTACGAGGTCAGTTCCTACAAGTTACATTAGTCCCATGCGAGGTGTTCGTGCCTCCTACGGGGTCGTTTGGGGGCTGGTTTGGGTTTTCACCCTTTAACGGCCTGTTTTCAAGTCTAAGTGTGATTTTTGCAAATTATCATCATACTCTCAAACCGAGAGACCCGGGACTACGCGGTCAGTTCCTACAAGTTACATTGGTCCCGTGCGAGGTGTTCGTGCCTCCTACGGGGTCGTTTGGGGATTAGTTTGGGTTTTCACCCTTTAACGGTCTGTTTTAAAATTAAGTGTGATTTTTGAAAATTATCATTATACTCTCAAACCGGGAGACCGGGGATGACGCGGTCAGTTCCTACAAGTTACATTGGTCCCGTGCGAGGTGTTCGTACCTCCTACGGGGTCGTTTGGGGGCTGGTTCGGGTTTTCACCTTTTAACGGCCTGTTTTCAAGTTTAAGTGTGATATTGGCAAATTATCATCATACTCTAAAATCGGGAGAACGGGGACTACGCGGTCAGTTCCTACAAGTTACAATGGTCCCGTGCGAGGTGTTCGTGCCTCCTATGGGGTCGTTTGGGGCTGGTTTGGGATTACACCCTTTAATGGCCTGTTTTCAAGTCTAAGTGTGATTTTTGCAAATTATCATCATACTCTCAAACCGAGAGACCCGGGACTACGCGGTCAGTTCCTACAAGTTACATTGGTCCCGTGCGAGGTGTTCGTGCCTCCTACGGGGTCGTTTGGTGATTAGTTTGGGTTTTCACCCTTTAACGGTCTGTTTTAAAATTAAGTGTGACTTTTTCAAATTATCGTCATACTCTCAAACAGGGAGACCCGGGACGACGCGGTCTGTTCCTACAAGTTACATTGGTCCCTTGCGAGGTGTTCGTGCCTGCTACGGGATCGTTTGGGGGCTGGTTTGGATTTCCACCCTTTAACGGCCTGTTTTCAAGTCTAAGTGTTATTTTTACAAATTATCGTCATACTCTCAAACCGGAAGACCCGTGACTACGCGGTCAGTTCCTACAGGTTACATTCGTCCCGTGCGAGGTATTCGTGCCTCCTACGGGGTCGTTTGGGGGCTGATTTGGGTTTTCACCCTTTAACTGACTGATTTCAAGAAAGTGTGATTTTCGCAAATTATCGTCGTACTCACAAACCAAGAGACCCGGTACTACGCGGTCAGTTCCTACAAGTTACATTGGTCCCATGCGAGGTGTTCGTGCCTCCTACGGGGTCGTTTGGGGGTTGGTTTGGGTTTTCACCCTTTAACAGCCTGTTTTCAAGTCTAAGTGTGATTTTTGCAAATTATCGTCATACTCTCAAATCGGGAGACCCGGGACGATGCGTTCAGTTCCTACAAAACATTGGTTCCGTGCGAGGTGTTCGTGCCTCCTACGGGGACGTTTGGGGCCTGGTTTGGGTTTATACCCTTTAATGGCCTGTTTTCAAGTCTAAGTGTGATTTTTTGCAAATTATCGTCATACTCCCTAACCGGGAGACCCGGGACTACGCGGTCAATTCCTACAAGTTACAATGGTCCCATGCGAGGCGTTTGTGCCTCCCACGGGGTTGTTTCGGGGTTGTATTGGGTTTTAACCCTTTAACGGCCTATTTTCAAGTCTAAGTGTGATTTTTGCAAATTATCGTCATACTCTCAAACCGAGAGACCCGGGACTACGCGATCAGTTCCTACAAGTTACATTGGTCCTGTGCGAGGTGTTCGTGCCTCCTACGAGGACGTTTGGGGGCTGGTTTGGGTTTACACCCTTTAACGGTCGGTTTTGAAGTCTAAGTGTGATTTTTGCAAATTAACATCATACTCTCTAACCGGGAGACCCGGGACTACGCGATCAGTTACTACAAGTTACAATGGTCCCGTGCGAGGCGTTCGTGCCTCCCACGTGGAAGTTTCGGGGCTGGTTGTGGTTTTCACCCTTTAACGGCCTGTTTTCAAGTCTAACTGTGATTTTTGCAAATTATCATCATACTCTCAAACCGAGAGACCCGGGACTACGCGGTCAGTTCCTACAAGTTACATTGGTCCCGTGCGAGGTGTTCGTGCCTCCTACGGGGTCGTTTGGGGGTTAGTTTGGGTTTTCACCCTATAACGGCCTGTTTTCAAATCTAAGTGTGATTTTTGCAAATTATCGTGATACTCTCAAATCGAGAGACCCGGGATGACCCGGTCGGTTCCTACAAGTTAAATTGGTCCCGTGCGAGGTGTTCGTGCCTCCTACGGGATCGTTTGGGGGTTGGTTTGG
Organism: Sambucus nigra; assembly: GCA_949130495.1. NCBI lineage: Eukaryota > Viridiplantae > Streptophyta > Magnoliopsida > Dipsacales > Adoxaceae > Sambucus > Sambucus nigra. The sequence continues at coordinate 9,093,864 of OX422218.1, read as the reverse complement.
ATTTCCACCCTTTAACGGCCTGTTTTCAAGTCTAAGTGTTATATTTTGAAATTATCGTCATACTCTCAATCCGGAAGACCCGGGACTACGCGGTCAGTTCCTACAAGTTACATTCATCCCGTTCGAGGTATTCGTGCCTCCTACAGGGTCATTTGGGGGCTGGTTTGGGTTCTCACCCTTTAACGGGTTGATTTCAAGAAAGTGTGATTTTCGCAAATTATCGTCATACTCTCAGACCAAGAGACCCGGGACACGCGGTCAGTTCCTACAAGTTACATTGGTCCCATGCGAGGTGTTCGTGCCTCCTACGGGGTCGTTTGGGTGCTGGTTTGGGTTTTCACCCTTTAACGGCTTGTTTTCAAGTCTAAGTGTGATTTTTTACAAATTATCGTCATACTCTCAAACCGGGAGACCCGGGACGATGCGATCAGTTACTACAAGTTACATTGGTCCCGTGCGAGGTGTTCGTGCCTCCTACGGAGACGTTTGGGGGCTTGTTTGGGTTTACACCCTTTAATGGCCTATTTTCAAGTCTAAGTGTGATTTTTGCAAATTATCGTCATACTCTCTAACCGGAGACCCGAGACTACGCGGTCAGTTCCTACAAGTTACAATGGTTCCGTGCGAGGCGTTCGTGCCTCCCACGGGGATGTTTCAGGGTTGGTTTGGGTTTTCACCCTTTAACGGCCTGTTTTCAAGTCTAAGTGTGATTTTTGCAAATTATCGTCATACTCTCAAACCCAGAGACCCGGGACTACGCGATCAGTTCCTATAAGTTACATTAGTCCCGTGCGAGGTGTTCGTGCCTCCTACGGGGACGTTTAAGGGTTGGTTTGGGTTTTCACCTTTTAACGGTTTGTTTTCAACTCTAAGTGTTATTTTTGCAAATTATCGTCATACTCTCAAACCGGGAGACCCGGGACGACGCGGTCAGTTCTTACAAGTTACATTGGTCCCGTGCGAGGCGTTCGTGCCTCCCACGGGGTCGTTTGGGGGCTGCCTCGGGTTTTCACCCTTTAACGGCCTGTTTTCAAGTCTAAGTGTGATTTTGGCAAATTATCGTCATACTCTCAAATTGAGAGACCCAGGACTACGCGGTCAGTTCCTATAAGTTACATTGGTCCCGTGCGAGGTGTTCGTACCTCCTACGGGGTCGTTTGGGGGTTAGTTTGGGTTTTCACCCTTTAACGACCTGTTTTCAAATCTAAGTGTGATTTTTGCAAATTATCGTCATACTCTCAAACCGGGAGACTCGAGACGACGCGGTCAGTTCCTATAAGTTACATTGCTCCCGTGCGAGGTGTTTGTGCCTCCTACGGTATCATTTGGGGGCTGGTTTGGATTTCCACCCTTTAACGGCCTGTTTTCAAGTCTAAGTGTTATTTTTATAAATTATCACCACACTCTCAAACCGGAAGACCCGGGACTACGCGGTCAGTTCCTACAAGTTACATTCGTCCCGTGCGAGGTATTCGTGCCTCCTACGGGGTCGTTTGGGGGCTGGTTTGGGTTTTCACCCTTTAACGGGCTGATTTCAAGAAAGTGTGATTTTCTCAAATTATCGTCATACTCTCAAACCAAGAGACTCGGGACTACGCGGTCAGTTCCTACAAGTTACATTGGTCCCATGTGAGGTGTTCGTCCCTCCTACAAGGTCGTTTGGGGGCTGGTTTGGGTTTTCACCCTTTAACGGCCTGTTTTCAAGTCTAAGTGTGATTTTTACAAATTATCGTCATACTCTCAAACCGGGAGACCCGGGACGACGCGGTCAGTTCCTATAAGTTACATTGGTCCCGTGCGAGGTGTTCGTGCTTCCTACGGGATCGTTTGTGGGCTGGTTTGGATTTCCACCCTTTAACGGCCTATTTTCAAGTCTAAGTGTTATTTTTACAAATTATCGCCATACTCTCAAACCGGAAGACCCGGGACTACGCGGTCAGTTCCTACAAGTTACATTCGTCCCGTGCAAGGTATTCGTGCGTCCTACGGGTTCGTTTGGGGGCTGGTTTGGGTTTTCACCCTTTAACGGGCTGATTTCAAAAAAGTGTGATTTTTGCAAATTATCGTCATACTCTCAAACCAAGAGACCCGTGACTATGCGGTCAGTTCCTACAAGTTACATTGGTCCCATGCGAGGTGTTCGTGCCTCCTACGGGGTCGTTTGGGTGCTGGTTTGGGTTTTCACCCTTTAACGGCTTGTTTTCAAGTCTAAGTGTGATTTTTTACAAATTATCGTCATACTCTCAAACCGGGAGACCCGAGACGATGCGGTCAGTTCCTACAAGTTACATTGGTCCCGTGCGAGGTGTTCGTGCCTCCTACGGGGACGTTTGGGGGCTGGTTTGGGTTTACACCCTTTAATGGCCTATTTTCAAGTCTAAGTGTGATTTTTGCAAATTATCGTCATACTCTCTAACCGAAGACCCGAGACTACGCGGTCAGTTCCTACAAGTTACAATGGTTCCGTGCGAGGCGTTCGTGCCTCCCACGGGGATGTTTCGGGGTTTGTTTGGGTTTTCACCCTTTAACGGCCTGTTTTCAAGTCTAAGTGTGATTTTTGCAAATTATCGTCATACTCTCAAATTGAGAGACCCAGGACTACGCGGTCAGTTCCTATAAGTTACATTGGTCCTGTGCGAGGTGTTCGTGCCTCCTACGAGGACGTTTGGGGGCTGGTTTGGGTTTACACCCTTTAACGGTCGGTTTTGAAGTCTAAGTGTGATTGTTGCAAATTATCATCATACTCTCAAACCGGGAGACCCGGGACGACGCGGTCAGTTCTTACAAGTTACATTGGTCCCGTGCGAGGCGTTCGTGCCTCCCACGGGGTCGTTTGGGGGCTGCATCGGGTTTTCACCCTTTAACGGCCTGTTTTCAAGTCTAAGTGTGATTTTGGCAAATTATCGTCATACTCTCAAATTGAGAGACCCGGGACTACGCGGTCAGTTCCTATAAGTTACATTGGTCCCGTGCGAGGTGTTCGTGCCTCCTAAGGGGTCGTTTCGGGGTTAGTTTGGGTTTTCACCCTTTAACGACCTGTTTTCAAATCTAAGTGTGATTTTTGCAAATTATCGTCATACTCTCAAACCGGGAGACCCGAGACGACGCGGTCAGTTCCTATAAGTTACATTGGCCCCGTGCGAGGTGTTTGTGCCTCCTACGGTATCATTTGGGGGCTGGTTTGGATTTCCACCCTTTAACGGCCTGTTTTCAAGTCTAAGTGTTATTTTTACAAATTATCACCACACTCTCAAACCGGAAGACCCGGGACTACGCGGTCAGTTCCTACAAGTTACATTCGTCCCGTGCGAGGTATTTGTGCCTCCTACGGGGTCGTTTGGGGGCTGGTTTAGGTTTTCACCCTTTAACGGGCTGATTTCAAGAAAGTGTGATTTTCTCAAATTATCGTCATACTCTCAAACCAAGAGACTCGGGACTACGCGGTCAGTTCCAACAAGTTACATTGGTCCCATGCGAGGTGTTCGTTCCTCCTACAAGGTCGTTTGGGGGCTGGTTTGGGTTTTCACCCTTTAACGGCTTGTTTTCAAGTCTAAGTGTGATTTTTGCAAATTTTCATCATACTGTCAAACCGGGAGACCAGGGACGATGCGGTCAGTTCCTATAAGTTACATTGGTCCCATGCGAGGTGTTCGTGCCTCCTACGGGGACGTTTGGGGGCTGGTTTGGGTTTACACCCTTTAATGGCCTGTTTTCAAGTCTAAGTGTGATTTTTACAAATTATCGTCACACTCTCTAACCGGGAGACCCGGGACTACGCGGTTAGTTCCTACAAGTTACAATGGTCCCGTGCGAGGCGTTCGTGCCTCCCACGGGGATGTTTCGGCGTTGGTTTGGGTTTCAAACCAAGAGACCCGGGACTACGCGGTCAGTTCCTACAAGTTACATTGGTCCCATGCGAGGTGTTCGTGCCTCCTACAAAGTCGTTTGGGGGCTGGTTTGGGTTTTCACCCTTTAACGGACTGTTTTCAAGTCTATGTGTGATTTTTGCAAATTATCGTCACACTCTCTAACCGGGAGACCCGGTACTTCGCGGTCAGTTCCTACAAGTTACAATGGTCCCGTGCGAGGCGTTCGTGCCTCCCACGGGGATGTTTCGGGGTTGGTTTTGGTTTTAACCCTTTAACGGCCTGTTTTCAAGTCTAAGTGTGATTTTTGGAAATTATCATCATACTCTCAAACCGAGAGACCCGGGACTACGCGATCAATTCCTACAAGTTACATTGGTCCCGTGCGAGGTGTTCGTGCCTCCTACGGGGACGTTTGAGGGCTGGTTTGGGTTTTCACCCTTTAACGGTCTATTTTCAACTCTAAGTGTTTTTTTTGCAAATTATCGTCATACTCTCAAACCGGGAGTCCCGGGACTACGCGGTCAGTTCCTACAAGTTACAATGGTCTCGTGCGAGGCGTTCGTGCCTCCCACGGGGATGTTTCGGGGCTGGTTTGGATTTTCACCCTTTAACGGCCTGTTTTCAAGTCTAAGTGTGATTTTTGCAAATTATCGTCATACTCCCAAACCGAGAGACACGGGACTACGCGGTCAGTTCCTACAAGTTACATTGGACCCGTGCGAGCTGTCCGTGCCTCCTACGGGGTCGTTTGGGGGTTAGTTTGGGTTTTCACCCTTTAACGGCCTGCTTTCAAATCTAAGTGTGATTTTTGCAAATTATCGTCATACTCTCAAACCGGGAGACCCGGGACGACGCGGTCAGTTCCTACAAGTTACATTGGTCCTGTGCGAGGTGTTCGTGCCTCTTACGGGATCGTTTGGGGGCTGGTTTGGATTTCCACCCTTTAACGGCCTGTTTTCAAGTCTAAGTGTTATTTTTACAAATTATCGCCATACTCTCAAACCGGAAGACCCGGGACTAAGCGATCAGTTCCTACAAGTTACAATCGTCCCGTGCGAGGTATTCGTGCCTCCTACGGGGTCGTTTGGGGGATGGTTTGGGTTTTCACCATTTAACGGGCTGATTTCAAGAAAGTGTGATTTTCACATATTATCGTCATACTCTCAAACCAAGAGACCCGGGACTACGCGGTCAGTTCCTACAAGTTACATTGGTCCCATGCGAGGTGTTCGTGCCTCCTACGGGGTCGTTTGGGGGCTGGTTTGGGTTTTCACCCTTTAACGGCCTATTTTCAATTCTAAGTGTGATTTTTGCAAATTATCGTCATACTCTCAAACCGGGAGACCCGGGACGATGCGGTCACTTCCTACAAGTTACATTGGTCCCGTGCGAGGTGTTCGTGCCTCCTACGGGGACGTTTGGGGGCTGGTTTGGGTTTACACCCTTTAATGACCTGATTTCAAGTCTAAGTGTGATTTTTATAAATTATCATCATACTCTCTAACCGGGAGACCCGGGACTACGCGGTCAGTTCCTACAAGTTACAATGGTCCCGTGCGAGGCGTTCGTGCCTCCCACAGGGATGTTTCGGGGCTGGTTTGGGTTTGCACCCTTTAACGGCCTGTTTTCAAGTCTAAGTGTGATTTTTGCAAATTATCGTCATACTCTCAAACCGAGAGACCCGGGACTACGCGGTAAGTTCCTACAAGTTACATTGGTCCCGTGCCAGGTGTTCGTGCCTCCTACGGGGTCGTTTGGGTTTTCACCCTTTAACGGCCTGTTTTCAAATCTAAGTGTGATTTTTGCAAATTATTATCATACTCTCAAACCGGGAGACCCGTGACGACGCGGTCAGTTCCTACAAGTTACATTGGTCCCGTGCGAGGTGTTCGTGCCTCCTACGGGATCGTTTGGGGGCTGGTTCGGATTTCCACCCTTTAACGGCCTGTTTTCAAGTCGAAGTGTTATTTTTACAAATTATCGCCATACTCTCAAACCGGAAGACCCAGGACTACGCAGTCAGTTCCTACAAGTTACATTCATCCCATGCGAGGTGTTCGTGCCTCCTACGGGGTCGTTTGGGGGCTGGTTTGGGTTTTCACCCTTTAACGGCCTGTTTTCAAGTCTAAGTGTGATTTTTGCAAATTATCGTCATACTCTCAAACCGGGAGACCCGGGACGATGCGGTCAGTTCCTACAAGTTACATTGGTCCCGTGCGAGGTGTTCGTGCCTCCCATGGGGATGTTTCGGGGATGGTTTGGGTTTTAACCCTTTAACGGCCTGTTTTCAAATCTAAGTGTTATTTTTACAAATTATCGTCATACTCTCAAACCAAAAGACCCGGGACTACGAGGTCAGTTCCTACAAGTTACATTGGTCCCATGCGAGGTGTTCGTGCCTCCTACGGGGTCGTTTGGGGGCTGGTTTGGGTTTTCACCCTTTAACGACCTGTTTTCAAGTCTAAGTGTGATTTTTGCAAATTATCGTCATACTCTCAAACCGAGAGACCCGGGACTACGCGGTCAGTTCCTACAAGTTACATTGGTCCCGTGCGAGGTGTTCGTGCCTCCTACGGGGTCGTTTGGGGATTAGTTTGGGTTTTCACCCTTTAACGGTCTGTTTTAAAATTAAGTGTGATTTTTGAAAATTATCGTCATACTCTCAAACCGGGAGACCCGGGACGACGCGGTCAGTTCCTACAAGTTACATTGGTCCCGTGCGAGGTGTTCGTACCTCCTACGGGGTCGTTTGGGGGCTGGTTCGGATTTTCACCTTTTAACGGCCTATTTTCAAGTTTAAGTGTGATATTGGCAAATTATCATCATACTCTAAAATCGGGAGAACGGGGACTACGCGGTCAGTTCCTACAAGTTATAATGGTCCCGTGCGAGGTGTTCGTGCCTCCTACGGGGTCGTTTGGGGCTGGTTTGGGATTACACCCTTTAATGGCCTGTTTTCAAGTCTAAGTGTGATTTTTGCAAATTATCATCATACTCTCAAACCGAGAGACCCGGGACTACGCGGTCAGTTCCTACAAGTTACATTGGTCCCGTGCGAGGTGTTCGTGCCTCCTACGGGGTCGTTTGGTGATTAGTTTGGGTTTCACCCTTTAACGGTCTGTTTTAAAATTAAGTGTGACTTTTGCAAATTATCGTCATACTCTCAAACCGGGAGACCCGGGACGACGCGGTCTGTTCCTACAAGTTACATTGGTCCCTTGCGAGGTGTTCGTGCCTGCTACGGGATCGTTTGGGGGCTGGTTTGGATTTCCACCCTTTAACGGCCTGTTTTCAAGTCTAAGTGTTATTTTTACAAATTATCGTCATACTCTCAAACCGGAAGACCCGTGACTACGCGGTCAGTTCCTACAGGTTACATTCGTCCCGTGCGAGGTATTCGTGCCTCCTACGGGGTCGTTTGGGGGCTGATTTGGGTTTTCACCCTTTAACTGACTGATTTCAAGAAAGTGTGATTTTCGCAAATTATCGTCGTACTCACAAACCAAGAGACCCGGTACTACGCCGTCAGTTCCTACAAGTTACATTGGTCCCATGCGAGGTGTTCGTGCCTCCTACGGGGTCGTTTGGGGGTTGGTTTGGGTTTTCACCCTTTAACGGCCTGTTTTCAAGTCTAAGTGTGATTTTTGCAAATTATCGTCATACTCTCAAATCGGGAGACCCGGGACGATGCGTTCAGTTCCTACAAGTTACATTGGTTCCGTGCGAGGTGTTCGTGCCTCCTACGGGGACGTTTGGGGCCTGGTTTGGGTTTATACCCTTTAATGGCCTGTTTTCAAGTCTAAGCGTGATTTTTTGCAAATTATCGTCATACTCCCTAACCGGGAGACCCGGGACTACGCGGTCAATTCCTACAAGTTACAATGGTCCCATCCGAGGCGTTTGTGCCTCCCACGGGGTTGTTTCGGGGTTGTATTGGGTTTTAACCCTTTAACGGCCTATTTTCAAGTCTAAGTGTGATTTTTGCAAATTATCGTCATACTCTCAAACCGAGAGACCCGGGACTACGCGATCAGTTCCTACAAGTTACATTGGTCCTGTGCGAGGTGTTCGTGCCTCCTACGAGGACGTTTGGGGGCTGGTTTGGGTTTACACCCTTTAACGGTCGGTTTTGAAGTCTAAGTGTGATTTTTGCAAATTATCATCATACTCTCTAACCGGGAGACCCGGGACTACGCGATCAGTTACTACAAGTTACAATGGTCCCGTGCGAGGCGTTCGTGCCTCCCACGTGGAAGTTTCGGGGCTGGTTGTGGTTTTCACCCTTTAACGGCCTGTTTTCAAGTCTAACTGTGATTTTTGCAAATTATCATCATACTCTCAAACCGAGAGACCCGGGACTACGCGGTCAGTTCCTACAAGTTACATTGGTCCCGTGCGAGGTGTTCGTGCCTCCTACGGGGTCGTTTGGGGGTTAGTTTGGGTTTTCACCCTATAACGGCCTGTTTTCAAATCTAAGTGTGATTTTTGCAAATTATCGTGATACTCTCAAATCGAGAGACCCGGGATGACCCGGTCGGTTCCTACAAGTTAAATTGGTCCCGTGCGAGGTGTTCGTGCCTCCTACGTGATCATTTGGGGGTTGGTTTGGATTTCCACCCTTTAACGGCCTGTTTTCAAGTCTAAGTGTTATATTTTGAAATTATCGTCATACTCTCAAACCGGAAGACCCGGGACTACGCGGTCAGTTCCTACAAGTTACATTCATCCCGTTCGAGGTATTCGTGCCTCCTACAGGGTCATTTGGGGGCTGGTTTGGGTTCTCACCCTTTAACGGGTTGATTTCAAGAAAGTGTGATTTTCGCAAATTATCGTCATACTCTCAAACCAAGAGACCCGGGACTACGCGGTCAGTTCCTACAAGTTACATTGGTCCCATGCGAGGTGTTCGTGCCTCCTACGGGGTCGTTTGGGGGCTGGTTTGGGTTTTCACTCTTTAACGGTCTGTTTTCAAGTCTAAGTGTGATTTTTGCAAATTATCGTCATACTCTCAAATCGGGAGACCCGGGACGATGCGGTCAGTTCCTGCAAGTCACATTGGTCCCGTGCGAGGTGTTCGTGCCTCCTACTGGGACGTTTGGGGGTTGGTTTGGGTTTACACCCTTTAATGGTCTGTTTTCAAGTCTAAGTGTGATTTTTACAAATTATCGTTATACTCTAAAATTGAGAGACTCGGGACTACGCGCTCAGTTCCTACAAGTTACATTGGTCCCGTGCGAGGTGTTCGTGCCTCCTACGGGGAGGTTTGAGGGCTGGTTTGGGTTTTCACCCTTTAACGGTTTGTTTTCAACTCTAAGTGTTATTTTTGCAAATTATCGTCATACTCTCAAACCGGGAGACCCGGGACGACGCGGTCAGTTCCTACAAGTTACATTGGTCCCGTGCGAGGTGTTCGTGCGTCCTATGGGATCGTTTGGGGGCTGGTTTGGGTTTTCACCCTTTAACGGCCTGTTTTAAAGTCTTAGTGTGATTTTTACAAATTATCGTCATACTCTCAAACCGGGAGACCCGGGACGACGCGGTTAGTTCCTCCAAGTTACATTGGTCCCGTGCGAGGTGTTCGTGCCTCCTAAGGGGGCGTTTGGGGGTTGGTTTGGGTTTACACCCTTTAATGGCCTGTTTTCAAGTCTAAGTGTTATTTTTACAAATTATCGTCATACTCTCAAACAGGAAGACCCGTGACTACGCGGTCAGTTCCTACAGGTTACATTCGTCCCGTGCGAGGTATTCGTGCCTCCTACGGGGTCGTTTGGGGGCTGATTTGGGTTTTCACCCTTTAACTGACTGATTTCAAGAAAGTGTGATTTTCGCAAATTATCGTCGTACTCACAAACCAAGAGACCCGGTACTACGCCGTCAGTTCCTACAAGTTACATTGGTCCCATGCGAGGTGTTCGTGCCTCCTACGGGGTCGTTTGGGGGTTGGTTTGGGTTTTCACCCTTTAACGGCCTGTTTTCAAGTCTAAGTGTGATTTTTGCAAATTATCGTCATACTCTCAAATCGGGAGACCCGGGACGATGCGTTCAGTTCCTACAAGTTACATTGGTTCCGTGCGAGGTGTTCGTGCCTCCTACGGGGACGTTTGGGGCCTGGTTTGGGTTTATACCCTTTAATGGCCTGTTTTCAAGTCTAAGCGTGATTTTTTGCAAATTATCGTCATACTCCCTAACCGGGAGACCCGGGACTACGCGGTCAATTCCTACAAGTTACAATGGTCCCATCCGAGGCGTTTGTGCCTCCCACGGGGTTGTTTCGGGGTTGTATTGGGTTTTAACCCTTTAACGGCCTATTTTCAAGTCTAAGTGTGATTTTTGCAAATTATCGTCATACTCTCAAACCGAGAGACCCGGGACTACGCGATCAGTTCCTACAAGTTACATTGGTCCTGTGCGAGGTGTTCGTGCCTCCTACGAGGACGTTTGGGGGCTGGTTTGGGTTTACACCCTTTAACGGTCGGTTTTGAAGTCTAAGTGTGATTTTTGCAAATTATCATCATACTCTCTAACCGGGAGACCCGGGACTACGCGATCAGTTACTACAAGTTACAATGGTCCCGTGCGAGGCGTTCGTGCCTCCCACGTGGAAGTTTCGGGGCTGGTTGTGGTTTTCACCCTTTAACGGCCTGTTTTCAAGTCTAACTGTGATTTTTGCAAATTATCATCATACTCTCAAACCGAGAGACCCGGGACTACGCGGTCAGTTCCTACAAGTTACATTGGTCCCGTGCGAGGTGTTCGTGCCTCCTACGGGGTCGTTTGGGGGTTAGTTTGGGTTTTCACCCTATAACGGCCTGTTTTCAAATCTAAGTGTGATTTTTGCAAATTATCGTGATACTCTCAAATCGAGAGACCCGGGATGACCCGGTCGGTTCCTACAAGTTAAATTGGTCCCGTGCGAGGTGTTCGTGCCTCCTACGTGATCATTTGGGGGTTGGTTTGGATTTCCACCCTTTAACGGCCTGTTTTCAAGTCTAAGTGTTATATTTTGAAATTATCGTCATACTCTCAAACCGGAAGACCCGGGACTACGCGGTCAGTTCCTACAAGTTACATTCATCCCGTTCGAGGTATTCGTGCCTCCTACAGGGTCATTTGGGGGCTGGTTTGGGTTCTCACCCTTTAACGGGTTGATTTCAAGAAAGTGTGATTTTCGCAAATTATCGTCATACTCTCAAACCAAGAGACCCGGGACTACGCGGTCAGTTCCTACAAGTTACATTGGTCCCATGCGAGGTGTTCGTGCCTCCTACGGGGTCGTTTGGGGGCTGGTTTGGGTTTTCACTCTTTAACGGTCTGTTTTCAAGTCTAAGTGTGATTTTTGCAAATTATCGTCATACTCTCAAATCGGGAGACCCGGGACGATGCGGTCAGTTCCTGCAAGTCACATTGGTCCCGTGCGAGGTGTTCGTGCCTCCTACTGGGACGTTTGGGGGTTGGTTTGGGTTTACACCCTTTAATGGTCTGTTTTCAAGTCTAAGTGTGATTTTTACAAATTATCGTTATACTCTAAAATTGAGAGACTCGGGACTACGCGCTCAGTTCCTACAAGTTACATTGGTCCCGTGCGAGGTGTTCGTGCCTCCTACGGGGAGGTTTGAGGGCTGGTTTGGGTTTTCACCCTTTAACGGTTTGTTTTCAACTCTAAGTGTTATTTTTGCAAATTATCGTCATACTCTCAAACCGGGAGACCCGGGACGACGCGGTCAGTTCCTACAAGTTACATTGGTCCCGTGCGAGGTGTTCGTGCGTCCTATGGGATCGTTTGGGGGCTGGTTTGGGTTTTCACCCTTTAACGGCCTGTTTTAAAGTCTTAGTGTGATTTTTACAAATTATCGTCATACTCTCAAACCGGGAGACCCGGGACGATGCGGTTAGTTCCTCCAAGTTACATTGGTCCCGTGCGAGGTGTTCGTGCCTCCTAAGGGGGCGTTTGGGGGTTGGTTTGGGTTTACACCCTTTAATGGCCTGTTTTCAAGTCTAAGTGTGATTTTTGCAAATTATCGTTATACTCTAAAATCGAGAGACCCGGGACTATGCGCTCAGTTCCTACAAGTTACATTGGTCCCGTGCGAGGTGTTCGTGCCTCCTACGGGGACGTTTGAGGGCTGGTTTGGGTTTTCACCCTTTAACGGTTTGTTTTCAACTCTAAGTGTTATTTTAGCAAATTATCGTCATACTCTCAAACTGGGAGACCCGGGATGACGCGGTCAGTTCCTACAAGTTACATTGGTCCCGTGCGAGGTGTTCGTGCGTCCTACGGGGTCGTTTGGGGGCTGGTTTGGGTTTTCACCCTTTAACGGCCTGTTTTCAAGTCTAAGTGTGATTTTTGCAAATTATCGTCATACTCTCTAACCGGGAGACCTGAGACTACGCGGTCAGTCCCTACAAGTTACATTGGTCCCGTGTGAGGTGTTCGTGCCTCCTACGAGGACGTTTGGGAGCTGGTTTGGGTTTACACCCTTTAACGGCCTGTTTTGAAGTCTAAGTGTGATTTTTGCAAATTATCGTCATACTCTCTAATCGGGAGACCCGGGACTACGCGGTCAGTTCCTACAAGTTACAATGGTCCCGTGCAAGGCCTTCGTGCCTCCCACGTGGAAGTTTCAGGGCTGGTTGTGGTTTTCACCCTTTAACGGCCTGTTTTCATGTCTAAGTGTGATTTTTGTAAATTATCATCATACTCTCAAACCGAGAGACCCGGGGCTACGCGGTCAGTTCCTACAACTTACATTGGTCCCGTGCGAGGTGTTCGTGCCTCCTATGGGATCGTTTGGGGGCTGGTTCGGATTTCCACCCTTTAACGGCCTATTTTCAAGTCTAAGTGTGATTTTGGCAAATTATCGCCATACTCATAAACCGAGAAACCCGAGACAATGCGGTCAGTTCCTACAAGTTACATTGGTCCCGTGCGAGGTGTTCGTGCCTCCTACGGGATCGTTTGGGGGCTGGTTTGGATTTCCACCCTTTAACGGCCTGTTTTCAAGTCTAAGTGTTATTTTTACAAATTATCGCCATACTCTCAAACCAGAAGACCCGGGACTACGCGGTCAGTTCCTACAAGTTACATTCGTCCCGTGCGAGGTATCCGTGCCTCCTACGGGATCGTTTGGGGGCTGGTTTGGGTTTTCACCCTTTAACGGGCTGATTTCAAGAAAGTGTGATTTTCACAAATTATCGTCATACTCTCAAGTCAAGAGACCCGGGAGTACGCGGTCAGTTCCTACAAGTTACATTGGTCCCGTGTGAGGTGTTCGTGCCTCCTACGGGATCGTTTGGGGGCTGGTTTGGATTCCACCCTTTAACGGCCTGTTTTCAAGTCTAAGTGTTATTTTTACAAATTATCGCCATACTCTCAAACCGGAAGACCCGGGACTACGCGGTCAGTTCCTACAAGTTACATTCGTCCCGTGCGAGGTATTCGTGCCTCCTACGGGATCGTTTGGGGGCTGGTTTGGGTTTTCACCCTTTAACGGGCTGATTTCAAGAAAATGTGATTTTCACAAATTATCGTCTTACTCTCAAATCAAGAGACGCGGGAGTACGCGGTCAGTTCCTACAAGTTACATTGGTCCCATGCGAGGTGTTTGTGCCTCCTACGGGGTCGTTTGGGGGATGGTTTGGGTTTTCACCCTTTAACGGCCTGTTTTCAAGTCTAAGTGTGATTTTTGCAAATTATCGTCATACTCTCAAACCGGGAGACCCGGGACGATGCGGTCAGTTCCTACAAGTTACATTGGTCCCGTGCGAGGTGTTCATGCCTCCTACGGGGACGTTTGGGGGCTGGTTTGGGTTTACACCCTTTAATGGCCTGATTTCAATTCTAAGTGTGATTTTTATAAATTATCGTCATACTCTCTAACCGGGAGACCCGGGACTACGCGGTCAGTTCCTACAAGTTACAATGGTCCCGTGCGAGGCGTTCGTGCCTCCCACGGGGATGTTTCGAGGCTGGTTTGGGTTTTCACCCTTTAACGGCCTGTTTTCAAGTCTAAGTGTGATTTTTGCAAATTATCGTCATACTCTCAAACCGAGAGACCCGGGACTACGCGGTCAGTTCCTACAAGTTACATTGGTCCCGTGCGAGGTGTTCGTGCGTTTTACGGGGTCGTTTGGGAGTTAGTTTGGGTTTTCACCCTTTAACGGCCTGTTTTCAACTCTAGGTGTGATTTTTGCAAATAATCATCATACTCTCAAACCGGGAGACCCGGGACGACGCGGTCAGTTCCTACAAGTTACATTGGTCCCGTGCGAGGTGTTCGTGCCTCCTATGGGATCGTTTGGTGGCTGGTTCGGATTTCCACCCTTTAACGGCATGTTTTCAAGTCTAAGTGTGATTTTGGCAAATTATCGCCATACTCTCAAACCGGGAAACTCGGGACAACGCGGTCAGTTCCTACAAGTTACATTGGTCCCGTGCGAGGTGTTCGTGCCTCCTACGAGGACGTTTGGGGAGTGGTTTGGGTTTACACCCTTTAACGGCCTGTTTTCAAGTCTAAGTGTGATTTTGGCAAATTATCGTCATACTCTCTAACCGGGAGACCCGGGACTATGCGGTCAGTTCCTACAAGTTACAATGGTCCCGTGCGAGGCGTTCGTGCCTCCCACGGGGATGTTTCGGCGCTGGTTTGGGTTTTCACCCTTTAACGACCTGTTTTCAAGTCTAAGTGTGATTTTTCCAAATTATCGTCATACTCTCAAACCGAGAGACCCGGGACTACGCGGTCAGTTCCTACAAGTTACATTGGTCCCGTGCGAGGTGTTCGTGCGTTTTACGGGGTCGTTTGGGAGTTAGTTTGGGTTTTCACCCTTTAACGGCCTGTTTTCAACTCTAGATGTGATTTTTGCAAATAATCATCATACTCTCAAACCGGGAGACCCGGGACGACGCGGTCAGTTCCTACAAGTTACATTGGTCCCGTGCGAGGTGTTCGTGCCTCCTATGGGATCGTTTGGGGGCTGGTTCGGATTTCCACCCTTTAACGGCATGTTTTCAAGTCTAAGTGTGATTTTGGCAAATTATCGCCATACTCTCAAACCGGGAAACTCGGGACAACGCGGTCAGTTCCTACAAGTTACATTGGTCCCGTGCGAGGTGTTCGTGCCTCCTACGAGGACGTTTGGGGAGTGGTTTGGGTTTACACCCTTTAACGGCCTGTTTTCAAGTCTAAGTGTGATTTTGGCAAATTATCGTCATACTCTCTAACCGGGAGACCCGGGACTATGCGGTCAGTTCCTACAAGTTACAATGGTCCCGTGCGAGGCGTTCGTGCCTCCCACGGGGATGTTTCGGCGCTGGTTTGGGTTTTCACCCTTTAACGACCTGTTTTCAAGTCTAAGTGTGATTTTTCCAAATTATCATCATACTCTCAAACCGAGAGACCCGGGACTACGCGGTCAGTTCCAACAAGTTACATTGGTCCCGTGCGAGGTGTTCGTGCCTCCTACGGGGTCGTTTGGGGGTTAGTTTGGGTTTTCACCCTTTAACGGCCTGTTTTCAAATCTAAGTGTGATTTTTGCAAATTATCGTCATACTCTCAAACCTGGAGACCTGGGACAACGCGGTCAGTTCCTACAAGTTACATTGGTCCCGTGCGAGGTGTTCGTGCCTCCTACGGGATCGTTTGGGGGCTGGTTTGGATTTCCACCCTTTAACGGCCTGTTTTCAAGTCTAAGTGTTATTTTTATAAATTATCGCCATACTCTCAAACCGGAAGACCCGGGACTACGCAGTCAGTTCCTACAAGTTAGATTCGTCCCGTGCGAGGTCTTCGTGCCTGCTACGGGGTCGTTTGGGGGCTGGTTTGGGTTTTCACCCTTTAACGGGCTGATTTCAAGAAAGTGTGATTTTCGTAAATTATCGTCATACTCTCAAACCAAGAGACCCGGGACTACGCGGTCAGTTCCTACAAGTTACATTGGTCCCATACGAGGTGTTCGTGCCTCCTACGGGTTCGTTTGGGGGCTGGTTTGGGTTTTCACCCTTTAACGGCCTGTTTTCAAGTCTAAGTGTGATTTTTGCAAATTATCGTCATACTCTCAAACCGGGAGATCCGGGACGTTGCGATCAGTTCCTACAAGTTACATTGGTCCCGTACGAGGTGTTCGTGCCTCCTACGGGATCGTTTGGGGGCTGGTTTGGATTTCCACCCTCTAACGGCCTGTTTTCAAGTCTAAGTGTTATTTTTACAAATAATCATCATACTCTCAAACCGGGAGACCCGGGACGACGCGGTCAGTTCCTACAAGTTACATTGGTCCCGTGCGAGGTGTTCGTGCCTCCTACGGGATCGGTTGGGGGCTAGTTCGGATTTCCACCCTTTAACGGCCTGTTTTCAAGTCTAAGTGTGATTTTGGCAAATTATCATCATACTCTCAAACCGGGAAACCCGGGACAACGCGGTCAGTTCCTACAAGTTACATTGGTCCCGTGCGAGGTGCTCGTGCCTCCTACGAGGACGTTTGGGGAGTGGTTTGGGTTTACACCCTTTAACGGCCTGTTTTCAAGTCTAAGTGTGATTTTTGCAAATTATCTTCATACGCTCTAACCGGGAGACCCGGGACTACGCGGTCAGTTCCTACAAGTTACAATGGTCCCGTGCGAGGCGTTCGTGCCTCCCACATGGAAGTTTCGGGGCTGGTTGTGGCTTTCACCCTTTAACGGCCTGTTTTCAAGTCTAAGTGTGATTTTTGCAAATTATCATCATACTCTCAAACCGAGAGACCCGGGACTACGCGGTCAGTTCCAACAAGTTACATTGGTCCCGTGCGAGGTGTTCGTGCCTCAAACGGGGTCGTTTGGGGGTTAGTGTGGGTTTTCACCCTATAACGGCCTGTTTTCAAATCTAAGTGTGATTTTTGCAAATTATCGTCATACTCTCAAATCGGGAGACCCGGGACGACCCGGTCGGTTCCTACAAGTTAAATTGGTCCCGTGCGAGGTGTTCGTGCCTCCTACGGGATCGTTTGGGGGCTTGTTTGAATTTCCACCCTTTAACGGCCTGTTTTCAAGTCTAAGTGTTATATTTACAAATTATCATCATACTCTCAAACCGAAAGACCCGGGACTACGCGGTCAATTCCTACAAGTTACATTCATCCCGTTCGAGGTATTCGTGCCTCCTACAGGGTCATTTGGTTGCTGGTTTGGGTTTTCACCCTTTAACGGGCTGATTTCAAGAAAGTGTGATTTTCGCAAATTATCTTCATACTCTCAAACCAAGAGACCCGGGACTACGCGATCAGTTCCTACAAGTTACATTGGTCCCATGCGAGGTGTTCGTACCTCCTACGGGGTCGTTTGGGGGCTGGTTTGGGTTTTCACCCTTTAACGGCCTGTTTTCAAGTCTAAGTGTGATTTTTGCAAATTATCGTCATACTCTCAAACCGGGAGACCCGGGATGATGCGGTCAGTTCCTACAAGTTACATTGGTCCCGTGCGAGGTGTTCATGCCTCCTACGGGGACGTTTGGGGGCTGGTTTGGGTTTACACCCTTTAATGGCCTGATTTCAAGTCTAAGTGTGATTTTTATAAATTATCGTCATACTCTCTAACCGGGAGACCCGGGTCTACGCGTTCAGTTCCTACAAGTTACAATGGTCCCGTGCGAGGCGTTCGTGCCTCCCCCGGGGATGTTTCGGGGCTGGTTTGGGTTTTCACTCTTTAACGGCCTGTTTTCACGTCTAGGTGTGATTTTTGTAAATTATCGTCATACTCTCAAACCGAGAGACCCGGGACTACGCGATCAGTTCCTACAAGTTACATTGGTCCCGTGCGAGGTGTTCGTGCCTCCTACGGGATCGTTTGTTGGCTGGTTCGGATTTCCACCCTTTAACGGCCTGTTTTCAAGTCTAAGTGTGATTTTGGCAAATTATCGCCATACTCTCAAACCGGGAAACCCGGGACAACGCGGTCAGTTCCTACAAGTTACATTGGTCCTGTGCGAGGTGTTCGTACCTCCTACGAGGACGTTTGGGGAGTGGTTTGGGTTTACACCCTTTAACGGACTGTTTTCAAGTCTAAGTGTGATTTTTGCAAATTATCGTCATACTCTCTAACCGGGAGACCCGGGACTATGCGGTCAGTTCCTACAAGTTACAATGGTCCCGTGCGAGGCGTTCGTGCCTCCCACGGGGATGTTTCGGGGCTGGTTTGGGTTTTCACCCTTTAACGGCCTGTTTTCAAGTCTAAGTGTGATTTTTGCAAATTATCATCATACTCTCAAACCGAGAGACCCGGGACTACGCGGTCAGTTCCAACAAGTTACATTGGTCCCGTGCGAGGTGTTCGTGCCTCCTACGGGGTCGTTTGGGGGTTAGTTTGGGTTTTCACCCTTTAACGGCCTATTTTCAAATCTAAGTGTGATTTTTGCAAATTATCGTCATACTCTCAAACCGGGAGACCTGGGACGACGCGGTCAGTTCCTACAAATTACATTGGTCCCGTGCGAGGTGTTCGTGCCTCCTACGGGATCGTTTGGGGGCTGGTTTGGATTTCCACCCTTTAACGGCCTATTTTTAAGTCTAAGTGTTATTTTTACAAATTATCACCATACTCTCAAACCGGAAGACCTGGGACTACGCAGTCAGTTCCTACAAGTTACATTCGTCCCGTGCGAGGTATTCGTGCCTGCTACGGGGTCGTTTGGGGCTGGTTTGGGTTTTCACCCTTTAACGGGCTGATTTCAAGAAAGTGTGATTTTCGCAAATTATCGTCATACTCTCAAACCAAGAGACCCGGGACTACGCGGTCAGTTCCTACAAGTTACATTGGTCCCATGCGAGGTGTTCGTGCCTCCTACGGGGTTGTTTGGGGGCTGGTTTGGGTTTTCACCCTTTAACGGCCTGTTTTCAAGTCTAAGTGTGAGTTTTGCAAATTATCGTCATACTCTCAAACCGGGAGACCCGGGACGTTGCGATCAGTTCCTACAAGTTACATTTGTCCCGTACGAGGTGTTCGTGCCTCCTACGGGATCGTTTGGGGGCTGGTTTGGATTTCCACCCATTAACGGCCTGTTTTCAAGTCTAAGTGTTATTTTTACAAATAATCATCATACTCTCAAATCGGGAGACCCGGGACGACGCGGTCAGTTCCTACAAGTTACATTGGTCCCGTGCGAGGTGTTCGTGCCTCCTACGGGGTCGTTTGGGGGCTGGTTCGGATTTCCACCCTTTAACGGCCTGTTTTCAAGTCAAAGTGTGATTTTGGCAATTTATCGCCATACTCTCAAACCGGGAAACCCGGGAAAACGCGGTCAGTTCCTACAAGTTACATTTTTCCCGTGCGAGGTGTTCGTGCCTCCTACGAGGTCGTTTGGGGAGTGGTTTGGGTTTACACCCTTTAACGGCCTGTTTTCAAGTTTAAGTGTGATTTTTGCAAATTATCGTCATACTCTCTAACCGGGAGACCCGGGACTATGCGGTCAGTTCCTACAAGTTACAATGGTCCCGTGCGAGGCGTTCGTGTCTCCCACGGGGATGTTTCGGGGCTGGTTTGGGTTTTCACCCTTTAACGGCCTGTTTTGAAGTCTAAGTGTGATTTTTGCAAATTATCATCATACTCTCAAACCGAGGGACCCGGGACTACGCGGTCAGTTCCAACAAGTTACATTGGTCCCGTGCGAGGTGTTCGTGCTTCCTACGGGGTCGTTTGGGGGTTAGTTTGGGTTTTCACCCTTTAACGGCCTGTTTTCAAATCTAAATGTGATTTTTGCAAATTATCGTCATACTCTCAAACCGGGAGACCTGGGACGACGCGGTCAGTTCCTACAAGTTACATTGGTCCCGTGCGAGGTGTTCGTGCCTCCTACGGGATCGTTTGGGGGCTGGTTTGGATTTCCACCCTTTAACGGCCTGTTTTCAAGTCTAAGTGTTATTTTTACAAATTATCGCCATACTCTCAAACCGGAAGACCCGGGACTAAGCGATCAGTTCCTACAAGTTACAATCGTCCCGTGCGAGTTATTCGTGCCTCCTACGGGGTCGTTTGGGGGCTGATTTGGGTTTTCACCCTTTAACTGACTGATTTCAAGAAAGTGTGATTTTCGCAAATTATCGTCGTACTCACAAACCAAGAGACCCGGGACGACGCGGTCAGTTCCTACAAGTTACATTGGTCCCGTGCGATGTGTTCGTGCCAGCTATGGGATCGTTTGGGGGCTGGTTTGGATTTCCACCCTTTAACGGCCTGTTTTCAAGTCTAAGTGTTATTTTTACAAATTATCGCCATACTCTCAAACCGGAAGACCCGGGACTACGCAGTCAGTTCCTACAAGTTACATTCGTCCCGTGCGAGGTATTCGTGCCTGCTACGGGGTCGTTTGGGGGCTGGTTTGGGTTTTCACCCTTTAACGGGCTGATTTCAAGAAAGTGTGATTTTTGCAAATTATCGTCATACTCTCAAACCAAGAG
Organism: Sambucus nigra; assembly: GCA_949130495.1. Classification (NCBI taxonomy): domain Eukaryota; kingdom Viridiplantae; phylum Streptophyta; class Magnoliopsida; order Dipsacales; family Adoxaceae; genus Sambucus; species Sambucus nigra. Next base: position 9,073,570 of record OX422218.1, on the reverse strand, counting down.
ACCCGGGACTACGCGGTCAGTTCCTACAAGTTACATTGGTCCCATGCGAGGTGTTTGTGCCTCCTATGGGGTCGTTTGGGGGCTGGTTTGGGTTTTCACCCTTTAACGGCCTGTTTTCAAGTCTGAGTGTGATTTTTGCAAATTATCGTCATACTCTCAAACCGGGAGACCCGGGACGTTGCGGTTTGTTCGTACAAGTTATATTGGTCCCGTGCGAGGTGTTCGTGTCTCCCATAAGGATGTTTCGGGGTTGGTTTGGGTTTTAACCCTTTAACGACCTGTTTTCAAGTCTGAGTGTGATTTTTGCAAATTATCGTCATACTCTCAAACCGAGAGACCCGGGACTACGCGATCAGTTCCTACAAGTTTCATTGGTCCCGTGCGAGGTGTTCATGCCTCCTACGGGAACGTTTGAGGGCTGGTTTGGGCTTTCACCCTTTAACGGTCTGTTTTCAACTCTAAGTGTTATTTTTGCAAATTATCATCATACTCTCAAACCGGGAGACCCAGGACGACGCGGTCAGTTCCTACAAGTTACATTGGACCAGTGCGAGGTGTTCATACCTCCTACTGGGTCGTTTGGGGGCTGGTTCGGGTTTTCACCTTTTAAATGCCTGTTTTCAAGTTTAAGTGTGATTTTGGCAAATTATCATCATACTCTAAAACCGGGAGACCGGGGACTACGCGGTCAGTTCCTACAAGTTACAATGGTCCTGTGCGAGGTGTTCGTGCCTCCTACGGGGTCGTTTGGGGCTGGTTTGGGATTACACCCTTTAATGGCCTATTTTCAAGTCTAAATGTGATTTTTGTAAACTATTGTCATACTCTCTAACCGAGAGACCCGGGACTACGCGGTCAGTTCTTACAAGTTACAATGGTCCCGTGCGAGGCGTTCGTGCCTCCCACGGGGATGTTTCGAGGCTGGTTTCGGTTTTCACCCTTTAACGACCTGTTTTCAAGTCAAGTGTGATTTTGGCAAATTATCGTCATACTCTCAAACCGAGAGACCCGGGACTACGCGGTCAGTTCCTACAAGTTACATTGGTCCCGTGCGAGGTGTTTGTGCCTCCTAGGGGGTCATTTGGGGATTAGTTTGGTTTTCACCCTTTAACGGTCTGTTTTAAAATTAAGTGTGATTTTTGCAAATTATCGTCATACTCTCAAACCGAGAGACCCGGGATGACGCGGTCAGTTCCTACAAGTTACATTGGTCCCGTGCGATGTGTTCGTGCCTGCTATGGGATCGTTTGGGGGCTGGTTTGGATTTCCACCCTTTAACGGCCTGTTTTCAAGTCTAAGTGTTATTTTTACAAATTATCGTCATACTCTCAAACCGGAAGACCCGGGACTACGCGATCAGTTCCTATAAGTTACATTCGTCCCGTGCGAGGTATTCGTGCCTCCTACGGGGTCGTTTGGGGGCTGATTTGGGTTTTCTCCCTTTAACTGGCTAATTTCAAGAAAGTGTGATTTTCGTAAATTATCGTCGTACTCACAAACCAAGAGACTCGGTACTACGCGGTCACTTCCTACAAGTTACATTGGTCCCATGCGAGGTGATCGTGCCGCCTACGGGGTCGTTTGGGGGCTGGTTTGGGTTTTCACCCTTTAACGGGCTGTTTTCAAGTCTAAGTGTGATTTTTGTAAATTATCATCATACTCTCAAATCGGGAGACCCGGGACGATGCGGTCAGTTCCTACAAGTTACATTGGTTATGTGCGAGGTGTTCGTCCCTCCTACGGGGACGTTTGGGGCCTCGTTTGGGTTTACACCCTTTAATGGCCTGTTTTCAAGTCTAAGTGTGATTTTTGCAAATTATCGTCACACTCTCTAATCGGGAGACCCGGGACTACGCGGTCAGTTCCTACAAGTTCCAATGGTCCCGTGCGAGGCGTTTGTGCCTCCCACGGGGATGTTTCGGGGTTGTATTGGGTTTTAACCCTTTAACGGCCTGTTTTCAAGTCTAAGTGTGATTTTCGTAAATTATCGTCATACTCTCAAATCGAGAGACCCGGGACTACGCGATCAGTTCCTACAAGTTGCATTGGTCCCGTGCGAGGTGTTCGTGCCTCCTACGAGGACGTTTGGGGGCTGATTTGGGTTTACACCCTTTAACGGCCTGTTTTGAAGTCTAAGTGTGATTTTTGCAAATTATCGTCATACTCTCTAATCGGGAGACCCGGGACTACGCGGTCAGTTCCTACAAGTTACAATGGTCCCGTGCGAGGCGTTCGTTCCTCCCACATTGAAGTTTCGGGGCTGGTTGTGATTTTCACCCTTTAACGGCCTGTTTTCAAGTCTAAGTGTAATTTTTGCAAATTATTATCATACTCTCAAACCGAGAGACTCGGGACTACGAGGTCAGTTCCTACAAGTTACATTGGTCCCGTGCGAGGTGTTCGTGCCTCGTACGGGGTCGTTTGGGGGTTAGTTTGGGTTTTCACCCTATAACGGCCTGTTTTCAACTCTAAGTGTTATTTTTGCAAATTATCATCATACTCTCAAACCGGGAGACCCGGGACGATGCGGTCAGTTCCTACAAGTTACATTGGTCCAGTGCGAGGTGTTCCTACCTCCTACGGGGTCGTTTGGGGGTTGGTTCGGGTTTTCACCTTTTAACGGCTTGTTTTCAAGTTTAAGTGCGATTTTGGCAAATTATCATCATACTCTAAAACCGGGACACCGGGGACTACGCGATCAGTTCCTACAAGTTACAATGGTCCCGTGCGAGGTGTTCGTGCCTCCTACGGGGTCATTTGAGGCTGGTTTGGGATTACACCCTTTAATGGCCTGTTTTCAAGTCTAAATGTGATTTTTGTAAACTATCGTCATACTCTCTAACCGAGAGACCCGGGACTACGCGGTCAGTTCTTACAAGTTACAATGGTCCCGTGCGAGGCGTTCGTGCCTCCCACGGGGATGTTTCGAGGCTCGTTTGGGTTTTCAGCCTTTAACGGCCTGTTTTCAAGTCTAAGTGTGATTTTGGCAAATTATCGTCATACTCTCAAACCGAGAGACCCGGGACTACGCGGTCAGTTCCTACAAGTTACATTGGTGCCGTGCGAGGTGTTTGTGCCTCCTACGGGGTCGTTTGGGGATTAATTTGGGTTTTCACCCTTTAACGGTCTGTTTTAAAATTAAGTGTGATTTTTGCAAATTATCGCCATACTCTCAAATCGGGAGACCTGGGACGACGCGGTCAGTTCCTACAAGTTACATTGGTCCCGTGCGAGGTGTTCGTGCCTCCTACGGGATTGTTTGGGGGCTGGTTTGGATTTCCACCCTTTAACGGCCTCTTTTCAAGTCTAAGTGTTATTTTTACAAATTATCGCCATACTCTCAAACCGGAAGACCCGGGACTACGCCGTCAGTTCCTACAAGTTACATTCGTCCCGTGCGAGGTATTCGTGCCTGCTACGGGGTCGTTTGGGGGCTGGTTTGGGTTTTCACCCTTTAACGGGCTGATTTCAAGAAAGTGTGATTTTCGCAAATTATCGTCATACTCTCAAACCAAGAGACCCGGGACTACGCGGTCAGTTCCTACAAGTTACATTGGTCCCATGCGAGGTGTTCGTGCCTCCTACGGGGTTGCTTGGGGGCTGGTTTGGGTTTTCACCCTTTAACGGCCTGTTTTCAAGTCTAAGTGTCATTTTTGCAAATTATCGTCATACTCTCAAATCGGGAGACCCGGGACGATGCGGTCAGTTCCTACAAGTTACATTGGTCCCGTGCGAGGTGTTCGTCCCTCCTACGGGGACGTTTGGGGCCTGGTTTGGGTTTACACCCTTTAATGGCCTGTTTTAAAGTCTAAGTCTGATTTTTGCAAATTATAGTCACACTCTCTAACCGGGAGACCCGGGGCTACGCGATCAGTTCCTACAAGTTACAATGGTCCCGTGCGAGGCGTTTGTGCCTCCCACGGGGATGTTTCGGGGTTGTATTGGGTTTTAACCCTTTAACGGCCTGTTTTCAAGTCTAAGTGTGATTTTCGCAAATTATCGTCATACTCTCAAACCGAGAGACCCGGGACTACGCGATCAGTTCCTACAAGTTGCATTGGTCCCGTGCGAGGTGTTCGTGCCTCCTACGAGGACGTTTGGGGGCTGATTTGGGTTTACACCCTTTAAGGGCCTGTTTTGAAGTCTAAGTGTGATTTTTGAAAATTATCGTCATACTCTCTAACCGGGAGACCCGGGACTACGCGGTCAGTTCCTACAAGTTACAATGGTCCCGTGCGAGGCGTTCGTGCCTCCCACATGGAAGTTTCGGGGCTGGTTGTGGTTTTCACCCTTTAACGGCCTGTTTTCAAGTCTAAGTGTGATTTTTGCAAATTATCATCATACTCTCAAACCGAGAGACCCGAGACTACGCGGCCAGTTCTTACAAGTTACATTGCTCCCGTGCGAGGTGTTCGTGCCTCAAACGGGGTCGTTTGGGGGTTAGTGTGGGTTTTCACCCTATAACGGCCTGTTTTCAAATCTAAGTGTGATTTTTGCAAATTATCGTCATACTCTCAAATCGGGAGACCCGGGACGACCCGGTCGGTTCCTACAAGTTAAATTGGTCCCGTGCGAGGTGTTCATGCCTCCTACGGGATCGTTTGGGGGCTGGTTTGGATTTCCACCCTTTAACGGCCTGTTTTCAAGTCTAAGTGTTATATTTACAAATTATCATCATTCTCTCAAACCGAAAGACCCGGGACTACGCGGTCAGTTCCTACAAGTTACATTCATCCCGTTCGAGGTATTCGTGCCTCCTACAGGGTCATTTGGTTGCTAGTTTGGGTTTTCACCCTTTAACGGGCTGATTTCAAGAAAGTGTGATTTTCGCAAATTATCGTCATACTCTCAAACCAAGAGACCCGGGACTACGCGATCAGTTCCTACAAGTTACATTGGTCCCATGCGAGGTGTTCATGCCTCCTATGGGGTCGTTTGGGGGCTGGTTTGGGTTTTCACCCTTTAACGGCCTGTTTTCAAGTCTAAGTGTGATTTTTGCAAATTATCGTCATACTCTCGAACCGGGAGACCCGGGACGATGCGGTCAGTTCCTACAAGTTACATTGGTCCCGTGCGAGGTTTTCATGCCTCCTACGGGGACGTTTGGGGGCTGGTTTGGGTTTACACCCTTTAATGGCCTGATTTCAAGTCTAAGTGTGATTTTTATAAATTATCGTCATACTCTCTAACCGGGAGACCCGGGACTACGCGGTCAGTTCCTACAAGTTACAATGGTCCCGTGCGAGGCGTTCGTGCCTCCCACGGGGATGTTTCGGGGCTGGTTTGGGTTTTCACCCTTTAACGACCTGTTTTCACGTCTAAGTGTGATTTTTGCAAATTATCGTCATACTCTCAAACCGAGAGACCCGGGACTACGCGATCAGTTCCTACAAGTTACATTGGTCCCGTGCGAGGTGTTCGTGCCTCCTACGGGATCGTTTGGGGAGTGGTTTGGGTTTACACCCTTTAACGGCCTGTTTTCAAGTCTAAGTGTGATTTTTGCTAATTATCGTCATACTCTCTAACCGGGAGACCCGGGACTATGCGATCAGTTCCTACAAGTTACAATGGTCCCGTGCGAGGCGTTCGTGCCTCCCACGGGGATGTTTCGGGGCTGGTTTGGGTTTTCACCCTTTAACGGCCTGTTTTCAAGTCTAAGTGTAATTTTTGCAAATTATCATCATACTCTCAAACCGAGAGACCCGGGACTAACAAGTTACATTGGTCCCGTGCGAGGTGTTCGTGCCTCCTACGGGGTCGTTTGGGGGTTAGTTTGGGTTTTCACCCTTTAACGGCCTATTTTCAAATCTAAGTGTGATTTTTGCAAATTATCGTCATACTCTCAAACCGGGAGACCTGGGACGACGCGGTCAGTTCCTACAAGTTACATTGGTCCCGTGCGAGGTGTTCGTGCCTCCTACGGGATCGTTTGGGGGCTGGTTTGGATTTCCACCCTTTAACGGACTATTTTCAAGTCTAAGTGTTATTTTTACAAATTATCGCCATACTCTCAAACCGGAAGACCCGGGACTACGCAGTCAGTTCCTACAAGTTACATTCGTCCCGTGCGAGGTATTCGTGCCTGCTACGGGGTCGTTTGGGGGCTGGTTTGGGTTTTCACCCTTTAACGGGCTGATTTCAAGAAAGTGTGATTTTCGCAAATTATCATCATACTCTCAAACCAAGAGACCCGGGACTACGCGGTCAGTTCCTACAAGTTACATTGGTCCCATGCGAGGTGTTGGTGCCTCCTACGGGGTTGTTTGGGGGCTGGTTTGGGTTTTCACCCTTTAACGGCCTGTTTTCAAGTCTAAGTGTGAGTTTTGCAAATTATCGTCATACTCTCAAACCGGGAGACCCGGGACGTTGCGATCAGTTCCTACAAGTTACATTGGTCCCGTACGAGGTGTTCGTGCCTCCTACGGGATCGTTTGGGGGCTGGTTTGGATTTCCACCCATTAACGGCCTGTTTTCAAGTCTAAGTGTTATTTTTACAAATAATCATCATACTCTCAAACCGGGAGACCCGGGACGACGCGGTCAGTTCCTACAAGTTACATTGGTCCCGTGCGAGGTGTTCGTGCCTCCTACGGGATCGTTTGGGGGCTGGTTCGGATTTCCACCCTTTAACAGCCTGTTTTCAAGTCAAAGTGTGATTTTGGCAATTTATCGCCATACTCTCAAACCGGGAAACCCGGGAAAACGCGGTCAGTTCCTACAAGTTACCTTTTTCCCGTGCGAGGTGTTCGTGCCTCCTACGAGGACGTTTGGGGAGTGGTTTGGGTTTACACCCTTTAACGGCCTGTTTTCAAGTTTAAGTGTGATTTTTGCAAATTATCGTCATACTCTCTAACCGGGAGACCCGGGACTATGCGGTCAGTTCCTACAAGTTACAATGGTCCCGTGCGAGGCGTTCGTGCCTCCCACGGGGATGTTTCGGGGCTGGTTTGGGTTTTCACCCTTTAACGGCCTGTTTTCAAGTCTAAGTGTGATTTTTGCAAATTATCATCATACTCTCAAACCGAGGGACCCGGGACTACGCGGTCAGTTCCAACAAGTTACATTGGTACCGTGCGAGGTGTTCGTGCTTCCTACGGGGTCGTTTGGGGGTTAGTTTGGGTTTTCACCCTTTAACGGCCTGTTTTCAAATCTAAATGTGATTTTTGCAAATTTTCGTCATACTCTCAAACCGGGAGACCTGGGACGACGCGGTCAGTTCCTACAAGTTACATTGGTCCCGTACGAGGTGTTCGTGCCTCCTACGGGATCGTTTGGGGGCTGGTTTGGATTTCCACCCTTTAACGGGCTGTTTTCAAGTCTAAGTGTTATTTTTACAAATTATCGCCATACTCTCAAACCGGAAGACCCGGGACTACGCAGTCAGTTCCTATAAGTTACATTCGTCCCGTGCGAGGTATTCGTGCCTGCTACGGGGTCGTTTGGGGGCTGGTTTGGATTTTCACCCTTTAACGGGCTGATTTCAAGAAAGTGTGATTTTCGCAAATTATCGTCATACTCTCAAACTAAGAGACACGGGACTACGCGGTCTGTTCCTACAAGTTACATTGGTCCCATGCGAGGTGTTTGTGCCTCCTACGGGGTCGTTTGGGGGCTGGTTTGGGTTTTCACCCTTTAACGGCCTGTTTTCAAGTCTAAGTGTGATTTTTGAAAATTATCGTCATACTCTCAAACCGGGAGACCCGGGGCGTTGCGGTCTGTTCGTACAAGTTATATTGGTCCCGTGCGAGGTGTTCGTGTCTCCCATGGGGATGTTTCGGGGTTGGTTTGGGTTTTAACCCTTTAACGACCTGTTTTCAAGTCTGAGTGTGATTTTTGCAAATTATCATCATACTCTCAAACCGAGAGACTCGGGACTACGCGATCAGTTCCTACAAGTTACATTGGTCCCGTGCGAGGTGTTCGTGCCTCCTATGGGGATGTTTGAGGGCTGGTTTGGGCTTTCACCCTTTAACGGTCTGTTTTCAACTCTAAGTGTTATTTTTGCAAATTATCATCATACTCTCAAACCGGGAGACCCGGGACGACGCAGTCAGTTCCTACAAGTTACATTGGACCAGTGCGAGGTGTTCGTACCTCCTACTGGGTCGTTTGGGGGCTGGTTCGGGTTTTCCCCTTTTAACGGCCTGTTTTCAAGTTTAAGTGTGATTTTGGCAAATTATCATCATACTCTAAAATCGGGAGACCGGGGACTACGCGGTCAGTTCCTACAAGTTACAATGGTCCTGTGCGAGGTGTTCGTGCCTCCTACGGGATCGTTTGGGGCTGGTTTGGGATTACACCCTTTAATGGCCTGTTTTCAAGTCTAAATGTGATTTTTGTAAACTATCGTCATACTCTCTAACCGAGAGACCCGGGACTACGCGGTCAGTTCTTACAAGTTACAATGGTCCCGTGCGAGGCGTTCGTGCCTCCCACGGGGATGTTTCGAGGCTGGTTTCGGTTTTCACCCTTTAACGACCTGTTTTCAAGTCTAAGTGTGATTTTGGCAAATTATCGTCATACTCTCAAACCGAGAGACCCGGGACTACGCGGTCAGTTCCTACAAGTTACATTGGTCCCGTGCGAGGTGTTTGTGCCTCCTAGGGGGTCATTTGGGGATTAGTTTGGGTTTCACCCTTTAACGGTCTGTTTTAAAATTAAGTGTGATTTTTGCAAATTATCGTCATACTCTCAAACCGAGAGACCCGGGACGACGCGGTCAGTTCCTACAAGTTACATTGGTCCCGTGCGATGTGTTCGTGCCAGCTATGGGATCGTTTGGGGGCTGGTTTGGATTTCCACCCTTTAACGGCCTGTTTTCAAGTCTAAGTGTTATTTTTACAAATTATCGTCATACTCTCAAACCGGAAGACCCGGGACTACGCGATCAGTTCCTATAAGTTACATTCGTCCCGTGCGAGGTATTCGTGCCTCCTACGGGGTCGTTTGGGGGCTGATTTGGGTTTTCTCCCTTTAACTGGCTGATTTCAAGAAAGTGTGATTTTCGTAAATTATCGTCGTACTCACAAACCAAGAGACTCGGTACTACACGGTCACTTCCTACAAGTTACATTGGTCCCATGCGAGGTGATCGTGCCTCCTACGGGGTCGTTTGGGGGCTGGTTTGGGTTTTCACCCTTTAACGGCCTGTTTTCAAGTCTAAGTGTGATTTTTGTAAATAATCATCATACTCTCAAATCGGGAGACCCGGGACGATGCGGTCAGTTCCTACAAGTTACATTGGTTATGTGCGAGGTGTTCGTCCCTCCTACGGGGACGTTTGGGGCCTCGTTTGGGTTTACACCCTTTAATGGCCTGTTTTCAAGTCTAAGTGTGATTTTTGCAAATTATCGTCACACTCTCTAACCGGGAGACCCGGGACTACGCGGTCAGTTCCTACAAGTTCCAATGGTCCCGTGCGAGGCGTTTGTGCCTCCCACGGGGATGTTTCGGGGTTGTATTGGGTTTTAACCCTTTAACGGCCTGTTTTCAAGTCTAAGTGTGATTTTCGTAAATTATCATCATACTCTCAAATCGAGAGACCCGGGACTACGCGATCAGTTCCTACAAGTTGCATTGGTCCCGTGCGAGGTGTTCGTGCCTCCTACGAGGACGTTTGGGGGATGATTTGGGTTTACACCCTTTAACGGCCTGTTTTGAAGTCTAAGTGTGATTTTTGCAAATTATCGTCATACTCTCCAATCGGGAGACCCGGGACTACGCGGTCAGTTCCTACAAGTTACAATGGTCCAGTGCGAGGCGTTCGTGCCTCCCACATTGAAGTTTCGGGGCTGGTTGTGGTTTTCACCCGTTAACGGCCTATTTTCAAGTCTAAGTGTAATTTTTGCAAATTATTATCATACTCTCAAACCGAGAGACCCGGGACTACGCGGTCAGTTCCTACAAGTTACATTGGTCCCGTGCGAGGTGTTCGTGCCTCCTACGGGGTCGTTTGGGTTTTCACCCTATAACGGCCTGTTTTCAAATCTAAGTGTGATTTTTGCAAATTATCGTCATACTCTCAAATCGGGAGACCCGGGACGACCCGGTCGGTTCCTACAAGTTAAATTGGTCCCGTGCGAGGTGTTCATGCCTCCTACGGGATCGTTTAGGGGCTGGTTTGGATTTCCACCCTTTAACGGCCTGTTTTCAAGTCTAAGTGTTATATTTACAAATTATCATCATACTCTCAAACCGAAAGACCCGGGACTACGCGGTCCGTTCCTACAAGTTACATTCATCCCGTTCGAGGTATTCGTGCCTCCTACAGGGTCATTTGGTTGCTGGTTTGGGTTTTCACCCTTTAACGGGTTGATTTCAAGAAAGTGTGATTTTCGCAAATTATCGTCATACTCTCAAACCAAGAGACCCGGGACTACGCGATCAGTTCCTACAAGTTACATTGGTCCCATGCGAGGTGTTCGTGCCTCCTACGGGGTCGTTTGGGGGCTGGTTTGGGTTTTCACTCTTTAACGGTCTGTTTTCAAGTCTAAGTGTGATTTTTGCAAATTATCGTCATACTCTCAAACCGGGAGACCCGGGACGATGTGGTCAGTTCCTACAAGTTACATTGGTCTCGTGCGAGGTGTTCGTGCCTCCTACGGGGACGTTTGGGGGTTGGTTTGGGTTTACATCCTTTAATGGCCTATTTTCAAGTCTAAGTGTGATTTTTACAAATTATCGTTATACTCTAAAATCGAGAGACCCGGGACTACAGGCTCAGTTCCTACAAGTTACATTGGTCCCGTGCGAGGTGTTCGTGCCTCCTACGGGGACGTTTGAGGGCTGGTTTGGGTTTTCACCCTTTAACGGTTTGTTTACAACTCTAAGTGTTATTTTTGCAAATTATCGTCATACTCTCAAACCGGGAGACCCGGGACGACGCGGTCAGTTCCTACAAGTTACATTGGTCCCGTGCGAGGTGTTCGTGCATCCTACGGGGTCGTTTGGGGGCTGGTTTGGGTTTTCACCCTTTAACGGCCTGTTTTCAAGTCTAAGTGTGATTTTTGCAAATTATCGTCATACTCTCAAACCGGGAGACCCGGGACGATGCGGTCAGTTCCTACAAGTTACATTGGTCCCGTGCGAGGTGTTCGTGCCTCCTACGGGGTCGTTTGGGGGCTGGTTTGGGTTTTCACCCTTTAACGGCCTGTTTTCAAGTCTAAGTGTGATTTTTGCAAATTATCGTCATACTCTCAAACCGGGAGACCCGGGACGATGCGGTCAGTTCCTACAAGTTACATTGGTCCCGTGCGAGGTGTTCGTGCCTCCTACGGGGACGTTTGGGGGTTGGTTTAGGTTTACACTCTTTAATGGCCTGTTTTCAAGTCTAAGTGTGATTTTTGCAAATTATCGTTATACTCTAAAATCGAGAGACCCGGGACTACGCGCTCAGTTCCTACAAGTTACATTCGTCCCGTGCGAGGTGTTCGTGCCTCCTACGGGGACGTTTGAGGGCTGGTTTGGGTTTTCACCCTTTAACGGTTTGTTTTCAAGTCTAAGTGTTATTTTTGCAAATTATCGTCATACTCTCAAACCGGGAGACCCGAGACTACGCGATCAGTTCCTATAAGTTACATTCGTCCCGTGCGAGGTATTCGTGCCTCCTACGGGGTCGTTTCGGGGCTGATTTGGGTTTTCTCCCTTTAACTGGGTGATTTCAAGAAAGTGTGATTTTCGTAAATTATCGTCGTACTCACAAACCAAGAGACTCGGTACTACGCGGTCACTTCCTACAAGTTACATTGGTCCCATGCGAGGTGATCGTGCCTCCTACGGGGTCGTTTGGGGGCTGGTTTGGGTTTTCACCCTTTAACGGCCTGTTTTCAAGTCTAAGTGTGATTTTTGTAAATAATCATCATACTCTCAAATCGGGAGACCCGGGACGATGCGGTCAGTTCCTACAAGTTACATTGGTTATGTACGAGGTGTTCGTCCCTCCTACGGGGACGTTTGGGGCCTCGTTTGGGTTTACACCCTTTAATGGCCTGTTTTCAAGTCTAAGTGTTATTTTTGCAAATTATCGTCACACTCTCTAACCGGGAGACCCGGGACTACGCGGTCAGTTCCTACAAGTTCCAATGGTCCCGTGCGAGGCGTTTGTGCCTCCCACGGGGATGTTTCGGGGTTGTATTGGGTTTTAACCCTTTAACGGCCTGTTTTCAAGTCTAAGTGTGATTTTCGTAAATTATCGTCATACTCTCAAATCGAGAGACCCGGGACTACGCGATCAGTTCCTACAAATTGCATTGGTCCCGTGCGAGGTGTTCGTGCCTCCTACGAGGACGTTTGGGGGCTGATTTGGGTTTACACCCTTTAACGGCCTGTTTTGAAGTCTAAGTGTGATTTTTGCAAATTATCGTCATACTCTCTAATCGGGAGACCCGGGACTACGTGGTCAGTTCCTACAAGTTACAATGGTCCCGTGCGAGGCGTTCGTGCCTCCCACATTGAAGTTTCGGGGCTGGTTGTGGTTTTCACCCGTTAACGGCCTATTTTCAAGTCTAAGTGTAATTTTTGCAAATTATTATCATACTCTCAAACCGAGAGACCCGGGACTACGCGGTCAGTTCCTACAAGTTACATTGGTCCCGTGCGAGGTGTTCGTGCCTCCTACGGGGTCGTTTGGGGGTTAGTTTGGGTTTTCACCCTATAACGGCCTGTTTTCAAATCTAAGTGTGATTTTTGCAAATTATCGTCATACTCTCAAATCGGGAGACCCGGGACGACCCGGTCGGTTCCTACAAGTTGAATTGGTCCCGTGCGAGGTGTTCATGCCTCCTACGGGATCGTTTAGGGGCTGGTTTGGATTTCCACCCTTTAACGGCCTGTTTTCAAGTCTAAGTGTTATATTTACAAATTATCATCATACTCTCAAACCGAAAGACCCGGGACTACGCGGTCAGTTCCTACAAGTTACATTCATCCCGTTCGAGGTATTCGTGCCTCCTACAGGGTCATTTGGTTGCTGGTTTGGGTTTTCACCCTTTAACGGGTTGATTTCAAGAAAGTGTGATTTTCGCAAATTATCGTCATACTCTCAAACCAAGAGACCCGGGACTACGCGATCAGTTCCTACAAGTTACATTGGTCCCATGCGAGGTGTCCGTGCCTCCTACGGGGTCGTTTGGGGGCTGGTTTGGGTTTTCACTCTTTAACGGTCTGTTTTCAAGTCTAAGTGTGATTTTTGCAAATTATCGTCATACTCTCAAATCGGGAGACCCGGGACGATGTGGTCAGTTCCTACAAGTTACATTGGTCCCGTGCGAGGTGTTCGTGCCTCCTACGGGGACGTTTGGGGGTTGGTTTGGGTTTACATCCTTTAATGGCCTATTTTCAAGTCTAAGTGTGATTTTTACAAATTATCGTTATACTCTAAAATCGAGAGACCCGAGACTACACGCTCAGTTCCTACAAGTTACATTAGTCCCGTGCGAGGTGTTCGTGCCTCCTACGGGGACGTTTGAGGGCTGGTTTGGGTTTTCACCCTTTAACGGTTTGTTTTCAACTCTAAGTGTTATTTTTGCAAATTATCGTCATACTCTCAAACCGGGAGACCCGGGACGACGCGGTCAGTTCCTACAAGTTACATTGGTCCCGTGCGAGGTGTTCGTGCATCCTACGGGGTCGTTTGGGGGCTGGTTTGGGTTTTCACCCTTTAACGGCCTGTTTTCAAGTCTAAGTGTGATTTTTGCAAATTATCGTCATACTCTCAAACCGGGAGACCCGGGACGATGCGGTCAGTTCCTACAAGTTACATTGGTCCCGTGCGAGGTGTTCGTGCCTCCTACGGGGACGTTTGGGGGTTGGTTTAGGTTTACACTCTTTAATGGCCTATTTTCAAGTCTAAGTGTGATTTTTGCAAATTATCGTTATACTCTAAAATCGAGAGACCCGGGACTACGCGCTCAGTTCCTACAAGTTACATTCGTCCCGTGCGAGGTGTTCGTGCCTCCTACGGGGACGTTTGAGGGCTGGTTTGGGTTTTCACCCTTTAACGGTTTGTTTTCAAGTCTAAGTGTTATTTTTGCAAATTATCGTCATACTCTCAAACCGGGAGACCCGGGACGACGCGGTCTGTTCCTACAAGTTACATTGGTCCCGTGCGAGGTGTTCGTGCGTCCTACGGGGTCGTTTGGGGGCTGGTTTGGGTTTTCACCCTTTAACGGCCTGTTTTCAAGTCTAAGTGTGATTTTTGCAAATTATCGTCATACTCTATAACCGGGAGACCTGAGACTACGCGGTCAGTTCCTACAAGTTACAATGGTCCCCTACGAGGTGTTCATGCCTCCTACGGGGTCGTGTGGGGACTGGTTTGGGTTTTCACCCTTTAACGGGCTGATTTCAAGAAAGTGTGATTTTTGCAAATTATCGTCATACTCTCAAACCGAGAGACCCGGGACTACGCGGTCAGTTCCTACAAGTTACATTGGTCCCGTGTGAGGTATTCGTGCCTCCTACGGGGTCATTTTGGGGCTGGTTTGGGTTTTCACCCATTAACGGCCTATTTTCAATTCTAAGTGTGATTTTTGCAAATTATCGTCATACTCTAAAACCGAGAGACCCGGGACAACGCGGTCAGTTCCTACAAGTTACAATGGTCCCGTGCGAGGTGTTCTTGCCTCCTACGGGGTCGTTTGGGGGCTGGTTTGGGTTTTCACCCATTAACGACCTGTTTTCAAGTCTAAGTGTGATTTTTGCAAATTATCATCATACTCTCTAACCGGGAGACCCGGGACGACGCAGTTATTTCCTACAAGTTACATTGGTCCCGTGCGAGGTGTTCGTGCCTCCTACGGGGTCGTTTTGGGCCTGATTTGGGTTTTCACCCATTAACGGCCTGTTTTCAAGTCTAAGTGAGATTTTCGAAAATTATCGTCATACTCTCTAACCGGGAGACCCGGGTCTATGCGGTCAGTTCCTACAAGTTTCATTGGTCCCGTGCGAGGTGTTCGTGCCTCCTACGGGGTCGTTTGGGGGCTGGTTTGGGTTTTCACCCTTTAACGGCCAGTTTTCAAGTCTAATTGTGATTTTCACAAATTATCGTCATACTCTCTAATCGGGAGACCCGGTACTACGCGGTCAGTTCCTACAGTTACAATGGTCCCGTGCAAGGTGTTCGTGCCTCCTACGGGGTCGTTTGGGGGCTGGTTCGGGTTTTCACCCTTTAACGGCCTGTTTTCAAGTCTAAGTGTGCTTTTGGCAAATTATCATCATACTCTCAAACCGGGAGACCCGGGACTACGCGGTCAGTTCCTACAAGTTACATTGGTCCCGTGCGAGGTGTTCGTGCCTCCTACGAGGTCGTTTGGGGGCTGGTTCGGGCTTTCACCCTTTAACGGTCTGTTTTTAGGTCTAAGTGGTGATTTTTACAAATTATCGTCATACTCTCAAACCGAGAAACCCAAGACTACGCGGTCAGTTCCTTCAAGTTACATTGGTCCTGTGCGAGGTGTTCGTGCCACCTACGGGGTCGTTTGGGGGCTGGTTTGTGTTTTCACCCTTTAACGGCCTGTTTTCAAGTCTAAGAGTTATTTTTGCAAATTATCGTCATACTCTAAACCGGGAGACCCGGGACTATGAGGTCATTTCCTACAAGTTACATTGGTCCCCTGCGAGGTGTTCGTACCTCTTACGAGGTCGTTTGGGGGCTGGTTTGGGTTTTCATCACCTATAGCAGTCCAATAGCTATACACCTCATGACCGCATGAGTAAAAAACTCATGTCCATAATAAGCTATTCTCCTATGTCAATATGGACTTCAATTGTTTCTATTAAATCTCAATAGTGTAAGGCATAATTACTATCAAGAGGCATAATTTTTAAAAACTAACACATGTTATTCAAACTCCATTCATTAGAACTCCTATCATTGGAAGAGGTCTGATGATGTGGGAATTCTCACACAACTAAATTTTTTTGTTTTGTGACTTCAAGTAATAAGTAAATATTCTTATAGAGTTTCTCATAGTTGAGCCAATTACGTCTCGATTAATAGCATAAGATCACGTTACTTTAATTTTACTTCCATAACAAAACTTCAAATATGAAAACACGTAATTTTTATAAAAAAGTTTTAAACCCCATAACCATATATACAGTAAAGGACACGCATATATAAAGTACTGCACATATATAAAACTACATATCTTATTAGAAGTAAAATATAATACTAGAGTTTTACCTGTCCAGTAGCGGGTTAGTGGGATTCTGCATGTGAAAGTTTCATTACTTGTAATTCCTTGCCCTTGGCCTTGCTCTGAAGCTACTTTTACATATAAACTGCTAACATCCTGACCTACAATACGTTAATGTGATCAAAATTAACCAGAAAATAAACTAGAAAGAAGTCAAGTCCAAAGGGTATGAACAATAAGCTTACCTTTGCATCCATGCTAACTAAATCTTTAGCACAAGTGAACAGTCCAAATGGATGCTAACTACATCATTATATATAATTCAATTACAGAAATTTATTGAATGGTTTCTTACTAGACAATAAAAAGAAAAAAAATAAAGAATGGAAAAAATAATGAAAAATTCCATATAGTGAATACTTACTTACAATTATTGATATGCCCCCAAGCCCCCGGTGATTGCTCACAACAACATTCTGGCCACGTTTTGCAACAAAGTTTGGCACTATTTCATCAACCAAACATAGAGCTAATAAATTTAAAGTGTATAAATACATGTATATACATACATGTGTAAATATACATATTCATACCAATCAAAAGCTGATCTTTAGTGCACTTCTTCCCTTCCACCTTCATGTACACACACTATGTGCATGCACACATATATACATAAACAAACAATTCATTGATGAGACGCTAAGGTGTTAAAATGACAATATACAAACATATATAAACACACACACACACACACATACGCGTTTTGGCAATTAATTCTAATTCTAATTCTAAATTTCTCTATAGACCTTTATTTCTCACTTTTTTTCCTAAAGTTTTAGTGAAATAATCCCATTTTTATTTCATTTCCACCCTTCCAGCTCCAAATCTACACACACAGACAATCAACGAGACACAGGGCTATAAAAAGGAAAATATACAACTATACGAACACACACACACTACGTGTGACAATTATTTTTAAATCTAGATTTCTCTATAAGCCTTAATATTTTGATTTTTCCTCAAGTTTCAATGAAATCGGTACCCGAAATTGCAATTGATACATTATACAACTGACTTGCAACTTACCTGTACCTGATATATATATATATATGTACTACTATTACTGATATATATATATATATATATATATATGTACATATATATATGTACTGATATATACATATATATCAGTAATATCAGTACATATATATATACATATATACATATATATATATATATCAGCAATATCAATATATATATATATATATCAGCACCCCTAAATCGGGTACCCGAAATCGGTAACCCTAAACAGCACCCCTAAATCGCAATCCCTAAATCGCAAAATCGGGTACCCGAAATCGGTAACCCTAAACAGCACCCCTAAATCACAATCCCTAAATCGCAAAATCGGGTACCCGAAATCGGTAACCCTAAACAGCACCCCTAAATCACAATCCCTAAATCGCAACCCTAAATATATATATATATATATATATATATATATATATATATAGAGAGAGAGAGAGAGAGAGAGAGAGAGAGAGAGATGTAATACCTTACGATGATGAGCAGTAGCAGCGACGAGGAGCAGTAGAAGAGACGAGGAGGGAGAGCGAGCCGGGAAGGAGATGAGCAGTAGCAGCGACGAGGAGGGAGAGCGAGCCGGGAAGGAGAGCGATGAGGAAGCCGGGAGGGAGAGCGAGCCGGGAAGGAGAGCGAGCGGGAGAGAGAGAGAGAGGGGGGATTGGAATGTCTTGAAAATTTGGTCCCCACTCCAAATTTTGGGGGTTATTTTTTTAACAAAGCATACCCATATTTGGCACCGTTAAAAACCGTGCCAAATTTTGGCACTATTTCAAAACGTGCCAGATTATGATAAAACCGTGCCAGAATCTGGCACGGTTTTAAACAGTGCCAGAATCTCCTTGCCTAAGCGTGCCAGATTGGCATTTTTGGTGTAGTGATACGGACAGTCCATACAAGAGTAGTACTGTAGATATAGAAACTATTAATATGAAAAATTGAAGTTACATAATGAAAGTAAATCTCTGAATAGGATAAAATTTCTCTCACACAAAACTGTATACTGTATCACTCCTTATCATTTTCGTGACCATTTTGTTTTGTGGATATTTATTAAATATTAGTATATTTGGGGATAATAATTGTATAGACAAAAAATAAACATGATTTGAAAAAAATCAAAGCATTGTTTTATTTAATCAATTATAGAAATTGATAAACACCTTTACTTACTAGGTGGGATATTGGCATCATTGATCAACTTCCTGAGTACATGAAACTCCCTTATAGCATGCTCCTCAATCTCTACGAAGAAATGAAACAAGAAATGAGAAAAGAAGGGAGATCTTACAGTGTTTATCATTCGAGAGAAAAAGTATGTCAGCATTCCTTCAAATGTATCATAATTCTATATTTGAGATAATAACAACATTAGATCACAAAAGTACATGATTTGATGTCCAAATCTTTCTCTTTTACTCATTGTTTTCAGTTTATTTTTATTACCAGATGCAGGAACTGATTAGAGCCTATTACCTTAAGGCTGAATGGTTCAACAGTGGATACATACCATCATTTGATGATTATATGAAAAATGCATTAACAAGTTCTTCTTATCACACGCTTGCAACAACATCCTTTGTGGGAATGGGGGATCTGGCCACCAAAGAGGCATTCAAATGGATACAAAAGAAACCCAAAATTGTAATAGCTTGTGGGATTTGTGGTCGTCTTCAAAATGATTTAGTCTCGTATGAGGTATACAAAAGCTAAAATTTAATTCCCGTGCACGCATATTAGTTTCTTTTATTACAAAGCTTCTATTTTAGGTAAAATACTTGCATGCAACTCGCGCAATGGACAATATTGACGTTGTAAATTTGTTAATATAATTATATTTTTATTCCACGCAAAAGTTTGTCAAAAAAATTGCGACTTAATGAATAATTTAATTATACTCTAATTACTAATATTTGAAGAATGATCTAAATAATCAAAAATATCAGTTTGATCCTATTCAATATGATTTTGAAATAGATGAATGCTTTTATTTTTTCTCAAAAAAATGTAAATTCTGTTGAAAGGCTTCTTTCCAAATAATTAAGTCGATTTTGGAGAACCATTGGACAAAATTATTCAACTCAAGCATTAAACAAAAAACTTACATTAATTGAAGTAGACTAAGCAAGGAGTACTTTTGAATTATTGAATAAATCAAAGAAACTAATGAATAATTTTTTTGGATATATCGCCTTTGCTAACCGACGCGACAGCACATGTGTATCTAGTGTGCGTGCTATTTAGGCTCAAGCGCAAGCCTATCGCTCAATTAATAATCCTGGTAAGTCAGGGTTGAATCCTCAGGGTACTAGGAAGAGAAAGTCGCAATGACATTTGGAAAGACGGAGAACTCTAACTTGACTCTACAAGAAATGAAAAGATTCTTTGAATGGGAGATTTACCACAAACTAAATGCGGATTTAAGTTAACAACCAACTACACTAAATGCAGTGAAATTCAACTAATCTAGTTAAACTAAGGGCAAGTGATAAATTAATGCAAGGATTAATTATAAATGAGAATACCCGGTTACCTAGGGCAAACGAGAGCAAAATTCATACGATGATTGCGATAATACGCAACACGATTTTGTTAAAATTCAATTTAAGAATTTATTTCCTATTACGGTGAATTACATCGGATGGGGTTCATGCACCCCAAACCTTAGAGGTTTAGCCATACATGATTAGATGAGAATAAAAACAAATTTTAATACTGCTGGAAAACATGACTGCTTTGGAAGAAATTGGCAAGAACAATTTGAAATTAGTGATTATAGCTAGAATCTGGAAATTAATTGACTAATTAGGAAAAAAATCAAACCAGTGGAATGAAATTACTTGCATTCGATGAATTCGGAATCCAAATCGATGAATTCGGAATCCAAATCTAAACTAGAGCAATCAATATTTAAACTAGGATTTCTCCTACAAGTGAGAGAGTTTTTTCTCTCTAAAAACTAACAAAAATATGAATTATTCCCCGCTTCCTTTTTTTGTCTAACAATAACTAGAAGTCAAATAAATCACGAAAAATCGGGAGTTATAGCTGAGTCAAACTCTAAATTCGGAGCTGAGTATCAGAAATTAATTCCACCAGACCGGTCCAACGGGTAATACCGGATTGGTTCACTGTTGACCTGATAGGTTCGTTTTCTTCCATAAACGGATCGGTTCTGAGCTTAAAATTGGCCAATGTGGATTCCTCATTCTGGACCGGTTCAATTTTGTCAATAACCAGATCAGACGGGTGTGTAAAAGTGTACATAATGTTTTGTCTCATCCAGACCGGTTCTTTTGCTCTTATATCCCGCCCGGTCTGGTTACAGAATTGATCTAACTTGACTATCTCATCTTTAAGGTCTCATATCTTCTAGCTCGATGATCTGATCGAGGTGACGTCTCTTCCTACGCGCTCATAGATGTGCAATCTTCATTTTTCATATTGGACCATCTTCTGAATTGTCTATGTAAATTGACCTTTCTGCCCTCTGACTTTCATTCCTTTCATGCTTCCTCTGCTTTGGATTGTTCTTCTCTTTACTTAGGATTAAATACCTATAAATAGCATGAAAAATACACAAAACTCGAGATATTATGTAGAAAGGTGAGTAGCATATAAATGAGAAAAATCAGTATGAATTACATTATTCGAGGTGCTAAAAGTTACTAAATAAGGAGATAAATTTGGAAGAATTTATGCCTAATCATTAACATAAGACATAAAATTTCATCAAATACATCTCAAGCCAACATTTTACAACTTCCTCCCGACCATATTTTGTATAAGAAACTTAAATATACCATATTTGTATCTAGGACCATATACCGAGTAGTTCTATGTTATCAATGAATGACCTAACCCCCCATTCACAAGGGAAACATTTGGTTTCAATCAATAAACAAATAAATTAAGTATTGGACACAAAATACATATCAAATAAGTATATTCCTGTAGATTACAAATCTTTGAGAATTTTAATTGCGATGGGATAGTGATTGTATTACTAAATAACTTGCAAAATTGGGTACTGAAAGTAAATAAAATAGTATATGTCTAATTCTTAAAGAAAAGCAACTAACACTTAAAGACAACGAGGATACCATCCAACATAGTGGGTAAAAATTTATTATTGTAAACACTATATCCACATGGCTTGTATATCAACAATCATTTATAAGACAACTTATCATTTATTAAAAGGGCACCATTTCCATACAAAACGAGGAATTATCTTCCTTTTGTAAAATTATGCAATATTGATTCACTATCGTTGTAAAAAATGAATAACAAACTTTTAAGTTTTTTGAGGTTGTGGATTTAGAGAAAGGGAAAAATTCCTACGATATGATTTTAATCTTCTTTGTGCCATTTTAGAAAATGAGCAATGTGCACCATGGAAAATACTCAAACCAACAATACATACACAAAAAATTCCTACCATATAATTTGCATATTCTTTGTGCCATTTTTGCAAAAGGAAAAGTCATACACAATTCAAAGTATATTGGAAGAAGAAAAAATAGGTAACATGATAACATTATTGATGTACACAAGCTGGGCTTAAAAGAGAAATAAGTTTACATTATTAATATAGTTTCAGAATTTCAGTATACATTTTACAAAGCCAATTTGAAAATCATGTAATGAATCATTCCAACATATCTATAAATACAACGTAAAAAAAATATACAAATAAAAATAAAAATCAATGTTGGGAAATATGAGTGATTTCATAGTATCAAAATGACAGTTTACGAAAATATACATCTAAACAAAACAAATATCCTTCTTATTGGGGTCGTCCAATAGTCTCACACATATTGTTAAGCTTCATCAAGGTTGCAAATCGGATGGTAGACATCTTTGTCTTCTCTGGTTCGGAATGAAATTTTCATCAATAAAAGGTTAATTTATAAGATTCCGAGCTGGAGAGTGAGGGATAAGGACATAAACCGACTCAAAACTGTAAATAAGGGAGATGAGGTGGGATTTGTGATTATGGAGAAAATATAATGCTAAAATATTTGGCCAAAAAAAAGCTCATGTTTATAATATGGAGGAATAGTAGTACATTTAATGAGTGGGAAGATATTGAGAGTTTTTTCTACGAAAAATAAATATATTGAGAGTTTTGCGAATACAAAGGGAGTTCCACGTGGTTCTCTAAATAAGTTTGAGTATTCATTTCAGGGTTCTATTTTATAGTTTTAAAGAGATTCAGCTAACTGGAAACTCTCTCTCTCTCTCTCTCTATATATATATATATATATATATAGAATTGTTTCTCTACGTGTATATACAAATTTGAGATAGGTTCAAGTTCGAGTCGCGGAAACCACCTCTCTACATATGCACGGATAAAGTTGTGTACAATTAACTACTCCGGTGCCACGCAGTGGAAAGTGCGTTGTGCACGCGATTTGTATTTTAGGTTCCATCACAAGATATTTTTATTACTCTAAAACTGTGATAAAAAAAAATTAAACATCTAGGTTCATCTAACGCCCTTTTATCCAGTACTATTTTATTTTTTAAAGTCCTCGCTAGCGCCCCCCATCCCCTCCTTCCCCCACCCCACTGCGGGACCTCCTGCAACATTGATGAGGCCTGTCGGAACTCCAAAGTGGTGATCGGATCTCCGTCGAGGGCTATCAGAGCTCCGACAGATGTGTGGGGGTTGGGGCAGGGGTGCCTCCAGCGCGAACTTTTAAAAATAAATGAGTAGTGAGTAAATGAGTGTTTTAGGGACCTAAGTGTTTAAAAAAAAAAAGTATTTCAATTTTAGAGTAATATTTCAAATTTGGCATAAAAAATATTTTATTGTTTTAACACTTATTATGAAATCTTTTCATATTTTTTAAATATGTTTTATGAATTTTTTTTTTAATAAAGATCAGAGCTTCTCTTTTTTTTTCAAAAAAAAATGAGACTCCTAATTTTTTTCAAAAGTCACCTCTGGAGTCTTCATATGGGTATGTCCTTCCTTAAACTATATTTTTTTTTACAAGTAGTGGATTCCAATTATTCAATATGCATAAAAATATATTTTCTCTTCAAATCCATACATGAAATTTCGATCATTATCAATTCTAAATTTATATTACAAAAATTGAACCATGAAGTTTGAACAAGAGAGGGGACACGCGGCCTCCGGTGTGGAATGCTACGTAAAACAATATGGTGTCTCTGAGGAAGCTACAATCCTTGAGTTTGAGAAAAAAGTCTCAAATGCATGGAAGGATATAAATGAGCAATGCCTCAGACCAACCGAAGTGTCATTGCATCTACTAAGGAGAATTGTCAACCTTGCACGTGTGACACATGTTATCTATAGGTACGAAGATGGGTATACAAATGTTGGGAGGACTAAAGATTACATAACAGCCTTATTTGTCGATCCCGTTCCTTATTGAAACAATAACAGATTTAACCATTCGACATGGAATTCGTTCATGTGCATGAGGATAAGAAGCATTAAGCTTACAACCCCAGTACTCTACATTATGTATTGTTGTTTATTTTAATATGATCAGTTGGGTTTTAATATTAGAACCATGTATGAATTTTAATTTACAATAAATGTCTATCAAGTTTAATGTATTGTTGTTTATTTAATGTTGTCTGTTGGCTTTTATTCTTAAAACCATGTAAGATGTTTGTTTTAATAAATGTGTGTCCGGTTTGTTTTGAATAAGAATTAGGTTTGTAAGAGTTACTTATATTTGTTTTCAAATATATATTTAATGTCGATAAACTTGACTTAGTAGGAATTTTAGTGAGATATGTGTTCTAATTGATCGTGAGAGATCGGAGTTATGGTTCAGTATAATTGAACATTTCATAAATTGAATAGGAAGTTGATATCCTATAAGGAAAGTTATGACTGCAATCCCAATGGTTTATCTGAAACTACAGAAACTTGTCTAATGGCTCAAGAATTTTTTTTGTAGTTCAAAGATGCTTGGAATGCTTGAATAATTGTTGATTTTATTGTTACGGGTTGCATCTAAATTTTCGCAAGTTGGGTAATCATTTTGTATGTATGTTTGAGATCATAATTCCAAGGAATTCGCGTTAAAAAAAAGTCTTGATTTATGATACCCACTTGGTAGACTTAAATGTTTTGATTCTCTCAATATACTTGATCAATGGATTATTTTAATATTTGGAAGCGTATCAAATTAGTTAAGTCTAATACCAAGGAATAAATCAGAAGTTGATTAAAATAAAGTAGCGGCTAATTTATTTGACCAAGGGGATGCGCTTAACGCATGGAATCATATTACGTACTATATAATTTGTACAAATAAGACCTCATTATTAGAGTAATTTTGAGATACTTAAATTGGAATATAGTCGTGAAAATTTAGTAGAATTAATTCCTATTAAATAGATAGAGGAAATAAATTAGGGGATGTAGTTTGGGCCTTTGGAGTAACTATTTGGAAGCAAGTTTAATTATTTAGGCATTGGTACAAAGTATAGTCCATTTACACAAGTTGTAAACCATAAGTATCTTGAGATCCTATGTATCCCAAGTCAGAAACTATATATATATATATATATATATATATATATATATATATATATATATATATATATATATATATATATATATATATGTATATATACATATATATATATATATATATATATATACATATATATATATATATATATATATATATATGTATGTATATATATATATGTATATATTATTGTAAGCTAGGAGTTTTAGCAGAATATTTGTTATTGAGGGTTAGAGAGAGAGAAAGGGAGATTGAGAGAGAGGAGAAGTACTATTCACATTTTTGTGAAGGTGTATAGAAAGATAAGACCGCATCTCATTTAAAACACCAATGACTCTCTCTAAAAGTTCCTCCACGCACAGTCTTTTATCAGAGGATCATATAGTACACGATCCGGGGATTTGAATGTATTCTACGAAGGTTTTGTACATTATTAAGAAGAGATACCTTCATCTACTTGAAACTTTATTTTTCCTTATTCATATCAACTATAGGATGTGCAAAAGTGTCATGATTCGAAACCCTAAATTTATGCTTTAAACCTTGTTTTTTTCTTTGCTTTCTAATTCATGATCATTCAATGTTTATGGGGAGCAAAGATTTTGTTAAATAACAATCCCCAACAATTGTTATCGTAACTCGAGTAATAAATTGATCATATTATAGAAAGATCCTTGTTGTCGAACATTGAAACATATGTGACATGTTAGAAAATATGTGCATGGATGTGTATATTTTACACTAAGAAGGTTTTGTAGGATTTTAATGATTGTATCAATTCCATCATGGTTAGATGAATGTGTTTTATATGAATGGATCTTACATTGTTAATCGGTAGTTTTTTTTTTCTATATTAGGTTTGGTTATAATAATTAATATTTTGTAATTATTGCATTAAATCGTTGTAATGGGGGACTTAGTGAAAGGATGTAATTTTTTCCCTATATTGTTTTGGGTTTGGTTATCTAGGAAATCCATGGAGGTATGCGTAAGTTGAAAATCCATACATCGAGTTTCAAAAGCTTTTAAAATAAAGAAGAAAAGAAAATGACTCAGAAGGTGCAATGGGATAAGCGGCAAAACAGCTATAACAATGTGACTATACCGCCATATCAGTTGTTAAAGACGCCATAGAGGTGGTAACAGTACGTTTTCAATTTGCTTTTACGTTGGGACTCTTTTTTTTCACGGACTTGTCTATAGCAATGACTCTTAATCAAGATACCTTAATCCTCTAATATTTTACTCAGAAAGGACGTCTAAGCCAAGATGGAAATGGACTTTGAGTCATTTTTATATCTATTTTTATGTATTTATATTTTTATATCTAATAATTACTTGTTGCATAATTATTCGTGCTAATTAATCAATTAATTAAGGGGACAAAATTTTATGGACAACATGGTTTTTAATTTTTAGGCCTACCTAAATCATGATTCTTATAGGAAATTCTATTTATATATATTCAATTCTAAATTTCATTTGATCGGGTAAGTAATGAAATAGTGATCTCTAAGTTCTATTTTTATTTTAACATTATTTTATTTTAAAAAAATTAAATTACGTGATCGTGTAATTTAATTTGTACAACTAAATTGAGAATTACCCAGGGTTTAATTCAAGCATTCGGAATTAAATGATTTATTTTTCAAAATACTCGTTAGTTTAAAAGGTAACTGGGAGAGGGGTTTGAACATAAACACCAAAGCGTACATAGGTGTTTTAAGCATGCGATGTACTTAATTCCTCACGCCAACTTTTTTCTCCCTTAACGGATGGTATTGATCATGATATCTGGTATTATTACAACTCTTAAATGATAATTTCGAGAATTCGTATGTGAGTGAGTTGGATCTCCCTAGCAGGGAAGTTCCAAACGAGCGGATTCAAATTCGAGGAATATATCGATGGTACACACTTAAACATAATCAATGGTATTCTCCCCCATTGGAGTCATTTTCATTAATTGTGGGACTATAACTCGTCGATTATTCAATTATATAGCACAGATAAAAATATGTGTTGTTCATCATGAGAGAACTTGGTTACTCAATGAGATTAGTTCTAATTAGCGATAACGGGAATCAAAATTAAAATTTAATCGAAGTTAATTATCACATATTTATTTAAAAAAATTCAAATCATTATTAGATTTAAAAATGGGCTTAACATTCAACCCATTCGGTTCCATATTATAAGATAACAAAATTAAAACATAGGAACTTTATAGGTTGAAAAAGAAATTTGGACATTGTCTTAACAAGTGAAGATTGTATGTTTATTTTAACTAAACCATTTCCTCTAAAAATTGATGATGAGGCATCCAAAGATAGTATCTGAGATAATCAAAAGTGGGAGGAAGATGATCATATGGCTCGTCGCTATATATTGACCTCCATGACGAATGTATTGCAACACCAGCATCAAAATATGATTTTGATCTTTGAAATATGTTGAAGGATCAAAACCGTGTCACAAGGCTTTTCCCACAATAAAAGTTAAATATCATTACTTTGAATTTGAATCCATATGGCCTCCAATGCAGCATATGTTCGTCCCTTAGCCAACTTTCCTCTAAGTATATGGGGAGATCACTTCACAGACTATTCTCTAGATAACACGGTAACAAAATAATTCAACATGTTTTTCATTATGCATATTTTTTCAATTCATCTTATCTTTCAGAATATCTTGAGGAATGGATTCGTTTGGGTTAGAAAACACACAGAAGAAAACAGAACCAAAGGTGTTCAAAATGTGTTACCAGTAGTGTCAGCACTTGCATGTTCTAATTGTGAACATATTCACTTTATATATATCCCAACTCAATTTTTAAATCAACCAAATGTCATTATACATATTTCAGAACAGCCAACAGGCTTAATAAATTATCGAATGTTTTGGTATGCAGACTGGCCACATTGAATTTGAGAGAATGTAAAATCGAGCAGTAATATTTATATTGTAGTCAGTGTTAATTTGATTTCTATTAGGAATATTAGCAACTAACTCGAAAAAACAGAACTATCAAACATAGTGTGAAAATTAATATTGAAAAAATAAATTAGTAACTTCCCAAAATTCAATGATGATGTCTCAACTTGTATCTTTTCCCAAAGGGATGGAAAAGGTAAAATATAAGGCACTATAATATTTACATATGCTTAAGGGCAAAATCAGATCGTAGGAAATTCTTATGAATTAATATAGTTCGTAGGAACCGAGATATACTTTGTTGTTAATTTTTATTGTGATAATAATACTTCTTACAAACTTCTGATGTTCGTAGGAACTCTTTTCAAATTCTCCAGCCAATTTGTATCTTTGAAGAACCACGACAAATCGAGAAAGAGAATTTGTTCACTTACTCCCACCAATGTAAACCTCGGAATTTGTAAACATACAAATTTTCTTGTCAGATAGCATCCCCATTGTGAATGCCCTAAGATCACTTACATAAGAATAAGGCTTATCACTAAGTCACCAAAATCAACTCTAATATTATCGCAGTGTGATAAATATCATGTGGCCCATGTATGTTAGACTCGAATATATTATTCAAGTTGGGCTCAAACTAAATTCAAGGTAACAACCTTATTATAACCTCCGACCGTGTTTATTTCTATTACAATTATATTAAGTTCTTTGGAAATCAATCAGAATAAATAATTTAGGTTGCATTTGTTTTTTCATCTGAATCTGAAATTTGAAGATTGAATCTGAAATCTGAATCTGCAATTTTTTTTCATGTTTGAATGAACATCTGAATGAATGTATTTAAACTGATTCAGACTTCAGATTCAGACTTTAGAGGTACATAAATTTCTTAATCATGCAAAGAAAAAAATACGCGTTAACCTCTTAATCATTTAAAAAAAATACTATTTTGTACCACATAAGTCTTAATTTAGATTCAGATTTAAAAATTAAGAACAAACATCACCAACATCCTAAATTTACAAACCTGAATAGATACATATAGGGGACTTAGGTTGCATTAGTTTTTTCATCTACATCTAAAGTCTGAATTTCAAATCTAAAGTCTGAAATTTGAATAAAAAAAATATGTTTATTTTTATGTTTGAATGTACCTATGAAAAAAATGTTTGTTTTTATGTTTGAATGTACCTGTGAATAACTGCATTTACACTCATTCAGACTTCAGGTGTAAATTTATATCTTAATGAGGAAAAAATAATAGTTAGCTTATTAATCATTTAAATAAATAAACACTATTTGGTATCTCTTATGTTTAATTGATTCAATTAAAAAAACACCTTAGGCTCAACTATCAGATGTACACATACATATAAAATGAGTATATGTATACAAAAATCCTCAAGTGTTGAGTTGAAGAAATAGAGTTGAGGACAGACAACATTTCTCATGACAGTGGGATATATTGTTTCTCTAATTCTTATAATATATTTCTCAATTAGGGTGTTTTTGCAGGCATTTGAACGTTAAGCTAAAGAGGTTGAAAAGGTAAAAGGAGAGGTGCGAGAAATGCTTTTGGATAGAACCATTAATCCAATTGACAAAATTGTTAAGTGGATCAACCGACTCCATCGTCTTAGTGTATCTTATCTCTTCGAGCAAGAGATTGAAAATGAATTAGAAAAACTTTTCACTACGCCCAAAATTTCAGTTGATGAACAAGACGAATCCGAGTTGTGCAACATTTCAGTTCAATTCCGAGTGTTCAGACAACATGGTTACAAGATGCCTTGTGGTAAGTCTAATGATTACACCAATGTTGTTTGAAATAAGGTGGGATGTGTTACCCAACTTTTTTTGTTTTCAGATAATTTTTGTGGATGACAAAAACATTAACTATACACAAAAGCTTGTATTTTCAGGGTCCTATTTTTCACGGGTATATACCAAGTAGTCCCTTGATCTTCTTTTAATACATGTATAGTCTAAGCCTTTTTATTTTGCTAAAAAAAAATCCTTCAACATGCCAAAAAGGCTTTACCATGTCGCTGGTGCGGACCTTTAAAGATAAGAGAATAATGAACTTTTTGGTACAAGAAAAAAGGCTTGAACTAAATGTGTATGAAAAAAAGTTTGAGTAACATTTTAGTAATGTATCCTTTGAAATAATATAAGCCGATACAAACTCTCTAACTCATGAAGTTCCCGCCATGTTGTTGGGGAAATGGATATAACAGACTTTTTGGTATTTGATCAATTTTTCAATAAAAATTGGATTTTATCCATTTCCCCAACAACGCGGCGGGAACTTCTTGAGTTAGAGAGTTTGTCTAAGATTATATTATTTCAAAGGATCCATTATTAAATTGTTACTCAAATGTTTTTTTAATACACATTTAATCCAATAGACATTTAATCCAAGTCCCCCAACCACTCATTTAACCAATATTTTCTTATTTTTAATGGTCCGCGCTAGCGGCACATTTTGACTGTTTTTATGTTGTGAGGGATTTTTTTAGACAAAATAAAAAGGTTTGGACTAAAATATATGCCCCTATTTCAAACAATAGAGAATTAAGGAAAATGTCATGTTCCTTCCTATGTTTGGATTTTGAGGACAATGCTTTTCAAGTTTATAAATCTAGTCCATGTGGTACAATAGCATTTATAAATCTAGTCCTTGTGGTACAATAGCATTTATTTTTTTGGTCCGCGCGAGCGGCACCATTTTTCATCATTTTTCATGGTGTTTTTAGTATATGGACCAAATTTATAAAATTATATGGAGTGTCCTATTTTTATACACTTTGAGCATTATGAAGAACTTTTCCCAAAAATCCCTTCAAATAAACTAACATAATATATTTTCTTTTCAATCAGATGTGTTTAAAAAATTCACGTACAATACTACTGGGAAGTTCAAGAAAACTCTAGCTAATGACGTGAAGGGATTGCTAAGCTTATATGAAGCGACACAACTTAGAATAAGGGGAGAAGAAATACTAGATTAAGCACTTTCCTTCACAACTTCTCATCTTAAGTCAGTTGTGTCAACTCTAAGTTGTACCCTTAAGAAACAAGTAAACCAAGCTTTAAGAGGACCATTCCACATGGGCATATCGAGAGTTGAGGCAAGACTTTACATATCTACCTATGAGGATGACGAATCCCAAAATGAGCTGATACTAAAGCTTGCTAAGATGGATTTCAACTTGCTACAATTACAGCATCAACAAGAACTAAGCCATATCTCAAAGTACTTGGGCAAAAAAATTCTACCATTTTTTATGTTTATGCATTTGATGAATACTAATATCAAATTTTCAGGTGGTGGAAGGATTCAGAATGTTCAACAATTCTTTCGTATGCTAGAGATAGAATTGTGGAGTGCTACTTGTGGACAGTGGGAGTGTACTTTGAGCCTCAATTTTCAGTTGGACGCATCATACTCACAAAAATCATATCCATGGTGTCCATTATAGATGATACATATGATGCTTATGGTACACTTGAGGAACTTTAACTTTTTACAAACGCATCAAATAGGTTTGTCTCGCTTCCTACTATGTACGAGTAAGGCCTTATTTCGTTCATGATAAAATATTGTTCACCTCGACGAAAACAAAAGATGGTTAAAATATTTGTTAACTTGTTTATATTATCTAATAGTATTAGGTATATAGTAGTACTGCTCATGTGAGAATTCTCCTGCATTTTAACAGTTTCGACTGGACATGTGTCATCCGACAATGAACCTAGAATAGGGAGAGAGTGCACCTATAATTTAGCCAAAAATTTCGAGGCTCACCGCAAGATGACACACGTCCAATTCGCACTATTAAAATACAGGACATTTCACACAAGAGTAATACCGTAGATATAGAAACTATTAATATGAAAAATTGAAGTTACATAATGAAAGTAAATCTCTGAATAGGTTAAAATTGTTCTCACACAAAGCTGTATATAGTATAACTCCTTATCATTTTCATGAGCATTTTGTTTTGTGGATATTTATTAAATATTAGTATATTTGTGGATAATAATTGTGTAGACAAAAAATAAACATGATTTGAAAAAATTCAAAGCATTGTTTTATTTAATCAATTGTAGAAATTGATAAACACCTTTTACTTACTAGGTGGGATATTGGCATCATTGATCAACTTCCTGAGTACATGAAACTCCCTTATAGTATGCTACTCAATCTTTACGAAGAAATGGAACAAGAAATGAGAAAAGAAGGGAGACTTTACACCGTTGATCATTAAAGAGAATTAGTATGTCAACGTTCCTTCAAATGATTTATAATAGTATATTTTAGACCGCAAAAGTTGATTTGACGTTCAAATCTCTCTCTCTCTCACTCATTGTTTTCAGTTTATTTTTAATACCAGATGCAGGAACTGATTAGATCCTATTACCTTAAGGCTGAATGGTTCAACGGTGGATACATACCATCATTTGATGATTATATGAAAAATGCATTACCAAGTTCTACTTATCACACACTTGCAGCAACATCCTTTGTGGGAATGGGGAATCTGGCAACTGAAGAGGCATTCGAATGGATACAAAAGAAACCCCAAATTATAATAGCTTATGGGATTTGTGGTCGGCTTCAAAATGATTTAGTCTCGTATGAGGTATACAAAAGCTAAGATTTAATTCTCGCGTACGCATATTAGTTTCTTTTATTACAAAGCTCCTGTTTTAGGTAAAACTAGTTTTTAACCTGCGCAATGCGCGGGCTTTTGTGGTAATTTTTATATTATATATATTAACACGAAGAAGTTAACTTTAATGGAAAAATAGATCTACTTGGATTTGCAAAAGAAGTACAATAAATTAAAATTACATTACCAAATGAAAATACAAAAGTAAAATAACATAAACACGTGGTCATTACTCAATATTATAGTACTAAGGCTTGAATGTAAATACATGTCATAAAGAATTCAACAAAAAAGTGAGAATCTAATTTTGACCTATTAACACAAAATACATTGGAGACAGTACGTTCAACAAAAAACTTAAAGTTATTCATTAGACCATATTTTTTAAGAAAAAATTTAAATTTTGCAAAATGAAACATTAATTTTGTAACAATTTTGACTACATCAAAATCGCTCAGGTATTAAAAGAAAATAGTTGTTCAAAAAGAACAAACCACAAACAGTTCTTGAAAAAATCATGGTCTCCAAATATTAAGACCTTGTTGATTTGCTCTACGTTTGCTTTCTCTGCTTCCTCACTTGCCCATCTACTTCTTTCAATCTACAAAATAGGAAAAGTGCAATTTACCTTAAATCAGTGATGATCTAACTCGGTTAGTGTGTCTAATGTACCAGAATTCTTAAATATTGTTGCAAATTCAACTCTAACACGTTTGAAACCTTCGAATAGTCGATGTGTAAAAAATTGATAAAATAATTTAAGCTGTACAATTTACGCAAATACGACAAAGAATGAAGAAAATATAATTTGAATCTGACTTCGCGAACCATAATGCGTGTCTACGTATCCTAAGACATTTTAGGTTTTACACTATTTGCCTATATGAATTTCTTGGAGTTGTATACATATATTTAGAGTTTGCATCTTTTAAGGGTGTAAATGCCTGACTACCCTTCTTTGACTTGCATGAAGAGGTAGCACTCCAAAATAAATAAATAAATAAAATTCCATATTTTGAATTTTGGAAAAGTAACTCCTTACTAAAATTTTGACAACAATATTTTTAAAATGGGTGATACCTTTTACAATTAGCATGAGACTCTAAGTTTTCATCCGGTCCAAATTTAGATTTGAAGAATATAGTCCCCTCACTTCTTCACACCAAAAAGACAATCAAGTCATTTTGTTGATCATAAAGAAAATAGCTCTTGCACATATATTTATATTTGTATAAGTATAAAGAAGGTAAAATAATAAAGAAATTTAACTTAAAGTTAATGAGATTAATAAAATAGAAAATTCAAACAGGTCGTAGAATTTTTTCAACCATCTTCGAGTAAATCTCCCAATTAAAAAACCAAAAAAAATCACATTAAACCATAATATTCTTAACAGTTCGCTTAGCTTGGGTTGCTTGATAAGCATGAGTTATAACTTTGTGCAATAGATATAATGCATAGTAATAAAATTATCTTTAGTTCACAATTTTTTTTTTAAAACATCTAGTTCACAATTTTAAGCTCTCATAACTAACCCATTGAAATTTATAGACTCCACCCATTTTTTGCTTCAACCATGCAACATAGAGAGTACATCTATAAT
This sequence comes from Sambucus nigra, assembly GCA_949130495.1. Taxonomy (NCBI): domain Eukaryota; kingdom Viridiplantae; phylum Streptophyta; class Magnoliopsida; order Dipsacales; family Adoxaceae; genus Sambucus; species Sambucus nigra. The sequence goes on along the minus strand of OX422218.1, from coordinate 9,039,600 downwards.
TTTAAAATCTAGGAGGCCATGAAATGGCACCACAATGTATATGTTTCTAGTATTACATATTATCAAACAATTAAAGGCATTACACAGCCCACTGCCATATATGTATTTGTAGTATTCCCATATTGTCAAAGGCGTAGGGGAGAGGCAGTAAATTGGGGAGAGAGGGAACTTTGTCCTTTCAATTTTGGATCGAAAAGGCACCCGTATTTCGAGAAGGAGGAGTTGTATAATAGGTTTGATTTAATGAGGCACATCAATAAGTGCAAATCAATATTGAATCCACGTGTCAAATTTAAGAGTGGAGACACCGTTTTTAAAGATACTAGGTTTCAGCTCCGCGCGATACGCGGGCGTTTTGTAAATTATATATTATAATATTAATCGGTAATGAAATTTTAAACCTTGACTAATAAAAATTAGTTCCACCACTTAATCATCAATAAGTTATTTCCCATCCACAAATTTTAAATCAGATATATATACACCATATTCATGTATTCTTTATAAAAAACCTGATTCCATGAAATACCGAAGGAAAACTATATTTTGACAAATATTCGTTCATTATCCATGTACCTAACTAATTAAATGAAAATAACAATATAGTTGAATAACATTTATTTTACAACTCTGAACCCATTGTGCACAGGGAATTTTGAAACAAATTCAAATAGAAATATACTCATAAATATAAGATTATTTTCATGTCTCAACTTCCAATTAAACAACAACAACAATATATATATATATATATATATTTCCCAACCCTCTCTTTCTACATTTAAAGATGAGGGAGGCCATTAGCAAGGAAAATAGGGGTAAAATTACAAAATGATTGCGATGACAGTATACCCAACCCAACCGGTTGCTAGTAAGACCCTTCTATTTCCACCGTATGCCCATTATGAAGCTTTATAGAAGTTTCTACTACAAATTAAAAATAAATAGCGCAAAATATATGCATCTTTTTTAGGACATGAAAAAGCTTATAAAAAATGAAGGAAGTCTCACTTTAAAATTAAATCATCAATTGAAGTACAAATGAATCTATAAAATTCAGAAATTATTTAATGTATGGGATTGAAAAAAATAGCTTCGTATACTATATTCCATTACTTATGTATTCTCAAAACTAATAATATAGATTTCCTTCGAAATCTACAAAAAACTAAAAGAAAAAAAAAGTACATAAATTTTTTTCTTATAGAGATTCTTAAAGATTGTAGTCTACAATTAAAGTAAAACGTCACAACTGAAATATATACATATGATAGAACTCGGAATGTGGTGGTTGTAGAAAATAGTATTGAAAAAACGAATTAGAATAAGTTGATTGTATAAACTAATGTTGGCCTTTAGACGAACATAGCATAAGCACGGATTTTTCCATACCTCTTTTAAGAACTTTAGGCAAAAAAGACCCAAATTTCTTATGATTAGGATCATCGGGGTGTTATCTTATATATTTAAAAAAATCCATACCTGGTATATAGTATGAAAATTCTGTATATTCTAACGGATCTAACAATAAACAATAAAAATGGAAGAAATCTGTGAACAAAAACCCACATCAGTATAATATGGGGTAAACATTCTAACTCATCCACGATAAAAGAAAAAAAACATAAGACTAAATTTGGGTAGAAGCGAATAAAATAATATTTATGACAATATAAAAATAGATCATAAAGGTAAAAGTAAATTAATTGAGAACATTACCTGGTGATATAACGGTACCTTGTAAATGTGGATGGAAACCGAAAAATGACATCTGAGGGAGAGAATGGAGGGTGAGTGAGGAGAATAGAGATAATAGACCCTCACAAAACTACTTAAAAATGGTCTCCACAAATAGGTGGGAAGGCAAAGAGACGGAGTGTAGAATAAGGTTAGGTATAGTTAATTCTTCGTAAATGGGGCACAGTTCAATCTCCGCAAACGTGGCACAATATGTCTCAGAGACACCGTTTTCTATATATTACATTAGATATATTAGATACTTGCATGCAACTCCCGCAATGGATAATGTGCGGATGTTGTAAATTTATTAATATAATTATATTTTTATTCCACGTAAAAGTTTGTAAAAAAAAATTGCGACTTAATGAATAATTTAATTATACTCTAATTACTAAGATTTAAAGAAAGATCTAAATAATCAAAAATATCAGTTTGATCATATTCAATATTATATTGAAATTTATGAACCCTCTTATTTGTTTCTCAAAACATGTAAATTCTTTCGAAAGGCCTCTTTCCTAACAATTAAGACGATTTTGAAGTACCATTGGACAAAATTATTCAACTCAAGCATTAAACAAAAAACATTCATTACTTGAAGTTGACTAAGCAAGGAGTGCTTTTGAATTATTGAATAAATCAAAGAAACTAATGAATAAAGATAAATTGCATGTATTGCCTTTGTTAACACAAGACATGAAATTTCATCAAATACATCTCAAGGCAACATTTACAACTTCCTCCCGATCATATTTTGTATAATCTACTTAAATAGACCACATTTGTATCTAGGACCATAACCCGAGTAGTTCTATGTTGTCAATGAATGGCCTAACCCCCCTATCACAAGGGCAACATTCGGTTACTATCAATAAACAATTAAATAAAGTATTGGACACCAAATACATATCAAATAAGTATATCATTGTAGATTCCAAATCTATGAGAATTTTATTTGCGATGGGATAGTGATTGTATTACTAAAAAACTTGCAAATTGGGTATTGAAAGTCAATAAAATAGTATATATCTTGTTCTTAAAGAAAATAAACTGGCACTTAAAGACAATGGGGTAACCATCCAACATAGTGGGTGAAAATTTATTATTGTAAACTGACACTATATTCACATGGCTTGTATATCAACAATCATTTAAAAGACAACTTATCATTTATTAAAAGGGCACCATTTCCATACAAAACGAGGCATCATTTTCATTCATAAAATTAAGTAATATTGATTCACTATCGCTGTAAAAAATGAATAACAAACTTTCAACTCTTTTGAGGTTGTGGACTTGGAGAAAGGGAAAAATTCCTACGATATGATTTGAATCTTCTTTGTGCCATTTTAGAAAATGAGCGATGTGCACCATAAAAATACTCCAACCAAAAATACATACACAAAAAATTCCTACCATATAATTTGTATATTCTTTGTGCCATTTTGCCAAAAGGAAAAGTCATACACAGTTCAAAGTATATTGCAAGAAGCAAAAATAGGTAACATGATAAAATTAATGATGTACACAAGCTATGCTTAAAAGAGAAATAAGTTTACATTATTAATATAGTTTCAGAATTTCAGTATACATCTTACAAAGAAATTTTGAAAATCATGTAATGAATCATTCCAACATATGTATAAATACAACAAAAAAAATATATATATAAATTAAAATAAAAATCAAGGTTGGGAAATATGAGTGATTTCATAGAATCAAAATGACAGTTTACTAAAATCTACATCTAAACAAAACAAATCGCCTGCTTATTGGGGTTGTCCAATAGTCTCACCCATATTGTTAAGCTTCATCAATGTTGTAAATCGGATAGTAGACATATTTGTCTTCTCTAGTTCGAAATGAAATTTTCATCAATCAAAGGTTAATTTATAAGATTCCAAGGAGGAGAGTGAGTGAGAAGGACATAAACTGACTCAAAACTGTAAAAAGGGGAGTTGAGGTGGGATTTATGGTTATGGAGAAAATATAATGCTAAAAGATTATCTGGAAAAAAGCTCATGTTTATAATATGGAGGAATACTAGTACATTTAATGAGAGTTTTTCCTACCAAAAACTAAAGATATTGAGAGTTTTACAAATAGAAAGGGAGTTCCACGTGGAGCTCTAAATAAGTTTGAATATTCATTTCAGGGTTCTATTGTATAGTTTTAAAGAGATTCAACTCTCTATCTCTCTCTCTCTCTCTCTCTCTCTCTCTCTCTCTCTCTCTCTCTATATATATATATATATATATATATATATATATATATATATATAATTGTTTCTCTACGTGTTTATAAAAAATTGAGATAAGTTCAAGTTCGAGTCGTGAAAACCACCTCTCTACATATGCACGGATAAAGTTGTGTATAATTAACTGCTCCGGTGCCACGCAGTGGCAAGTGCGTTGTGCACGAGGTTTGCGTTTTAGGTTCCATCACAACCTATTTTTATTACTCTAAAAATGTGATAATTTTTTTTAAACATATAGGTTCATTTAACACCCATTTATCCAGTACTATTTTGTTTTTTTAAAAGTCCTCGCTAGCACCCCGACGCCCCCATCCCCTCCTTCCCCCACCCCACCACGGGAGCTCCTGCAGCTTTGATGAGGCCTGTCGGAGCTCCAAAAGTGGTCATCAGATCTCCGTTGAGGGTTGTCAGATCTCCGACAGATGTGTGGGTGTAGGGGCAGGGGTGCCTCTAGCGCGGACTTTTAAAAATAAATGAATATTGAGTAAGTGAGTGTTTTAGGAACCTAAGTGTTTAAAAAAATATTTCAATTTTAGAGTAATGTTTCAAATTTGACATAAAAAATATTTTATTGTTTTAACACTTATTATGAAATCTTTTCATATTTTTCAAATATGTTTTATGAAGTTCATTTGAATAAAGATCACAACTTATCTTTTTTTCAAGATGCATAAAAATATATTTTTTCTACAAACCCATCCATGAAATTTCGATCATTATCAATTCTAAATTTATATTACAAAATTGAACCATGAAGTTTGAACAAAAGAGGGCACATGCGGCCTCCAGCGTGGAATTCTACGTAAAACAATACGGTGCCTCGGAGGAAGCAACAATCCTTGAGTTTGAAAAAAAAGTCTCAAATGCATGGAAGGATATGAATGAGCAATGCCTCAGACCAACCGAAGTCTCATTGCATCTCCTAATGAGAATTGTCAACCTTGCACGTGTGACACATGTTATCTATAGGTACGGAGATGGGTATACAAACGCTGATATGACTAAAGATTACATAACAACCTTATTTGTCGATCCCGTCCCTTGTTGAAACAATAATTGGTTTAACCATTCTCCATGGAATTCGTTCATGTGCATGAGGACAAGAAGCATAAAGCTTATAGCCCCAGTACTCTACATTATGTATTGTTGTTTATTTTAATATGATCTCTTGGGTTTTATTATTAAAACCATGTATGAATTTTAATTTACAATAAATGTCTATCAAGTTTAATGTATTGTTGTTTATTTAATGTGGTCCATTGGGTTTTATTCTTAAAACCATGTATGATGTTTATTTTAATAAATGTGTGTCCGGTTCGTTTTAAATAAGAATGAAGTTTGTAAGAGTTACTTATATTTGTTTTCAAATATATATTTAATGTCAATAAACTTGATTTAATGGGAATTTTAGTGAGATATGTGTTCAACCTGATCACGAGAGATCGGAGTTATGGTTTAGTATAATTGAACATTTCATAAACTAGATAGGAAGTTGATATCCTATCGATAAATTTATGACTGGAATCCCAATGGTTTATCTGAAACTATAGAAACTTGTCTAATGGCTCAAGAACTTTTCTGGTAGTTCAAAGATGCTTCGAATGCTTGAATAATTGTTGATTTGATTGTTACGGGTCGGATCTAAATTTCTGCAAGTGGGGTAATCATTTTTTATGTATGTTTGAGATCATAATTCCAAGGAATTCGCCTTAAAAAAAGGTCTTGATTTATTTTACCCACTTGGTAGACTTATATGTTTTGATTATCTCAATATAGTTGATCAATGGATTATTTTAATATCAGGAAGCGTATCAAATTAGTTAAGTCTGAAGAAACGCTTTAGGTTTAAAAGGTTGTTTACAAGATTAATAAAAAACTATTACAAGTTGTGTAAACTTCGAATAAACTTTTTGGGAAAAACTCTTTTCGAAAAACACAAGATGTGTCATATAAGACTTTATGAATGTATGGTTTGAATTTGATAGTTGGTTACCTTATTTTTTTAATTTTTAATAAACATCTACTAAAGTTACCATGCAGTCCCAATCACAACAACAGTTAAGAATAATCAAAGAAATAGACACAAGAATTTTAACGTGGTAAAACCCTTAAACAAGGGAAACATCCACAGTGCCCTCTACGGCACAAAACAAAAATTCACCAGAATAAAGAATCAGGTTACAACACTTAAGCAAACCACAAAGATCCTAACCTGAGTCAGAATATACCTACTTGAGATTCTCCACTCCAAAGGTAATCTGAATTGGACTGATCTTTTCTTGCTGCTTCTTTGCTTTTTCCTTGATCCCCTTCTCTTTGAATTCTGATTCCAACAACTCTTTCAAAATCCAAGATTCTCAGACAGAACCACAGTGTCTAAGTGTTCGTGTGAGATAGTGTTTGTTATGTGCTACTACATGCAAACATGTTACTCACCCTCTCAAGATTTATACAAACTTTCCTAACAAATTACAATAGTTCTAAAATCATAGCTTATTTCTGAATCTTGATTTTTGAAGCCAAGACTTCTTGATCTTTTATTTATCCAATTAAGATCCAAACTAGACTAGAAGTCTACTTTATTAAAACAGATTCAGACTAAACCTGCAGAGACTGATTCAATAATTTTTGGCATAAAACTTCTTTTCTGATCTATGGTTACGCTTTAAAACTTTTAGCAAGAGTTCTTTATGTTCTTTTTATTTTCATACACCAGAATTTCATAAAACATGAAATAAAAAACTAAAAACACACAACTCACTAGATCTGAAAAATATTTTAAAACTTAAAAGTTTTTATTTCAAAATTGGTTAAAATAGAATAGATCTAAAATAACAGATCTAAAAAGAGAAATAGAAAACAAAACGTGAGATATTCCCTTTTAGAAAAACTCAGTTTCAACAATGAAACTTAAGTCTCTCTTAGAGATGAGTTCTGAGAGAATCAAAGATTTGAAGAGGTCTTCAAACGAAAACACAACATCAAAGACAAAGAAGCCCTAGAAGGATCTAACTCTAAAAAAGATGGGTTTTCTGGTGTATGGGACTTTTAGGTTTTGGTGTTTGTTTTGGGAGAAAAACACTCAGAGGTTTGAACTACGAAGAAAACTTAGGGTTTCTTCTTTCTAATCTCTCTATTTTATTTCCCTCTCTTCTCCTTTCTCTCTCTTCTCTCTCTACTCTCTCTTTTCTCTCAGATTTAACGAAATGGAAAAAGTCTCAAAATGCTGAGGCTTGGGTCCTTTTTATACTAGGTGAAGAAAGATCCAGAACATCGACCTCAATCCTATGGCTGGGATTGAGTCTTGACCAATTGGATTTAATTTAACGGTTCAACACTAGCGGTGGTTTAAATGTTTGTTGATTGGTTTAAACCGGGTTCACGAGGATTCCCTCACAACACATGCAGTACGTTGATAAGTTTGATCGAAGGGCTGAAAATGTGTACGCGTTCTGTGTCTAACAGAAAACACAAATCCAATCGATAGGCTACCAACACGTGTATGCCCTAGATGAAGGCAAAAACGCGTGTATGAAAATAATTACAAAGCCTACCTTGAAATCTCTGGTTCTTTTGGATTCTACCCAGGCAAACAATCAGCAAAGAAAATAAGTTTCTGAAATCCAATTTTTACCCACAACACTTTTAAAAACATTTTTTAATTAATTCAAAAATTATTTTAAAAATATATAAAATGATTTGAATTGAATTAAATTGATTTTAAAATGACTAGTAGTGTTGAAGAACCATTAATGCAAATATGTCATATGAATGGGGCATAATGTGTGTCTTACTTATGGTTTAAGGGTTAGAAATAACTTCCCTTTGCAGGTTCTGTTGGACATGATTTCTTCTTAGAGCTTGTACCATTGAGGAGATGGAGTTCACATAAAAATCTAACTATTTTGTCTACATATCCAAACTAGTTGGAACTCCTATATATGTAGTCTCAAGTAAGTCAATATATAGTGTGTTCTCAAAGTCTATTACCAAGGAATAAATCAAAGGTTGATTAAAAAAAAGTAGCGGCTAATTTATTTAACCAAGAGGGTGCGCTTAACGCATGAAATCATATTATGTACCATATCAACCGTGCAAACAAGACATCATTATTAGAGTAATTTTGAGATACTTAAAATGGAACATAGTGGTGAAAATTTAGTAGAATTAATTAAGATTAAATAGATAGAGGAAATAAATTAGGGGATGTATTTTGGGCCTTTGGAGTAACTGTTTGGAAGCCAGTTTAATTATTTAGTCATTGGTACTAAGTATAGTCCATTTACACAAGTAGCACACCCTAAGTATCTTGAGACCCAATGTATCCCAAGTCAGTAACTATATATATATATATATATATTGTTTTAAGCTAGGAGTTTTAGCAGAATACTCCTATTGAGGGTTAGAGAGATAGAGAGAGAGAGGAAAAATAATATTCACATTTTTGTGAATGTGTATAGAAAGAGAAGACCATATCTCATTTAAAACACCAATGACTCTCTCCAAAAGTTCCTCCACACACAGTCTTCTATCGGAGGATCATATACTAGAAGATCCGGGGATTTCAATGTATTCTAGGAAGGTGTTGTACGATATTTAGAAGAGATACCTTCATCTAATTCAAACTTTATTTCTCCTTATTCAGATCAACTATAAGATGTGCAAAAGTGTCATGATTTGAAAACCTAAATTTATGCTTTAAACCTTGTTTTTTTCATTTGCTTTCTAATTCATGATCATTCAATGTTTATGGGGAGCATATATTTTTGTTAAATAACAATCCCCAACAATTGATATCGTAACCCGAGTAATAAATTGATTATATTATAGAAAGATCCTTGTTGTGGAGCATTGAAACGTATATGACATGTTAAAAAATATGTGCATGGGTGTGTATATTTTACACTAAGATGGTTTTGTAGGATTTTAATGATTGTATCAATTCCATCATGGTTAAATGAGTGTGTTTTATGTGAATGGATCTTACATTGTTAATCGACAGTTTTTCTTTTCAATATTAGGTTTGGTTATAATAATTAATGTTTTGTAATTATTGCATTAAATCGTTGTAATGGGGGACTTAGTGAGGGGATGTAATTTTTTTCCTATTTTGTTTTGGGTTTGGTTTTGCTGGAAATCCATAGAGGTATGCGGAAGTTGAAGGTCCATACATGGAGTTTCAAAAGGTTGCAAAATAAAGAAGAAAAGAAAATGACTCGGAAGGCGCAATGGGATAAGTAGCAAAGTAGCTATAACAGCGTGACTATACCGTTATATCAATTGTCAACGCCTCCATAAAGGTGGTAACAATACGTTTTCAATTTTTTTTTTTTGCTTTGGGACTTTTTTTCTTCAAGGGCTCGTCTCTACCAATGATTATTATTATTATTCAAAAGACCTTAATCCTCTAGTAGTTTACTCACAAAGGATGTCTAACCCAAGATGGAAATGGACTTTGAGTCGTTTTTATATCTATTTTTATGTATTTATATTTTTATATCTCATAATTACTTGTTGCATAATTATTCGTGCTAATTAATCAATTAATTAGGGGCACAAAATTTTATGGACAACATGGTTTTTAATTTTGACGCCGACCTAAATCACGATTTTTATAGGAAATTCTATTTTTATATATTATATTCTAAATTTAATTTGATCGGTAAGTAATGAAATTGTGATCTCTAAGTTCTATTTTTATTTTAACATTATTTTATTTTTTAAAAATTAAATTGTGTGATCGTGTAATATAATTTGTACAACTAAATTGAGAATTACCCAGGATTTAATTAAAGCATTTGGAATTAAATGATTTATTTTTCAAAATACGCATCAGTTTAAAAAGGTAAGTGGGAGAGGGGTTTGGACATAAACACCAAAGCCTACATAGGTGTTTTAAGCATGCGATGTACTTAATTCTTCACGCCAACTTTTTTCTCCCTTAACGGATGGTATTAATCATGATATCTTGTATTATTACAACTCTTAAATGATAATTTTGAGAATTCGAATGTGAGTGACTTGAATCTCCCTAGCGGGGAAGTTCCATACGAGCGGATTCAAATTCGAGGAATACATGAATGGTACACACTTAAACACAATCAATTATATTCTCCCCCCACTACAAAAAATGTTGCTTTTAAGACCTTATTTTTTGAGCCAGACAAAATATAGTATTTAAAACATACTTTTTTATACAGATATAATTGGCCGTCTCAAAAACTATTATTTTTGGGACTGCTAATTATATCCGTCTAAAAAAAGGTTATTTTTGATACGGTTAATTATATCCGTCTAAAAAAAGGTCACTTTTTGATACGATTAATTATATCTGTCTTATAAAGTAAAGAAAATGAGACAGTAAATACTTACTGTATCAAAAGATATACCGAATAATATGGCGAAAAAAATTGATTCCCACCACTAATTGTTTTCATCTCTCCCTCTAACACTTTAACCT